>CAXKVW010000191.1:0-350192 GCA_964058825.1 Carex arenaria
GGGCAGTATTAATTTTGCTTTGAGATCGTACTATAATCTTATTTAATCCGTCCGATCAAAACGAACAGCCCAGATTAAAAGAACCGCACAGCTCCGCAGGTAAAAACTCAGCAGAGGATGCGATTCCAGAAAGAATAACGGGTAGAGGAAATCGCGACTGGGGGAGAATTTCCGGAAAATGATTTGCTCTGGAGCGTTGGAGCGCTGGAAATAGTTTTAGGCAACAGCCCAATTTCTATTGGACTGAAATCCATATTTCAAATTCACGATCTGGGCCTTAATGGACTCCTGATTATTTGAGATAATGTGAAATTGTTTGAGTCATATTGCTTTCCTTATGGGTTTATAGATTCAGCCTTTGAGCTTTTGAACATTGAAGGTTTCAGAAAATTAAGAGGTAGGTATCAGTGATAAGTCATATCAATCAGTAATCAATCACACGTGTAGGATTGTCAATGATACCTTTTTAGCAGTTTATCTAACCCGTATCGTATTCGATAAGACAGATATGAGTAAGATATTTTTTCTGTTAGTTTATTGGGTATGGGTATGGGTATGGGTATGGGTATGGGTAAGAATTTTTTTTCGTTAAACAAATGAGTATGTGTAATGACTATTTTGTACCCATTATCCTATAAGACAATTATAAAATCTAAAATTATATATATTCAAATTCAATATTTATTTAGTTTTCCATAATTTCATTTTGATGCATCTATAATAAAGTTTGAGTAATAATTAGTTATGTGTTTTTGTTATTTAGTAGCGTATGTTTTTGTTATTAGAAAAATGTTTAAAATATTATTTTATTTGCATGTTTTGTTATTTAGTTAAATAATTGAATTTTTTTCAAATAGATAATCGTGCTTTTGAATTTCTTGCTTTATAAAAAATAATTTAGTTGGAATTGATTGCATATTTATTTTTATTTTTATTAGTAATGCAATTATATATGTGTGAAATGAATTAGTTTTTGATGTTCTATTTGTAAAATATAATAAAATTAATTATCATATTAGCCGTTATTCACACGCTACTGTTTCGTTACCCAATAATATTAACGGGTAATGGTAGGGTACGGTACGGTCAATTTTTAATGGATAAGGGTAAGACATGAGTAAGGTCAATTTTAATAGATATGGGTATAAAAATGTCTCCACCTGACCCGTACCGTACCCATTGACATCCCTACACGTGTCAACTTCATCTGATATAGTCAGACATACAACTAAATTAGACTATACATTATTTATATTGAGAGCAAGCGGGTTACAAGTTGTAGATTTTTTTTTTAAATAGAAATTATAACAAACTTCTTAACCAAACCAGCCCCAATGAAAAAGTTACAAAAATAGTCTACACCAGATCTCCAATCCGGTGTAGCTTGAGAGGGCTGGACTACACCGGATTGGAAAACCGGTGGAGCTTTTTTTCTTTGCCACAACTGCTACACGGGTGGGAAATGGCTACACCGGATTGGAAAACCGGTGTAGTCCGGCCCTCTCAAGCTACACCGGATTGGGGATCCGGTGTAGGCTATTTTGTAACTTTTTCATTAAATTGGCTAGTTTGGTTAAGAAGTTTGTTATAATTTTCATTTAAAAAAAAAAAGTCTAAGTTGCAAGTTGGGTATCAAGGAGAGACGAATAATTTGCATACAAACTTTAAGAAATCGAATAAATTATTCAGTTTTCTAGAACATGTCTTCAAGAACTGAATTAATAATTCGGTTCCTTCTAACGCATAAAAAAAATTCATCTTTCTCCTTTCCCACAAATTATTTAATATATTTTTAAAAAATTCTGAACATCTTGCCTAAAAATATATCTTCAATTATTAAAAGTGAAAAATATATCTTGTAAAAAATGCTCATAAGACCAATAGTAGAAACTATTTGTCTGATTTGTGAGTAATTAATGTTTGTTTTATTGCTTACGGGAGGTCCACATGACCTATAGTAGAGTAATTAATGTTTGTTTTATTGGTTACGGGAGGTCCACATGACCTATAGTAGTAACTCTCTATTGAAATAATTTAGTTTTCCTATTTACTGATAATTAAGTTGTTTGTCTTCAATTGATATTTGAGAGGTAGGTATCAGCGATAACTCAAATCAATCAGTAATCAATCACACGTGAAAGCTATGCAAATATATTAACCCGTCAACCTCATTGTCTGATATAGTCAGTCATACAACTAAATTAGATTATACATTCTTTATATTGAGAGCAAGCTGCATGGTTACAAGTTGCAAGTTGGGTATCAAGGAAAGACTAGTAATTTGGATACAAACTTTAAGAAATCGAATTAATTATTCAGTTTTCTAGAACACGTCTCCAAGAACCGAATTAATATTTCGGTTCCTTCTAATGCATAAAAAAAATTCATCTTTCTCTTTTCCCACAAATTACTTAATATATTTCTAAATAAAAATGAACATCTTGCCTAAAAATCCGTTTTTTTTGTAACACTCTCAAAATTCGTTATTAAATAAATGACATCCGGCGCTAGATTTATCAAAAATTGCCACTCCTACGAATTGAATTCGCGCACCAACCAATCTGGATCCGCAAGGTGGATTGGCGCACCAGTGGATGCGCGCACCGGATATGCAGATTGAATTAGTGAACCTCCTAGTTCGCAGAACCATTTGACGCACCCTATAAAGAAATTGGGATAACAGGATTTTGTTTTTCCTATCTCAATCATTTAAAGTTTTTCACACGAATTTCAAAGAAATTCTTTTTCATGTGCGAATCTCAACAAATAATGATCGGAATAACATGATACTGTCGGAATAACAACAGATTAATTTCCAATTCAATCAACAGATTTATTTCCATTTCCTTTTAATTTATAGTCTATAAATGAGCCATGATTCTCCTTTGCTAGCCAATCAAAGCAAAACAACAGAAAAAAAAAAACAACAACAACATACCAGCCAACCATGGCTACATGTATATGCACCATCTTCTCCCCTCTCCTTCTACTCTTATTCCTCACCTCTGCACCCAATTTAGTACCAGTCACCTCCTCCGACAGTTCCGATGCCTACCTTGTGAGCTGCCAGCCCGTTTCTCATACCATTGTTGAGAAACAGAGCCACTTTCGGTTCTATTGGCACGACATTGTCAACGGTCCCAATCAAACGGCTTTCCAAGTGGTAGAAGCACCAGAAACCAACACATCATTCGGGGCCATCGTCATGATTGATGACCCGCTGACAACTGGACCCGATGTGAACTCAAAGTTAGTGGGCCGGGCACAAGGATTCTACGCCTCGGCGGGGTTAAAAAATTTAGAGTTTCTCATGGCAATGAACTTTGTGTTAACCGACGGGAAATATAACGGGAGTACAATTTCTATTTTAGGACACAACAAAGTGTCTTCTGCAGTGCGGGAAATGCCGATTGTCGGTGGGAGCGGGTTATTTAGATTAGCTCGTGGGTACGTACAAGCACATACCATCAAATTAAGCAAGACTGGTCCCGCTACCGTGGAGTATAATGTTTTTGTCAATCACTATGAGAGTGAGAGTCATTTACGTATATGAATTGCTTGTCTTTGTTGTTTGTTATTCAGAAGAAATACCCGAAAGAGTCCCCATCTTTTTTTTTTTTTTTTTTTTTTTTTTTTTTATCTTCCTGATTTTCTTGTTGGAACCTCCCGTGATTTAATAATGATTTGATACTTATTTTTTTTTCCTTTTCTTTTGCGCATAATGTTTCGAAAATTATATTGCATAACATCTTGGGTCACTTTGGAGGTGAACCTGGAATTGTTACATGTAGTGCATTGTACGGGCCTGGACACGGCATGTGTTGAGAAAGAAATAAACTATAGCATCAAAATATAGCGGTTAGGTTTAATTAAATACCTAGTTTAATTTCTTCAATTAGTCAAATACATCCAACCATCACTAACGGCTACAAGATAATTGAGTTATAAATACCAATGTAATGCTCATGTAACACATCAGCAAAATTTATTTCGTCAGCTCTTTACATATTCTATCATGGACGTGAAGATTTCTCAAGGGACCGAAAAATTTTCTTTTTTGTTTTGTTTTGGTTTTATGTTTTAAGTTTTTTTTTTTAACTTTCCCTTCTTTAATACTTTGTATATCTAATCCAGGGTTTCTCCTCAGAACTCTAAAAACCTGTTAATAGAAAATAAAACATTCACTCCTATTCTTCACTCCAAAATTAAAAAAAATAAAAACTTTTTCGTTAACTCTACTAGTCCTTCATCACCAAAAACCCTGCTAATATTTCCAAGGTAATTGTTTGTAGGGACTCCGTGGAAGGTTTAACAACTATACAGCTTTGATGTGACATGAGAAAATCGGTTTAGAGGGTTTTACACCGTGTACCAAGTACCAACCCTGTTTAATTTTCTCAAGTGACACAAACTTCTATTTTTTTTTTTCTGAATTTATGAAGCATTTTTGAGTAGTAGTGCATCCATTCTCAACACAGCTTGGGATAGACAATTAGTAGTCCTTACTAATACAGGTGAAGGTTTCCTGGTACACGGATGCTGGTGTATACTGGCTGGTGTTGCTTCTTGAAAATCAGGTATCTAAATTGTGTACTTGATTTCCGTATTTTTTTTTTTTTGGTACATTTACTGGTTTTGGTGAATTTTCTGCATACAAAATTGCAATAAGGGTCATGAATGTGTATAACTATAGTAGATCGAAAATGAGGTGTAAAACTGTTTTTTGTAGAGGTTCAAGAAATCAAGGTGTACATAGGTTAGAAACTGGCGGTACCTGGTAGTTGGTACCGCACTTTTTAGAATAATAATAATAAAAGATAAAAATATAAAAAAGATGATGAAAACAAGTAAAACATTCAGGAGACATTAACAATTAAATAATAACAAGTATTGCATAATTTAATTAAGGTTAACATAATCAGGGTAACATAATTTATAGTCCAGCCCCCCTCTATATATAGTCCACCTTTTGAATGGCTTTAGATCCTCCCCTGATTAAAATATAATAACATAATTCAAAAGTCCAGCCCCCCTCTGTATATAGTCCACCTTTTGAATGGCTTTAAATCCTCCCCTGGTTAACATAATTCAAAAGGTTAACATAATTTATGAGGGGGGCTGGACTATATATACTAAAATTTAATTGAAATTTTTTTTTTGGAACAATTTATATAGTCCAGCCTCCCTCATAAATATCACATGTTTGCTTGTAGTCTAGTAGTAAGAGTTTATGTTTTGATTGTGGAGAGCATGGGTTCAATTCCCATTAGCCACAATTTGTGTATTTTAATTTTTAGCCACCCCTATTAATATTTTCTAGTTCCGCCCCTGAGCATAATCATGTACATATCACGTGTTGGTGCCGACGAAAATCATTGTTGATCACCACAGAACCATCTGTGTTTAATATAAAATTAAATAACAGAAGCATGCCTTAATCCATGACTGTCTTGTGTGAGAAAGCACCACCGATTCGGTTCTTCTGGAATAGTAAGACCTTTAAAGAGTCTCATTTGTTCTGCCTTCTCCAAAGTCTCTCACACTCTCATCTAATGAAATAATAAGAGATGAATTCAGGATTGCCTTGTATTTTGAGAGACCAAATTATATATACAGCTCTTTGTTCTGTTTCTCTCTTGTTTGTCTTCCTGTAAACAACAAATCCAAGGAGCAATGACAGAAAAACATCCAAGAAAACAGACGATGTTTAAAGAACTAGCTATTTCTCTATAGTCTTAACAATCATGATTTGGGAGGTGGAGGTGCAACCATGTAGTATGTGGTTGCACCTGGTACAACTGAGATGAGTACCAGGCATGGAATAGCTGATATGGTGTTGATGATTACAAATACCCATTTAACCCCTCTCTTTGTAAAACCTGTAATTCTCACCGAAAATTGAAAATAAAAAATGATAACTTTATGATTATACATAATAGTGGGCTAGTGGCCATGTCGTAGAAAATGGTGCCATGACAAATACAAAGCGCAATGTAAAAAGTACAGACATCTACAACTGTTAACATCAAGTGGGCATGTCAATTTTTTTCTACTGTTTCAAAAAATAAATAATATAATTTTAGAAAACATTGTCAGAATAAAACGTATTAGTAATATATATAGCCAGAAAAAGAACATCTTTTCAGAATTTAATATCAAGTGGGGAGTCAACTGATGAGATATGCAACAATATATAGGTGTTTTAATGTCCGATACGTAAATCATATATGTTAGTTTTGATGGTTATTCGACTTTCAATACAGCCTAAATTAATTATAAACAATAATATAATATCACAATATACTATAAATGTATATAACATATTGTTCTGCATATATAATATTTGATTTATCAATTTTAATTGGTGCATATTTATCAACTCACCAGCTAGTGGATGACAATATATATATAGATCTATTTGTCGGTTTTGATTATTATCAGATTTAAAATGCAGCACCAAATATATAAAAAAAACAGTAATAGATATACAAGATGTGCTAGAAATTGCAATTCAGCACATTTTATATTTGCAAAATAATTTATGCATCGATTTGAATTGGTGCGCATAAAATTTACAAGTAAATTAAATAAACGACAGTACGTAAGTTATATCTGTCCATTTTGATGTTTATTCGATTTGAAATGCAGTTTCAATTATAAATTGATCATATAACACTAAAATATGGTTGTCAGGCTATCCTTGTTAAAAGTTGTACAACGACACACTGTAATAATGCTTGAGCACAAGCCAGCCGATCGATCGAGGAGCCACAGAGGCGCTTGCTGCTGATAAAATTCAACTCGAACCTACGGGTTTTGGACCGAGAGAGATCTTAGAAGGAAAGGGAGGCAGAATCGATTATACCAATTTGATGGTAGGAGACTAGAGAGAGACGAGGGAGGTGGCTAGGGGCGAACTCAGAATTCTCGTCAGGAGGGTAAATTTAAAAAAATATTGAATCGGATTTAAATAATTAATTGAATTTAAATCCATTAACTAATTAAGTACTTAATAAAAAATAATGCTTTAATTTATCATTTTCAATGCTCTGACTTGTAATTTCTGATATTTTAATTTATAATTCTAATTATTAATCATAATTGAAGAAATTTATTTTAATTTTAATCCTAAATTTAACCTGAACTGCAAATTAAACATCTAGCAGGGGACAAAATTTTTTTCAGAGAGGAGCAGAGTCAATCGAAACGTCCCGACTTCCACTAAAACGCAAAATTCAAGAGGGACAGTTGCCCCCTGGTTGCACCTGGGTCCACCTCTAGAGGTGGCATCCAGTTCATCCGTAGGATTTATACCAAGTAAAGAGTAAGGATCTCTCTTTTTGTTTCGCTTTTAGGGTTAAGAGTTTGAAGCTTTGGAGAATACAATGGTGAAAAGTAGAGAATGAAATATGTGACATGTCGTGATGTGACATGACAAACATGTTGTGATTTGATCATGTGACGTGACGTGATTAATTTTTTTTTTCACGTGACATGACGTGACTAAAATAGTGACGGATGGTCACGTCATGCAAATGATCATGTCATCATGTGTAGTCACGCCGTGACCACACGTGACGTGACGGGTCGTGACATAAATTAGTAACGTCAATTTTTTTATATTTTAATTTAAATTGTTGAAAATTTAGAAAAAAAATAAAAAAATATAAAAAATTCTAAAATAAGTAAATAATGTTGCAATTTTTTTTTAAGAAAAGACGGTTGGATTACTTTAAAAATTCAAATTACAAACATTCATTAGACTAATTTACAGAAAATAAAAATCAGTACCACATGAGTATTAGTATCACTGAACCTACACTAAAAAGAAAACCTGAATACTTTATACATACCAAAAAAGTTGATACTCTCTATTTCAAACCGTGACATGACGTGTAATTTTCGTTTGAATGCGGTAATATCACACAAATGATCACATCATGCGGCACGCGAGTCACGTCACGTAATCGACACACGTGACGTGACGTAACATGACGGCGCCGGAGTTGAACGGGAAAACTACCGTGTTGGGCTGTTGGGTCAGGTGTTGTACATCTTTTTCTTTTTATCATGGTTGGCCTGCTTGTACTGTTGGGCCAGGTGTTGTTTATCTTTTCCTTTTCTTGTACATGTTTGGGCTGTTAGGAAATTAGTCTGAGGAATGGGTAGTGGCAGATACAATTAGAAGCGATGACCGGTGTATAGGGGTGTTCATCGGTTCAGTTTGATTGAAATCGAACTGAATTAGACAAACTAAAGTTATAATTTGATTTTAAAAATAGAACCAATCTGAACCGATTTAGCATTGCAACTGAAACGAACCGAACCAAAAATTTATTTTGGTTTGTTCGGTTCAAACCGAAATATATTAATTTTTTATTTGAAGCAATTATTTTGTAATAAACCGAAGTATATTAAGAAATAAATTAGGGTATTAAGAAATAAACCGGGATATTAAAAAACAAATTGAAGTATTTAAAGCAACTGATTAAGAAATAAATCGGGTATTAAAAAATAAACCGGAGCGATCCGGACCAAATTCATAATATGTAAAAGTTCGGTCAGTTCGGTTATTTCGGTTTTGCTTATTTTCAAACCGAACCGAACCATTAAACCGAAAAAAACTGAACTGTTTGAACCAATCTAATTCAGTAATTTGGTTCAAAACCAATTAAACCAAACCCAATGAACACTCCTACCGGTGTGAAGATAACTGCCTGTGAGTGCTTCGAATTTCCTGGAAGAAGAAAACAGCTTTAACAATAATTTTTTCTTAGTTATTGGATTCATTATGTTCATCTCTCTTTTTTTCCATCAATTTTTTTTTAAATAGACTTTTTATCTCGCTTTTTTTACCATCAATTTTGTTGCTCATTTTTTTACCTAACGTTGTGATCTCACATACACTTTTTATCTCGCTTCTTGTTCTTGAGATTGTCCGATCATACCCGTCTTTCCTATCCTAAAAAATAAAATATAATGATCTAACCAGATATCATTGCTCGTTATCTAATGACATATATAATAATATCTTATTTACCACATTGTACATTTGTATTGCGTGGTAATAATTTATTTGGGTTGATTTTCTTATGTAACCATGTAGGCATTTAGATTAAATTCACAAATCAAGTAATGTATTAAAGTGTAATTTAGAATGATGTAATTGATATTTTGCTATTTTTATTATGTTTAGATATGTCTGTAGTGTAGAGCCGGTACTCCAGTTGTAATGAATTAATGATGAGCCTGTAAATTCCTTTTCATTTAATACAAATCCCACTGACAACTTCTGTCAGGGCTTAAAAAAATAAAAAATAAAAAATAAAAAAACGATATTTCAGTAATACTTTGCGATAAGAGAAAAAAATTTACAAAGAAATCTATATCATGATTTAATGTCAACTCTATCGGAAATAAATCTGCTATGATTCTTTGAGAATCACAGGACCGGCTATTCCAACTCCACCCCTTCATTTGCTTTGAGATTCGTGCATGAAAACAATAGTTTTTGAGATTTGTGCACTCTAAAAATTAAAGGGATGGATTTGGAGTTGCAGGCCGGTCCTGTGATTCTCAAATAAAATCACAGCAGTTTTAGTTCCAACTCTATCACGTAAAAGGCTAAAGGTTAAATAGAGTGGCTGCTTGAGCCATAACAGAATACAGTACAGCGTAACAAATTGTATGACCAATACATTATTTATTCAATATTATTAATGATTATTTGAGTTTTATTTTTTTATACTATTTTAGTATATTTATTTGTGTTACAAAGTAACTATTTATTTTAAAATTATGTCATATTATATCAAAGATAAAGCTTACTCTGTGAAAATATTCCGAAATGCGAACTAGTTACTGTGCCATAAAGAGTATGCAGCAGAGTAGAGGATGCTGCCAAATTAGTGCTAGGTAAGATAAGATGCCACTTAAGCTGTCCTTAGTATTTTCCATTTTTTTTTGGGTCCTTTTGACTTGAAATCCATGAACCTAAACCTCGACCCAGATTCATTGTATCTGGACGACAACAGCTGCATACGAATGAAACTAGACGATATTTCAATTCAAAAATCTTTCGTCTTAATTCTATGAATATCGGATTTATTATAATTAAATTTCAAGTGCTCACTGCTGACGAGACGTGTCACGGCGCAGACGTGAAGCCGCAAGCATACACGTGCGAAAGACCAACTGTAGAGCGCCTATCGTACAAATCCGCCGCCTTCTCAACCTCCTCACACGTGATTAAGTTTTTCTTTTGAAAGCTTACAAAGACTTGGTGTTTCGTCATAGACACCCTAAAATTAAATATTGTTTCAACAATTCTGCATGAAAGTTCGGCATTATTGTAGACCGGGTCTTTCTAATGATCTCTAGGCCAATTCCCATCGTCCCAGAGCGTCTATTTATTTGTTGAATTCCAGCTGGGAATCGATCCGGATACATTTCAAAAACAAAGTGAGAAAAGAGAGAAAGAGAGAGAGAGAGAGGCGAGAGGAAGATGGGGCTGCAATACAAGAAGGTAATACCGGCGCTTGATGACACAGCTAGAGCAAGGCTGTGGGGCCCATCTGTAGGTGATAATTTTACTCTAACGTCATCAGATGACTTGGATGAGTTAGCCAATCTGGTCGACTCATTCTATGACTCAGATTCCGGAGAGTTGAAGGAAGAAAGCGAGGCTGGATCAACTAGTCTTCACGAAACGGACGGTGGAGATTTGATAGAGATGCTTGATGCCTTGCTGGGAGAAATGAAGGATGAGCTTGAGATGGGCCAGATACGGGTTGAGGTGGAGAGAGCTATATGGGCTATCGGGTCGGGTGGTGCTGAGGACAGGTTCTTCAAGGAGCGGGTTGCGGATTGGCTTCGTAAGAGAGGCTTTGATGCCGGTATGTAGTTGATGTACCCTTTATTGAATTGTGCCCGTTATGGATCATGCATTTAATTTATCTTTGTTACTTTCATTTTTATATCATGCGTGTACTAAATTGATTTCATGCATTTTTCATGAAGGGCTCTGCAAATCCTCTTGGGAGCAGTCAGACGGTCCTCCAGCCGGATCACACGAGTACATAGATGTAATCACTCGAGGCAAAACCCGATACATCATAGAACCAAATCTACCATCAAATTTTGAGATTGCCAGACCGAGCGAAGAATACACAATGATCTTTCAACGCCTACCGAAAATTTTCATCGGTAGACCGGAGCACCTGAAGTCAATTGTTAGAGTTATGAGCACAGCTGCGGTTGAGTCGATCAAAAGTGCGGGAATGCACGTCCCGCCATGGCGGAGGAGAGAGTATGTGCTAGCTAAATGGTTTAGTTTATACAAGAGATCAGCCAATTTTGGCAGTGTTAAGATGGAGAAGAGGAGCAAAAATGTAAGAAATTGTAGGATGGCAATTGGAGACAGAAGTAACAGAACAAGTAGGAAGAATTTTCAGGGAAATTTTGTATAGGGGTAGCTGGCCTGATATATATATATTGAATCGAATTTTTGTATTATTAGATGCTGTAATATATATTTCGTATCAAAAAAGTGAACAATAAACGATTCATATGTATATTTCTACACTTTGCCTAAAGCAATTTAGCAAGAATTGCTTCTTGATTTGAAACGGGCCTCAAACATTAATTACAAGATAAAGAAAACTGTCTGATTTTCTCAACTCAAAATAATGATCCAGTAGCTAAAGCATATACTAAGAAAATCATACCAATAAAGTTTCTGAATAATGTCTGTATTATTATTTTTCAATAATTCTCCGAAATTTCCAAATCTTGCAGCTGCTTTTTTATGGCAGGAAGAAACAAATATCGCAAATTATACGAAAAAGTACTATTTATAAATAAAACTTATGGACACAAAACTATAAATATGTTGAGATATTACTTGCATTTTAAAATCACTAACTATTTTCGAATTTTAGACCTTGTCAAATTATTATGAATGATCACTAACATGTCATATATTTTAGAACTTGAGATTAGGTCCGATGGGCATTCGGACCTACTTTGGTTCGACGGGTTCAATCATGGTTCAATATTCTAATATGCTTTAAAATTTGTACGAGTCTGCTTTGATTTTCGTGTGCAGAGATCATAAGATAGATCGGACGGGTTCATTATCATATTTTAGACCTTATTCAATATTATATTGTTTTTCTTGCGGACCCGTCTCAAATACCTCCATTTTTTTAGTTGACATTATGTTTCTATTTTAAAATTTTAAATTTAAATATCAAAATAAAACAGAAATTTAAAGATATACTAATGTAGATCATTTCGGACATTAATTTTCAATTTTTTATATAGAAATAAAAACGACAAATGATAATTTCTTATGTGCATGTTAGGAAAATAATATAGATCATCAAACGTTATTATTTTGACTTGTAAGTTTTAAAAAAATTGTTATTTGAACATAAAAAATTAGATATTATTTTGACTTGCAAGTTTTACAAAAATTGTTATTAGAAAATAAAAAATTAGAGGTATGATGGAAACACAAAATGAAAACATTTGAAACCCCCAAAAGAAAACGTACATAAAAAATTGTAATACAACTAGCATTGCTCTTATTTACAAAGAGGTTACATTATCCGGACATAACTTCATGTTCAAGTCAGATGCAATGTTTGCATAATATTTGGTATGATCAATTAAGAAAATATCTTATAATAGCCTTTTTCGGGTTAATTTGTTTAATAAATGCTTTATTTCTGAATATTAAGGTATGACCAAATAACAACAATTAATAGTCACTAAAATGGAACCAATATGATCATACCATCATATGTGAGTATTTGTGGCTGTTAGAGAAAGGGAAAGAGAAACAACAAGTGAAAACTTTTATCAGAACGATATACAACTATCAGTATCATTTCTTATTCTTATTACTATCAATTTGTCAAATATTAAAAAAAAATAACTTTGTAACTTTACTGGAACGACTAGCTAGTCGGTTACACAAGTCTCTTGTATAAACCTCACCTTTTAATATATTCAATATGGGCATTCTCTCTTAGCCATTCCAGCACCTTGGCACCCTCCAATACATCCCGGACCTAATTTTCAATGCAGAAAGTACCGCAAGTTATGCTAGTAAGTGTTAAGAATAACAATGGTTAATAGACATGAAAATTTATCCAAGGGACATTAAATTGGATTATGTTAAATTCTCATATGTAATAAGCATCACCAAAGTGAAAGTTTCCTGGTTCATCCTATCTTTGAAAAAATTCCTAATATTTTAAGTTTTTAATAGATGAAAAAAGGAGTTATAAGGGGTCAAACAAGGAAAAGAGGAGTTATAGCTGAGACCTTACTGATATGGAACCAAAGTCTCTCATTTGCACTTTGTATATTTCTAACAAAATTGTTCCTAAAACTACAAGCATTATTTACCAAAAGAATATTTAAAACTGTTCATCTAGAATTGAAGAGTTTATTTTTAAGTTTGATAAAGTTTGTTATTGAACCTGATCTTTGATCCGATCTTCATCATAGTCTTTACTGTGCTTCTTAAACTCTGCTACTGTGTTCCCAACTTCATTCACAAGCTCTTCTGTTGACAACTGGAAGAGTATGGAAAAAACTAATCTTAATATATCGACAATTGTTTTTAAACCAGGTTTTAGTGCAACAAAAGATGGCAAACGAGAGATTCTCTCTCTTGATAATTTTCACAAATCAATTGCAATCTGTATTTACCTGCAAATTTTCACACTTGAAAATATCACCAACTGCTAACATTTGTCTTGTTATGGCTGAAATATTCTCTCTCTCTTTTAGTAAGTATTCCGCTACTAATTCTTCACTTGAGAGGGACCTCAGTTGGCTTTCGTCTAGCCTCCTTTCTGCCTGTTCAAATAATAGATAACAATAGGAGAATTTAGAATATAATCACTTGGATTCTTTTTCTTTTATATGGTTACAACTTATTTCACCTGCAACTGCAAAAGCTTATCAGCATATATTTGTCTGCCTTGTTCTTCAAATATAGATTGAGGAATATCGACCTCTACTATCTAGAGAAAGAGAAAAAACAAAATAAGATTAATCAAGGATATACAACATCTATTAGAAACATGGTGCATGAAGGCATACCATATTAGTTATTGATAAAATAAAAAATATATTGTCAATCAAGCTTTAACATTTCATCAGACAAGTGGTTTGTACATGACTGGATTGGTACATCTACAGGCAAGAACTGTGTATAGCTCTAATTGTGCAATGAACAACAATTGACTCTTAATTAAATCTCAGTTGTAACTCCTGTTATGCACTTGTCTCAGTTAACCCTGAGTTTTGCAATTATGCATCAATCATTTTCAATTATAGTACAGACTTGACCAAATAGGTACCAGAAATTGATAAATGCTTTATTGATCATAATGTTTGCAATCTCGAGCTAACCTTTCCTAACCTATCCAAAATTGCATTGTCTGTTGCTTGATCTATGGCTTTTTTCTCCACCTCTCTACATCTTTGCAAAATTAGTTCCTTCACCTATATTTCAGTTACAAAAGGAAGACTAATGATAAATAAACAAAAATAGTCTCTGTGTTGACATTAAGTAAAAAGAAACTAGTAAACAAAAAGAAAGCAAGTTGTAAAGAAAAAGAGAAACCTGATCCAATGTGGTACATCCAGGGAGGAGTTGTCCGGCAATAGAGTCATCCAAGGGAGGCAAGTCTCTATAAAAGAGCTCTTTACACTCGACCTAAATAACACCAATAAGTAACTAAGATAAGTAGCAATTTTTGACATTTACCGGTAGCAATGGCTTCAATTAAGAAATTGATGTACTTTTCTTCTTTTTTATTCCCTACAGTATGGCTTCTATAATTAAGGCCAGATGATTGAGGGAGCGAGATACTCACTGTGTACTTCACACTGACGCCTCTGAGATTCTCTTCCTCCCAAGATTGCGGAAATTCGAGAGGAAATGATCTTGTTTCGCCTTGTCGGATCCCAATTATTGAATCCAAGAAGCCAGGAAGAAGGTTATTTGATTCTTCCGTGTCCAAATGAAATCCTGAGGAAAAATAAACAGTTAGCCGATCTTTTGTCCTGACTATTCTCCTTTCTCAATCTCATTATGTACGGTTTATTACTATTAATTAACTAAAATGATGTTCCTAGCTTCTTCTATTTTGTTTGTCAAAAACTTCCACAGTTAAGTAATGAGTTGTACTGGTAAGGTTATTAATGCAATAGTTGTGCTCAATTGTGTCCTTCGCTCAATAATCAGGCCTGAATTAAACTTAATTATTCAACCCAATCTGTCAAAATTCAACATCAATTAGTATGAAACCAAGTCATGGCAAC
Organism: Carex arenaria; assembly: GCA_964058825.1. NCBI lineage: Eukaryota > Viridiplantae > Streptophyta > Magnoliopsida > Poales > Cyperaceae > Carex > Carex arenaria. Next base: position 15,346 of record CAXKVW010000191.1, read on the forward strand.
TGAAAATCCCAAGGGCCCCAATCAATAGTCAAACTAGTACCATTATTGTATCAGTTTGTCCAAATCATTATTAGGTCTGGCAGAAATAGCGAAATGGCACCAAAACCAGATGCACTAAGCCTCAACTCCTTTTTTACGGTAAGAATAGGAGAAGCTAACCTTTTCTCTCAGAATTTGGAATCATCTCACTTTCGGACTCCCCATCAGCGATACTCTCTCCATATATATCAAGCACAACAAGATCACCTAACTATATAATAACATCAACGACCAAAAATTCTGGATTAGTACATGAAAGCAAGACCATCTCAAAAAACAAAAATATTTGCCAGCAGAAATTGGGAAGTATTAATTTAAAAGATCAAGTAATCACCTGCAATCCTCTGTCAGTCACAATTCGAAGTGCCCCCAGTCCTTTATGCCGGCGCTTGAATTCTTTCTCAGATGCCTTTTCAGCATCAATTGTGTCATCTATCTCCACAACAATCTTTAGATCCTTGTACTTGGTATCCAGTAACCATGTGACAGTTGGTGCCACATCAACAACACAATCATACCTGAGTAAAGTTAAATTATACATGAGACCATAAGAATGAAACATTTCAGTGTCATGAATGGGCAGTTATATATGCCATATTACATGTTAATCCCAAAAAAAGGTGACAGACTATCATCTTCTTTGCATCGTATATTTTTTTTTCTTATTTTTATTGATGTAAGATCAGGTTTGAATTGCATACCTAAACACACTTGACAGAGAGAAAGAATCGTTCAAATCATCAAACTGGCTTAATATCTGAAGAGAGTCTTTTAAAGCACGCCCTTCTACCTAAACAAGAAAATTGCATTCTTAATACTTGCTGAGCATTAAAAGAGGACAAATAAACAGAGGAAAGCAGATGCACTGATACATGCCTAATCAAATAAAAACCTAATGTTCATAGTACTTTTGTATTCTTCTTATTTTCCTTTTTCTCTTGTATGATTTTCAGGGACCTGTATATGGTGTCAGCATATACTGGCAGATACATTTACTTTGCTTTACCAATTAGTAAGGGCCACTTACTGAAGACATGGCTTGAGGAAGTGTTTTCTTTAGAATTGCCTCAATTGCAGCCTTTTTTATGTTTTCTTTCCCGACATAATTAGCTATCAGATTTTCTGGAAGCCTCTGTCCTGGTCGAAATCCATGAACCTGACAAACCATAACATTAAAGAGCAAATTGACTTCAGGAACTACACAATATACCCATGAAATATATCTTCAACTTTACACCAAGCGGGTACCACAGTTACCAGTATTGGTGCTGTACATACAGCACTACAAGGCCAAATCAGGGCAAATGCACATTGTAAGCACTAGTTTATACGTTTTTCTTTGTCGCTAAATTCAAAAATTAACGATCAATAATATCTCGAAGGATAAAAAACATGTAGAAGTGAGAGAAAAACCATGATTAATATATATGAATGATTGTAGCACAACAAATTTATGTGCCAAGGAAGAGGGAAAAGAAAAAACCGCACCTTCAGTTGCCTGGAAATCTCATCTAAGGCTGAATTATAGCATTGTGAACATACTCTTGGAGAAACCTCCACAGTCAACTTAAGCTGTAAAAGGATACAAGTCAATGAAATGTCTTTAATGATTTCATGAATTTTGAAAGGAAAGAAGCAGAGACAACAAAATTTGTGTGCGGCCTGATACGCAAACTATGTTGCACGGGGATTTTCTACGACATGCAAATTGTGTTCGCATGTGGTGCTAGGAACATGAAACATGTTAGCATGTTGAAGGTTGCTCTGCTGTGTGCCAGAGCCAGACAACACACAAGCAGACAATGTTCTATGTCCCAAATTCCCCATCCCAATTTCTTACAAATTTAATTTAATTTTTAAATTATTAAAAAGGGGGGTAAATTTTGCACAAAATGCAGTAACTATATTGTAGTTACAACTTACAAGGGGTTCGGGAGTTGACAATTCAGTGACATGCCGACCCACAAATAACTAAACTGCTAAGTTATATTTATTTGAAAACATCACTACCTAACTACATTCTAACGTAATTTATGGACCTGTACAAGATAATAACAAGGATAAGAGACAACTATAAATAAAACAAAAAATCAACAATTTGTTTACCATGCACGCGCACATAACAGAAACAATTGTTGATAAGAAGTAGTCATGCATCATATCGTAACTTATTATGTACCAATAAAATCTCCATTCGTACAAATCAGGGAAAACAAAGTACTAAAAAGAGAGAAGATACTAACACATGAATTAGGCTGCTCAGTCTCTGTAACCCGAATCCCACTAGCCGGGAAGTATTCTTTGTCTGTCCCTTTGACTTCGACTGCCCCAGCGCAAACCGTGACACTTCTCAGATTACGCGAGAAGAGGAGCGGCGAAGATGAGGTGAGGTTTGATAGGTGAGAAAAAGATAGGCTGTTACGAGAAGAGGAGGAGAGAATTGGGACGGAGACATGGCGGATGGAGAGGAAAGAGCGCAAGGAGAGCTCCATGTTTTGTTAGAGCGGGAGAGAAGAGGGAGAGAGCTCAACAGGTGAGGTGAACTGGTGTAGTGATGTGATTAAGTGATAAGTGTGGGGAGATGGGATTATGTCATGGGAAGATGAAGAGAGCGATAATATAGATAAAGAGGTAAGATATTGTTTGCGTCTGGGAAAGAACAAATTGTATAAAATGTTTTGGTTCACCAGCAAAACCTCACTACTTTTTACGAGCACATCTATAATTCAATCCGATTCGTCCCACGCTCCCAACAGATAATATTTTGAGGTAAGAAAAAGTTTAGTACATTGACTACCGTAAAATTATCATTTTTAGTTAAACATTTTTTTACTCATTTTACTACAGTATTTGAATATTATACTTAATAGGGTAACTAATAAGGGAGCTTTAAACTTTTGGTTTACCTTAAATAGAGCAAATAAATCCCAAACTTTTATTTATGATAAATATTCTTCTGAGATTTTTTCTTTTTCTTCTGAGGTATTCTTTTTTAGGGAAAATTAGATCCATGCCACTCCAGAATATTTAATTTAGAAAAATGCCACTCCAAAGTTTTTATTTTGCTAAACACCACCCCAAATCACAATTACTAAGAAAATTGCCCCAAATACTATATGAATGTATATTTTCTTATTAACAATTTACAGTAGACCAAAATAGCCTTACTCCTCTTCTTGCCCAAGACCATGTCAGGCGATATGCCCAGCTGAAGCAATCTCTCTCAAATTGATACCAGAAATTAAGGGAACTGGTGCCAGCACGGTACCAGTAAAGAAATTAAGGGAACTGGTCCAAACCAGAAAATCTCGAGTACCAGCACGGTACCAGCACGGTAACTGCCCTAGACTTCACCATAACTTGCTATGTACTGAGCTGACTTTATTGGCTCAGTTAGTAATGGATTTTCTTTCTCCATTTCAGGAAGCAATGGAATCACTAGAGATGGCCAGTATGGTACAAAAAAAGAGCAGATGAGGAAATTCTAAAGCTTGTAGAGGACCAGAAGGTCTCTTCTTCCCTCTTTCTCTATGCAATTACTTTCCATTGTTTTTTTGGAAACACCTGAACCCGACAGCTTTTGCTTATGACTTTTTAAGACTTGGTCAATCTTTTGCCTTCACCTGGTGTTGGACCTGTGAGGCCATCTGTGCTATTGTTGCTATATAATCATATAAAGCCTACTATGTCTGGATTTTACTTGCATATCTTAGAGAGTAAAATAGAAACGAATAGCTGAAACCTGATGACGAGCAGTGTTGTATTTTTTGCATTTGACGATTTTGTAAATTAAATAGCTCGTTTAAAATTGAAACAGAGAGAAAAGGAGAAGGCATTTGCCAAGTTGCTACAACGGGAGAAGCAACTGCACGAGAAGCAGGAGCTTGAACTTGAAATTGAGCAATTGAATGGTACTTTGAAGGTCATGAAGCATCTGGTGGGGTGGAGAGGCGGACTTGTTTTCGCCTGGGAAGAGGATGATTTCACCGGGGAAGAGAGGAGACAGAGAGACGAAGAGAGACGAAGAGGGCAATTTCACTTAGAGGGACGATTTCATAACTTAGACTCAGATCGGACTCATTAAGGGTCAAGGGTATTTTTGGAATATACGAAAATACTATTCAAAATATATCATTTTCTGTATAACAATTTGTAATTGGGGCATTTTTCTTAATAATTGTGATTTGGGGTGGTATTTAGTAAAACAAAAACTTTGGGGTGGCATTTTTCTAAATTAAACATTTTGGAGTGGTATGGATCTAATTTTTCCTTTTTTTTATGATAACAATAGATATTTCACCACGGTTAATTTGATTGGTTTATAACTTACTATGTAACATAATTATAATGAATCCATTATATATAGAGAGAGATATGGGCTAGGGTACATTGCAATGTATAGATTTTCTTGTAGATTAGACTATAAATTGTCGTATTCAAAATCCAAACCACTCAATTTATTATTCATATCAATATGTGTTTGGAGACCAAATTTTACATTTTTTGAAATTTTTTTACTATTTTTTAGATTTATTGAAAATCGTTGTTTTTTTTATGGTTTAGATTTGTCTGAAAAATAATGATTTTCAATAAATCTAAAAAAATAATAAAAAATTTCAAAAAATGTAAAATTTGGTTTCCAAACACATTAATATGGAAAACAAGTTGAACAGTTTGGATCGGTTGTTTGAACTTTGATATACATGATGGAACAAGTACTATTCAAAATAAATCTCTAGTGTTCGTTAACTTTTGGTCAAGGTCTGTCAAGAATATAGACCTGTTCGGTGCGCTACTGTGTATGTGGGAAAAATAATCACTCTACACAGTATTCCAGCTATTTAAATTGAACCCGAATCCATATACATTTCCCACTGTGCAGTTTAACAGACCATGTGCAGTTGAACAGACTATCTACCGAAATTTTTATAAATATACAAAACAATAAATTAATTTAATAATCTATACAATATTTTCATGAAATTCAAAATCTATCCAAACCGATGACATTATCATCGGTTTTAGAAGCTAGAACTGATGACAATGTTATCGGTTTCAGAAAGATAGAACCGATGACACTGTCATCGGTTTAAGCCAAGCACGATTTTTGATGCTTTCTGCACACTTTTTGAAATAACGAACGACTCAGATTCAAACAAAAAATGTAATCATTACATAGTTGCGGCAAATGTTAGAAATATTTAAAATATTAGAGAATGTAATCATTACATAATTTACAATAATTATTTTTTTATTTTTTTATTTAATTAGAAAATGTTATAATTTATTTATTTATTTATTAAAATATTAGAAATATTTTTATATTTTTTTAAAAATTAGATATAATACCATATAATTTGATTTATTATAAAGACTTAAACAAATAACCCGGATCAATATTTTTCAGATTGAATTTTTCATGGCTGTAAGAAAAATTAAAATATTTCTTTGTGTGTTATTAAAAAAAAAAATGCTTTGAATCTGAATTATTGACCCGGTTCAAAAGTCACTTCCAGGTATATACAAAAAATATTATGCTCTTTCTATTTTTGAAAACATAAAAATTTGAGAAAAATTTGCGCAACTTTGTAATCATTACAAATAGTGTTTCAATCTGAGTCGTTCGTTGTTTTAATCTGAGTCGTTCGTTGTTTCAAAAAGTGTGCATTCTGCATCAAAAATCGTGTTGGACTGAAACCGATGACAATGTCATCGGTTCTATCTTTATGAAACCGATAACATTGTCATCGGTTGTAGCTTCTGAAACCGATGACAATGTCATCAGTTTTGACAGATTTTGAATTTCATGAAAAAATTATATAAATTGTTAAATTAGTTTATTGTTTTGTATATTTATAAAAATTTCGGGACTATATATCCTATATGATTAACTTGTAAATTTTCGAACTTGGCATTTTTTAGTCCTTTTATCGATAGGAACACTTGAAAAACTAATTGAAGGACCAATTTGTTTTTGATTGAAAGTTAGTAGGTGATATTTCATTAATCAGAAGCAAACTAGTTACACATTAATTCGTATTAGTACATACATATATTTGTATCAGTACTTAAAATATTATAATTGAACCTCTTAACAAAATCTTAACAAAAGTAGATAAGAAAAATGAGAAGAAAAAAAAAATAGCAGAACCAAAATTGAAGGACCAACTTTGACTTGCAGCTTATTATATATTAAATATTTAACCTTGACTACCAGAATTTTTAATTATAATAAGACAAAATAAAAAGAAAAATTCTGATGGGTTAATATATACAGCTTATTGTATTTCGGTAGTGGTACAAAATATTTCTTGTCACATTACTTTAGGAATAAGAAGTCTTTATGCATCTTTTTAATTCTAAATTGCACAGTATTCACCAAATCATCTTTCGACTTTTAAGTACATATTTTTATATACATGTTTGCCATTAGATAAAAACACTTTGAATTTGGCTAAATTGCCCTTTTTCTAGATTAGTGACAAAGGTTTTTACTTTTTTAACTGACAAAATAGGAATATAACAAAAAAAAAAAAATGAGAAGGAGATGAGAGTTCAATAATGGAGCACCCCCCCCCCCCCCCCCCCCCCCGCCCCCCCACACACACACACACACACACAACTACAGATAACTAGAGATGTTGTACCTTGGTGGTTGGTGCTCTCTCTCTCTATATATATATATATATATTTTTTTTTTTTTTTGCTGAGTCTTCATAGTTAAGCCTATCCTAAATAATAAAACTAAACAAACAGAAAGAAAACTATATAGTTTTTCACTGTTATATTTATAATTTGTCGGTAAGAAGAAATAAAAGACCTGTCATTAATTTATTCAAAGGGCAATTTGGTCAATTTTAATTTAATGAAAAGTTGCATAATAAACTAATTAATGAAAAAAAGGGGATAAAAAAGAAAGTAACTAAATTGGTATTGTCAACAGAGCGACATTAGCATTGTTCAGATGATAACATATAGAACTAAATTACAAATTAATACATGCTGATAAAAAATATATAATAAAAGAACAATTAACAGTAATGGATCTCTTATCCGTCTCTATGCTAGTCAAGCACTGGATGGAAGAGTACATTTTCCAATCTTTGGCGCCTGAGAGACAACATAAGCAGTCCCTACAAAATCACAAGTCCAGGATTCCCTGCTATTTTTCTGGTAATAAATGTTGAACGCGTAGGATGCGTGCACGTCGATCGTGTTCGGCTTATAGCATGCCGCACCAGGTTGGATTGCTCTACAATCAGCCCCGCCTTCACCGCATGCAAAATCCAGTGCCATCTGTAACTTCTCCTTACCGGCACTAGGATCTGCCACACACCACGTCTCACCGGTCCCATTTGATGATCCTGAATCGCCGCTGCTACTGCTACCAGTACTGTTGCTGCTGTTGCCATTGTTGTTTTTGGTGCTGTTGCTGTTGCCATCATTGTTTTTGGTGGTGCTGCTATTGCTATTTCCTAGTACAAAGTCGACATCATAAACCTTCTGCTCATCAGGATAGAACATCCCGTAGTTGCGTTCTGAGGTGGGCCCTGGCTTTTGGTTTTCATTGAACAGCGCAAAAAGATACACGTCCATGTTGCAGTCTGGCCGTTTTGGCGTGCCACAGGTGCCAGAGAGAACCCGTCTTATCAGATTACCATTATAGGCTTCAGCGTTTATGACATTAGCACCAATTTCGTTAGCATCGCCGGCTGACGGCCACCCGGTCTCTGATATGACAATGCGCACGTCACCGTACTTCAAGGCTGACATGGCGTATGCAACTGCATCGATTTGTGCATCGAGAAGGCTGTAATATGTCAACCCACTGCCCTGATCAAGCACGCCGGCATTGGGTCTGGACAAGGCATAGTCAAGGGAAATATCATTCGCATTGTCCTCGTATGCAAAGAACGGGTAAGCGTTCACCATGAGACACGACCCGGTCTCACGAAGGAAGTGCAGCATGGGCCTCATCACAGGCTCGGCAAGGTCAGACCGAAACGCACCAGCTGAAGGCGGGTAGGAGGATTGTAAGGCTGTCAGTGCAACAGGAGAAGAGACCTTGATGGCCTTGTCGAGGTTGAGTTTTACAAGAGCTGCTTGCATATTGATCATGGCTGGGACAAGGTAAGATGTGAGGTTTGTGGGGTCGGCAAAGACTTCATTACCAATAGCAACGGTTCGGATCTTGGTCAAGGGGTAATAGGCAGCAACATTGTGCTGGACCCACCATGCAGCGAAAGAGGTGCTTGTGGCGGTGGCTTGGAGGAGGTTGTTTGGCATCATGACGGTGACTTTGATGTTGGAGCCGGCAAGGGATTTGAGCACTGTGGAGTCGGTGTCGTATATCTTGACATGTGTGAGGTTGTTGGTTTGGAGGAGTTGCACGACGCTCGCTGGTGATGGGAGGTTGTTGGCCACACGACCGTAATTTATCCCGATCTTTCCTCCCTCTGAAAAACAAAAGAAATTCTTTAAAGTTAAAAACATAAAACAAACACAAGGAAAAACAAACAACAACAATAATATCATACTAAAGCATAAAATAGTATAAAAAAAAAAAGGTAAATTAATAATGTGAGCAATTAAGTATATATTGCAGTACAAAATCAGAGGACCCGTGGCAAATTAATGCAAGTATATATTACCTGAAGGATGCGGAGAAAATAATAATATGATATCATGCTAAAGCAGAATATAATGTAAGTTAAAAACATAAAACGTTATTTACACGAAAAAAAAAACAAATAACAACAATAATATCATACTAAAGCAGAAAATTTTAAAAAAGAAGGCAAATAAATATAAGTATATATTACCTGAGAAGGAGGCAGAGAGAAGCGGGAAGAGGAAGAAGAAACAAACGCCAAGAAGACCCATGGTAGGAGAGCAAATTGATTTGTAGATTAAAACGAGTAGCTACAGATCACAGAGAGAGGTGCTTGTAAGAAGAGAGACCTGGAGTTGATGAAAGATGCGTAGAAAAGGGAGGGGTTTATATAGCGTGAACATTTTGTGGTGCATCGTGGAGACTGGAGAGAGAGGAGACAGTGGGGGTAGTGGATTAGTGATTTCGTGGGATGCAAACCCTTCTATAAACAGATTATATCTCAAATTAATTATTGAACTGCTGTTTGTTTCCGTTAATACAATGCAGTCAAGTATCATGTTTACTGCTCCTAAAATTAGAAGTGCCGAATTTAGTCCTAACTACAAGTAATTAATAACCGTCAGAACAGGAAACATGTAATTGCAATGTTTAGTTTTGGCAACTATAAGAGAGCAAAGGCCTTTTTCCTATTTTGTTTTCCCTTGCTATTACTTGAAGCCCAATGGCCCCAATAAGCCCATGAAAATTGTTCTATAGATATTAAGGACGTCGCTATATCTATTTTTTTTCCCAAAGAATTTAATTATTTAACTATTTATATTCATTTATGAAACTTCATAAATGTTTTTCAACCTAATTTGAATTAATTCAATATAAATTAAAAAATGTATAAATTTGCATAGATAATTTAAATACATCAGATTCAAGAATTTGTGAAATAGAACGAAAAAAGTATGAATTTAACTTGCATTATATTTTATGAAAAATATAATGAAGATTATTTTCCCTTTAAAGCTGGCGGGATATTCAGAGCAGGGAAGCAGTCTCCTCCGTGGATAGATTTCAGTTGCTGATTTATGTCAAGATTCGTCTCCGCACTTTGATCGGACGTTCAAGATTTGTTACAATTTTACTAATCATTTCATTGTCGTACACTGTGTAACAATCGTATAGTGGATATGAAATGGTTTACACGGAGATCTGCAGCATCGCCTCTTCATTTAAAGCGCCGCAGAAATAATTTACAAAAATAATAGAATGCACGTGAAGGGGCCCGCCTCGCCTCAGAAGTCAGAACTGCATGTCGATTCCTGCGTCCACTCCCCAAGAATAATCAATCCTTCTCAACCCCGTTTCTTCCTTCCCCACCCCATTCCAATAATCCCCATCTCAATCCCCATTCCCCAACATCAAAGAGCACGACAAAATAGCTGCTGAACATGGCTCTCAATTATATCCTCCAATCTCTGTCACTCAATGTCATCGAAAAGCTTCTCAGCGCGATGACTGATTTAGGAGAGAAGCAGTTGTTACCAGGCGGAGAAATGCATGGCCAGGTAGCAAGACTGAACCAAAATCTTGCCGATATCAAGGATTTCTTCGCTAAGATCGAAAACGAAGGATCTGGCATAGACCAAAACGAAAGTTTTCAGACATGGCTGTGGCAGTTCAGAGATGCTGTGGAGGAAGCAGAAGATGTGCTTGACGAGCTGGAATATAACGAGATCGAGAAGAAGGTACAAGCTGATGATGATGATAAGGTGAGTGGTACGTTATCTCGGTATAAAAGAAAATTTACTGATTTCATAGCTAGCCCCTTCAAAGATGAGACTTTGAAGAGGTTGAAAGAGGCTGTGAAGGAATTAGATAATGTTGCTGCGGGTATGGATGATTTCCTTCTACTCGCACGGGGAATAAATTGGGTTGATGGTAAGAATTGGAAACTCATGAAATCCCCTGAAACTAGCGCATTTTTAACTGAAAGTAAGGTGTTTGGCAGAGAGAATGAAAAGAAACAACTAATTAATTGGCTTACCGAATTAAATGCTAGTAGCCTCGAATCCACTGATGCCAATCTCTCCGCTTTTACCATAGTTGGTTTGGGTGGCATGGGAAAAACCACCCTTGCTCAAATCATATATGATGATGAAAGAGTAAGAGGTCATTTTGAACTACTTATGTGGGTACACGTTTCTAATAATTTTGACACCATAACTATAACAAGAAACATTCTTGAAGCCGCAGGAGTGCTTGGTCGATCGCAAAATTTAGATGAGTTGCAAGAGGCTCTTAGAGAAAAATTAGAGTCTAAGAGATTTTTGCTAATATTAGATGATGTTTGGAATGACAGTGAGAGGTCTGAATGGGATAAGTTGATTAAACCGTTGAAATTTGGACAAATGGGAAGCAAAATTTTGGTAACGAGTCGAATGCAATCAGTAGCAGATATGGTGTCGCAAAAAACAAACCAAGAAATAGAATTTCTTAAACTTGATGGGCTGGAGGAGAATGATTCTATTTTACTTTTTAATAGTCATGCTTTTGCAGGTGTAGATCCTGAAAAGCATAAAGATTTGCAATTAATTGGAAGACAGATTGCAAAGAAATTAGGTGGTTGTCCACTAACTGCGAAGGTTATGGGTGGCCAATTGAACTGGTATATGGATGAATATTACTGGGAGAAAATTTTGAAAGAGGATATCATAAATATAGATCAAGGAGAAAATGGAATAATGGCTATTTTAAAATTGAGCTATAACCATCTACCCACATGCTTGCAGTTGTGTTTTAGGTATTGCGCTATATTTCCTGAAAATTATGTGTTTCACAAAGATGAGTTGATATACATGTGGTTGAATTCTGGATTAATTCAAAATGCAATTGAAAAGCCTGAGGAAGTGGGGCGTGATTATTTCAGTCATCTCCTGAAAAGATCTTTCTTTGAGTTTAAAATGTCATATGATAATTCCACAGGATCAACACAAATTGGAGATCATAAGAAAGCGAACATACTTGGAAAAGGAATTGATCCCTTCTTAATAAATTCATCATTCTATTTCAAAGATACCTACTATGATTCGGCATCGTATTACGTTATGCATGATCTCCTTCGTGATTTGGCACGATCTGTTTCTTCAGAAGAATGCCGATCAATTCAAGTGAATGATTTTCAATGTTTACCGAAAACTCTTCGCCACATTTATGTGTTCACTGAAGTTAGAAATGATTCGTTGCTCCAAGAAATTTTGCCCCTGCGGCATTTACACAGCCTTGTCATAGTGTTCAAGGGCAGTGATCCGGTGCAAAACAAAAATCATGTGCAAATGCTTAGTGGGATTTTGGATGGATCAAAAAGCCTACGCTTATTAAGCATTACAACAAATTTTTCCTGTAAGTTGCCTAATGCAGTTGGCAACTTAATACACCTCCGCCATCTCTCCATTCGGCAAATCACAGCTGATTCAAAACTAAACTGGTTTCCTGAAACAGTTTGCAAGCTTTACAACTTGAGAGTGATGAGCTTATTGGGTGAATCTGAATCTGATTATGATTATGCCGAAATTAATGCCAATGGGCTCAATAACTTGACTAATTTGAGACAACTCAGAATTCCTGATCCCATAATTATCAAAATTCCCCATATTGGTAAGCTAAGAACTTTGCAAGGCTCTGTTGCTTTTGATGTTCGTGAGGAGAGTGGTTACACGATTAGTGAATTGAAAACTATGGCGGACATTAGCTTGCTCTCAATTGGTAGTCTTGAAAATGTAAGAAATGCAAAAGAAGCTTATACAGCCAAGCTAGTAGAGAAAAAGAACCTCAGATCATTATCTCTATTTTGGTCACGAAATTCATCAAGGTGCCCAAAGAGGGATGAACAACTGATTGACAACCTTGAACCATGCGCAAAACTCGTTGACCTAGCAATTCAAGGGTATAATGGCATTCGTTCTCCAAGCTGGATGGCAGATCTTTCTATATTCAATTTGACCTCTATTTCCTTAATTGATTGTATAAAATGGGAGTACCTACCAGGTCTGGGTAAATTGCCTAATCTCAAAGTCCTTGAACTGAATCGGTTGTGGGCTGTTGAGAAAATTGATGGCACATTTTACGGTAAAGAGGATGGTGTTTCCTTTCCATCACTTAAGGAACTGAGATTTGATGATATGTTAAGGTGGGAGCTGTGGTTTTGCTTGAATTATGGTTTACCTTTCCCTCAACTCGATACTCTGACTTTGGAAAAATGCCCTAAGTTGCGAGAGTTTCCTCCATTACCTCCAAGCACCAATAGACTTCATATCAATGATGTCGGGTTAGTGTCTCTAAGTGCTCTTTACCGAGTTTCTAGCTTTAGTATGGATGTTGTCTCATCTTTATCTTCGGTGCTATCAAAATCATTAGTTCCACAACAAAAAGGAGAATTTTCTCTTGAAGTGTTATCTATAAAGCGGTGCGAAAATCTCATGCATCTACCGTTGGAGGGATTTAGAAAACTAAAATCCCTTAGGTCACTATTAATAGGGAAGTGCCCGAACTTAGAAGCCTGTGGCAGTGATAAGCTCTTACCATCATCATTGAATGAGCTTTGCATTGGCAATTGTGGTGACCTGGAAGAACAATTGGCCAGCTCGGTACAAAGCGCCACTTGTCTTACCAGATTGAGTCTAGAAGGTTGTGCAAAGATTACCATGCTTCCTCCAGCTGAAGTATTTTCAAAATTGACAGCACTCAAATGGCTAGAAATAAAAAATTGCAAAGAGCTGGTGTCACTGGGAGGAATAAATGCCATTGCATTACTTGACAACTTGGAAATATTCGGATGTGAGAAACTAGCCCTGGGTTCTTTGTCAGATTCCCTTCTGGCTTGTGATGTTAGCCATGAGAAAACAGTAGAGAGTTCCTCTTTGAAGGTTAGCCTGTTGGATATTGATAAGCAATCCATCTTATTGACAGAGCAACTACGCCATGTTAGCTCAGTCCGGCAAGTTGAAATGGTCGAGACACTGGCATACCTACCTGAGCAATTGTTCTTGCATAACAGTGCCACACTACAAAAGGTAGTGATAAGCAATGCAAGCTCCTTGGAGTCCATACCACTTAGAATAGCATCACTGAATCAGCTACAAGTATTAATGATATGTGAGGTTCCTAAAATAAAGTCACTTCCCGACCTTCCCATATCAGTAGAAAGGGTGCACATTTGCGGCTGTCATCCTGCACTGGAACAGCACTATAACAATAGCATAGACCTGGTCTGGAATGTTCTTAAAGAGAATATTGAGGTCCTTCGGAAGCCATGCGGATATGAGCCGGTGTTCCTGCAAGATCTTGACTTTGAAAGTGAAGAAGAAGAGGAAGAGGAAGAGGGGGAGGAGGAGGGGGAGGAGGAGGAGGAGGTGGAGGAGGAGGAGGAGGAGGAGGAAGAGGAAGAGGAAGAGGAAGAGGAAGAGGAAGAGGAAGAAGATATTGTGGTGAAATCCTGGAAATAGGGAATAGCTTACTCTCTAAACTTCCTTTCAAAATAATGTGAGTAGGCATATCTTTCTCCTATGCTTGTTAATTTTCATTTTTTTTACTCTGATTAAGGGCATTCAATTACCCACTACTGTTTTAGTATTTATTTATTTATATACTTATTTATTATTGTATTATGTTTGATTTCAGAATTGTGGATAGAAGACACCTTTTCCATTGATAGTAACTGCAACTTAAATGCAAAGTGTAAATAGAATCTTCTCATAACAACAAAGTCAGACCATTCTGAGGCCATACATCACATGGCGCTTATAGTGAAGAAATTTGTATTTGTTTTTCGAGGTGTATAAACACAAATATTGTTGTACACAGAGGTACTGAATTTATATTCACGGATTGTCCAACAACGCTTAGCTTATATCATATGGTTCATAATACATTTTTCTCTTCCTACACAAAACTGGAGGTCGATTCCACACAAGGTGGGGGCACATAACTGGATGGTTCGGAAGGAAGGAGTAAAGAAGATCAAAGAAATTTTTGTCAACACGATTTTCATTTGCTGGAAATTTCCGAGAGGAAAACAAGAATTTGGAGGACTTGTGTGAAGAAGTGCATTCTCAGTGGAAATACCTGAATTGATTAACAGAAAAGATCAATGTGGAAGAGTTTTACTTTATTGATTTTCTTTCTTCGTTTCTTTGTTTTCAGTTTTAACCTTTTCTTAATTTTTCGTTAGTTCTGACTCAAATGAGTTGAATCTGTTTTTGACTTAAAATGTAAAAGTCTCAGTTCGAGACTTGAAGCTGTCATTGTTGTCGGTAATAAAACAAATAAGAACTGGATCCTTATTTTTCCTCAAAAAAAAAAAAAAATCCCCTTGTAGTGCAATGATATACACACTTGGTGATAAAATGCTTCCAATTTCGGACTAGCGTATAAAATACTTCAAATAACTAAAGATTATGTTGAAATAATTTGTAGACTGAATTTTTATTTGGATACGATTGCTGCTAAATGATCATTAAAAGAATACATCTGCATCTCTGCAATACACAATTTCTTTGTTATAAATATCTTTATATGTAAATAATATTAATCATATTTTTGTTATAAAAATTAATTAAGTACTTGTATATTTATCATATATGTTTTAGAAAAAAAAATGAAAAGTAAGGCTTAAACTTCAATCCAAGTAGTTTAGTAATTTAGTTATATAATGGACTTGTAGAATATCAATTTTTATTATTTTTATGATTTATGAAATATAGTAAAAAATGATTTAAAAATAAAAAATTGTCAATATTTTTTTTTGTTATTTTTCATAAATCATAAAAAATAGTAAAATAATTCTAAAAATAATAAAAATTGATATTCTATACATTTATTATATAACTAATTTACCGAGATACTTAAATTAAAATTTAAAACTAGCACGAAAAATCAAAGTCATACTATAAAATGAATTCCGAACGCATTTAGAAAAGGTTTGGGAATTGGCGGATTCATGAGCCCATTCTTTTTTTTTTTTAAGTCAACCCAAGGGGGTTAGCCCGTTGAATTCGCATCCTCTGAGATATCTCAATTTTTGCGTGTTTTCTGGAAAATCTTACCCGTTCATATATGTTCTGCACGAATCTCAAAGCACAAAATAGGTCCCCTGCGCTGCGTCCGAATAGGCACTGGACACGTCGGTCTCGCAAAAATTGAGATATCTCAGAGGATACACACTCTCGGCCGTTTGGGTGTTTGTGTGGTTTTGAGATCTGATTTCGGAAATTCATTGGCACAAAACTTTTTCTCCGACCTCCCTTTCGTCTCTCTCAAGTCTCCATTAAAGGAAAAAAAGGAAATTCTCCCTGGTACCTTCACCCAACCCATCAAATTAAACATACTCTCTCTCTCTCTCTCTCTCTCTCTCTCTCCCTGATGGAACGTCCTTTGGCTTTCGTTATCGAAAACATTGCAGAAAATTTCATCGGCGAGCTGTATAATAGCGCTAATTCCTTGTTAGGGGATCACTTGTCCTGCGGGAGGAAATTCAAGGAGCAGCTAAAATTACTGGATCTCCAACTTCCAAAGGTGAAAGCTGTCGTGAACGCAATCAACAACGAAGGTCTTGGATTGCAAGAAAGTAATGATGATCTTAGGAAATGGTCGTGGCAGTTCAAGGATGCTGTCGAGGCCGCAGAGGATGTGCTTGACGAGATGGAGTATAACAAGATCGATGAGCAGTTGCATCCCAAAGATGTTTCGGTGAGTAGTACCAGTAACAACCGGTTTTCTAGCATTTGCTCTGGCATTAAAAGAAAGTTTGATGAATATCTGGGTAATTCTAGATCTGTAAAGAATGAAACCGCTGAGAGGTTGAAGAAGGTTGTGGATGAGTTAAATAATGTTATTAGAGGTATGCAGCCGTTCCTTTACCTGGAATTACCAAGCATAGATGCTAGGCGCCAAAAGCATGAGAATTTTTTGAGTTCCCTTGAATGTGCCGGATTAGAAACCGGGCAGTTCATCGGGCGAGAGAAGGAAAAGCAACAGATAATTGATTGGGTTATGAAAAATGAAGAGAACCCTCAAATTAATGTGGATAAAAAAATTCATGCATATACAATTGTTGGAGTAGGTGGAATGGGAAAGACCACCCTTGCCCAATTTGTGAAAAATGATTCAAGATTAAAAGAGCGATTCGATCTAATTTTGTGGGTTTGTGTTTCTACCAAATTCGATGTTTCAAGGATTACTAAGGATATCATACAAGATATAAATAAAGAACAAATTTTGCCTCAAAGTTTACATGTACTTCAAGAAATTCTTAAAGGTCAGTTGTTGTTGAAAAGATTTTTTCTGGTACTAGATGATGTGTGGAATGTTGATAATAGGCTTCAATGGGACAAACTAATGGCCCCATTAAAATTTGCCAAAAAAGGAAGTAAAATTTTAGTCACCACCAGAATGAATTCAGTAGCAGAAACTATTGCTAATGTAATAGAAACGAAAAAGGAAGTTTTAATCTTAAAGGGGTTAGAAGATGAGGATTATCTTCCGCTTTTTAATAGCTATGCTTTTGCCAGCTCTAATCCGGAATGCTATAATGATTTGAAGTTAATTGGAGAGGAAATAGCAAAGCAATTGGGAGGTTGTCCTTTAGCAGCAAAGATTTTGGGCGACCAACTAAACAGAAATAAACGTGAGGATTACTGGGATAGCATTCTAAATGAGCAGATAAAAATAAATGCCGACAAAAAAGAGGATAGGTACAAGGCAATTTTAAGATTAAGCTATCAAAAGCTGGACACTAGCTTGCAAAGATGCTTCAGATTTTGCAGCATCTTTCCAAAAGATTTTATATTTGAAAAAGATGAATTGATCTATATGTGGATTGAATCTGGCTTAATTCCGGAGAGTCGAAGTTTGGAAGACACTGGTCGGGAGTACATTGATTATTTTGCAAAACAATCATTTTTTAGAAAATTAAATGGATCCACTTCATGCTACGTCATGCATGACCTTTTGCATGACGTGGCACGATCAGTGTCAGCCGAAGAATGCTGGAGCATTGAAGATGGCCCAGCCAATACAACCTTTACTAAAACAATTCGCCACTTGTACATATCTGCTGATGCAAAGGATAACAATTTGTTCCATGGAACAATTAAACAATTAAAGAAATTACGCACCCTTATTATAGCTTTCAAGGGCGATGATCCTCAGGAAAGTCATGTGGCTTTGCTCAGTACGATTCTGGCCAAGTTAAACAGCTTACGAGTGCTAGGTATAACAGCACCTTTCTCTTGTAAATTGCCAGATGAAATTGGTAGCTTGATACACCTTCGCCATTTATCTATTCATCAAACTACAAATGGTTCAAAACTAGATTGGTTTCCTGAAGCAGTGTATAAGCTCTACAACCTGCGAGTATTGAGATTTTCAGGTGGGTCGGGTGGAGACTATGCAGCAGTAAATGTTAAGGGCCTGACCAACTTGATTAATTTGCGACACCTGGAAATTCCTAGAACAATAAAAGACAGGATTCGTCATATTGGTAAACTAGCACAGCTCCAGGGTTCAGTAAATTTTCATGTTAGAAAAGATGATGGTTACAAGATAACCGAACTGAAGAATTTAGCAGGTATCCGTGAACTTTGCATATTCAGCCTTGAGGAAATAGGGAGCTTTCGAGAAGCTAAAGAAGTGAATTTATTTAAGAAAGAAAGACTTAGGTCTTTGAAATTAATTTGGTCAAATGATTCTAATAGAGACCCAGAAGAAGATAAGCGTGTAGCTGATGTGCTATGTTCCCCTGTAAGACTTAGGGAGCTAACCATTAAAGGATACAATGGTAAAATGTCACCGTGTTGGGTGACAATGTTTTCTGAGAAAACGTTTTTCCTGACATCCATTTCTTTAATTAAATGTCGCAATTGGAGCGAGTTACCAGATCTTACACAACTACCATTACTCAAATTTCTTCAAATCAAAGATGTCGGTTTAATTTCCGTTCCCAAGATATTTGGGGACACTAGTTCAAACCAGGAAGCCTCACCATCTCTTGAAAAATTAGAGATAAAATATTGTCAGGAACTCAAGAATTTACGCCGAAATGGGTTTAAGAATGTAAACTCCCTCAGGTCACTGTGTATTGGTGAGTGCCCCAATCTGACTATTCCTGAAGCTAATGGTGAATTGTTGTTACCCACGAGATTGGAACACCTCTCAATTGGATCCGGTAGAAACCTTGAATTTCCACTACTCAACTCATTGGTACACCTAACCTCCCTCAAAAGCTTGAGTTTGGAAAATTGTGCAACTATAACTACCCTTCCAAATGCGGATGTTTTTGCAAAACTCACAGCATTGATGACCTTAAAGATCAAGAAGTGCATAGCGCTGGAATCATTGGGAGGAACAGAAGCACTTCCTTCCTTGCATTTCCTGACAATTTTCGAGTGTAATAAACTGATCGATGTTTCTTTGACTCAGCTCCCTTCATATGCTGGTACCAACAGCATAGATCGAAGGAACATGAACTCAAATTTGACACTTAAAATTTTGAATATTGACAAAGAATCTCTCCTGTCCTTGGAGCCTCTAAGGAATCTAACTGCAGTCGAAGAGATTAGAGTCGGAAAGGCTTCAAATGCAAGGACCTTACAGGCTCTTGAAGCGAGCATGAGAAACCTTCATTCTCTGAGGAGATTGTACATATGCAATGCTACTCAGGTTAATTCCCTCCCAAATTTTCCCACTTCACTGCAGAGTCTACACATATGTGGTACTGGTGCAGGAAATCAATCACTGCACCAGTACCAAAATGGTGTGGTGTCTAACATCAGGTCCGTTGAGTTCCGGGAAAACCAATGTATTGATCACCAATCATTCATGAGTGACCTCGAATTCGATCGGAGTGACCTGACCTAGCGATGACGAGCAAGGTACAGCGATACAAGAAAAAGAAAGTTTGGAGATTGGTAACTGCTAGAATTTTTCTTTTTTTTACTAATGTTTTTGGTTTTGTAATTTCAACTTATTTCGTTGCCTACTTTTTTTTTTTATTTTTTCAAAATTGTTATTCTTTGTATGCTGTTGCATAACATTGCCAATGTTTTGTTCTTTTATTTTGGTTTGAGGCTTTCATAAGACTTTTGATCCACTAGCATATACAAATTTATTGTTTTGATCAGATTCTTTAAGTAGAATTTCGTTCAAAACTTTTCTTGTGAGTTTGGACTATTTAGAGGAATAACAGCTCACCAGGTGTTTGTATATCTAAAGGTTCCACACAAACATATATAGATTTATATTATTAGAATTTTTCTTGAAAAATGTCTTTAGCAATACGTTGTAAACTTCCATTTTACTTCATTGAAGGAACTCATACCTATTGAGTCGCCATTTTGCTGTGCTTGTCAACAGGTTTTATTCCTAAACTCTTGTACTCTTGTTCATCAATATATAAAATAAGGACTAGAATCTTATTTTTCATTAAAAAAAAATACGTCGTAAACTTTATGGGCAACCTAAAAGTTGTTTTATGGGACTGTATACAACAAACATTTGCTCTTATTACAACAATAATCGATAATTACTTTTGGGTTAGATTAACAAGGGAAAAAAATATAGATTAACAACAAGGTATCGAAGTTCTATTGTCATTTTGTTGCGAGAAATGTCAGGATTGCCAAATAAAATTAGGTGACCTGTGACCAGATATTCAAACAATAAATAAAAATAATATTATTAATACCCATAGCTCCTTTTACAATAGGGAGATAATTAATTGTGTTTGCCTGGGCATCACCATGAACTTGTGGTATTAACCTATTCCTGTTGTTCTTAGTCTATCTCACAAACTAAAAGTAACATTTGTATCTGATGCTTTTCTTTGGTATTAAGCTAAAGGCAGATGTTGCTGCATTATGGGCCATATAAGCCCAATTCAACTATCTCTGTCTTGAGTATTTTGTTGGGTGCTTTGTGCGATAATTAAAGGGGCATTTCGTAATAAATAAAAGGAAATTAGCGGGCCTTCGTAAAAACAAAATAAATAAACGGAAAATAAAAAGACGTATTCAGGGATTGTCTTAAACCAGTTAATTGTTAATTGTTAATTGAATAGCCTGATCAGGATAGCCTCTCTTTCATATATGTTGCTTTTCCCACGAGAAAGCGACTTGCTATCCTGATCAGGTTCGTACGATCAAAAACAGACAGATAGGATCTGCACAACTATTGTTTCTTGAGTAGTCTTTTAATCAGGTATACTGGTATACCCAGATCCAATTCCAAATCTTTCAGTTCAAAACATCGATCCTCCTATTTATGCTATCCATGTCGAGAGAAAAGTAGTGGAAACCAACCACTACTACTAAAATAACCCAAATGGAGCCATAAATCTTTTAATGTCTTATATTATATAAGCGGTAAGCCTCTATATTCTTTATTAAAATATATATAACATGTGTAAGAAAAATGTTTAGTTTTTTAATTAGCCGCTTCTTGAGAACAAATGGTTCATTTTTTATTAGTGATGTATCCACAACAACATTTATAAATAGGAGTTTTATAATTTTAAATGAGTTTTAATAAAAATAATAATAAATTAGATAAATTTGTGAGTTTTTTAAAATTAGAAGATTAAATAAGATATTATGAATTTAAGAAGGAAAATTATATAATTTCTAGGTTTTTGAAGGGTATATATGAAACAAAGTTTCCTACAACAATTGCATGACTAATTATAAATAGAACGGAGTAGATTAGACGGGCATTAGATCTATTTTGAATTTGATGGTCTCGAAGAATGTCTGATTTGCTTTAAGATCCATATACACTGCTTTAATATTCGTACGCACCCGTTTCAATTTTTGTACGCATGGGACTTGAAGCAAATCGGACATGGGCACCTAAAGTAGGTCCATTCCCACAAGACCTACTCTAAATTATAAAAGCTAGCTAAAATCCCACACAAAAAGAAACCGAATGAGGATAATAAGAGATCTCAAAATTTGTTTGTTTTCATTTTTTTTTTTCCAGAAAAGTAATATGACACTGTCGCTTAATGTGATA
Source organism: Carex arenaria (assembly GCA_964058825.1). Lineage (NCBI taxonomy): Eukaryota > Viridiplantae > Streptophyta > Magnoliopsida > Poales > Cyperaceae > Carex > Carex arenaria. The sequence continues at coordinate 37,049 of CAXKVW010000191.1, forward strand.
GCAACAAATGCCAATCTAGTCCATGCAGGTATTGTCTGTACTTCAACAGTTTAAGTATTCAGGACCCATGTGTACATAGTGGGTGGTTGTGTCCGGTGCACATGAAAGGGGTGTTAATTGTTTCTTTAGCACTAGAAGGTGTTTGACAAAATGCCGTAGAGACATCTTTACAGGAAACACCTCAACAGAACGCTTGTGCAATCATAAAATCACCAATCAAATTCTAAGATGAACTGCTCCATTTATTTTTGGCTAAATCTAAAAGCTTGTCAGTGCATTTGGTGTACCTTTTAATGGCCATTACTTCTTCAGTTCATCTCATGATTGGATTTTCCTAAAAAAAGTAATAAAATAGTTGGGTTGTGCATTTTGCTTACTATTTACCTATTAATCAAAGCAGTTGGTGCTCGTGAGACGGTCCGCATAAATTATATACATATTTATAATGTGGAATTAAATGCATAGGGATAGGGGTGTTCATTGGTTCGGTTCGATTCGGTTAAAACCGAAATAAAATAGGAAAATTAAATTTTTATTCGGTTTTCAAAAATGGAACCGAGCTGACCAAATTAAACTTATCAACCGATTAAAATTGAACCAAAATAAATTTCGGTTTACTGAAGTAATTCGTTGTAAATTAAGAAGGTTAGTCTTTACTCTTTAGTGTATTCATCAGAAATTCTGTATATTTCCAATTTACAAAATATTAAAATATTCTATTTACCAATTAAAACTAAGGACAAAGGATTAGTGCCGGTACATATCTATTAAGTATTACATAATTACAATGTTTTTCATTATAACTATGAATCCTTCCTTTTATTTTCTTACTATTATTATTTTTATAAAAAAAACGTGCCCTCTATCTATAATACTGATCTCTCTTTTATTTTATAAAAACTTTGTAACTTGACTTCGCCTAAAGTTCAAACTCTGCTTTCTCATTTCAAAGAACTTTGAAACTAGCCTAAGCACAATACTTTCTAACTAGGCCAAAGCTCAAAGATAGTAACAAGATTCGCGACTTATTTGGTTTTTTGGTGATGCCGAACGGAACACCGAATTATTCGGTTGACTAAACTTTAACCGAATAATTTCTAAATAATTCGCGAATTTTATGAATTATTTCCGAATTTTACGAATTTTTTCCGAATTTTTTCCAGAATTTTATTTTTTGGTTATTTTTTTTTTGTTTTTGCTCTCTTACAAAACTGAGATCTCTGATCTGAATAATACCGAATTATTTTCGAATTATACCTGAATTATTTCCGAATTATACTTGAATTATATCCGAATCACGAATTTTTGACCTCGCCGAATCGAACCCGTATAATTAATTTGTCATGGTGTGCCTAAGTCTGTCAAAATGACTGCACCAATGTAAATAAAAAAAAAAAATTGGTATATGCCACAAAAAATCAACAGATAAAACAATGAGGTCGTGGGCGACGAATTCACATCCTCTGAGATATCTCATATTTTTTGGAAAATCTCAACCGTTCCAATACATTCTGCGCGACTCCCAAAGCTCAAAGAACACTGCCCCCCTGCAACACCCACCAATAGGCACCAGACACGTCGGTCATGCAAATATAAGATATCTCAGAGGATACGCACTTGTGGGCGACAGAGAAGAGAGAGATGAAGATGCTAATGCGAGGAATCATATCCTCTGCGGAGCTATGCGGTTCATTTAAACTGGTCCGTTCGTCTTGATTGGACGGACCAAATAAGATTATGACACAAATCTCAAAGCAAAATTAATACTGTCCCCTCTATCATCTCGAGCACTCATCGGCTGAGATTAAATCTGAACAATTCGATCAGCTCCGCACAGCTCCACAGGTAAAAACTCCGCAGAGGATACTGGTCCGCTGATGCAATGCGACACTGCGACAGTGAAGAGAGAGAAGGAGATACGAAGTTGCTGCGGAAAGTTTGATCGGTTCAGTTAAGATGGGTTTTAGAAATAAAAAACCGAACTAAATTAGAAAAACCGAATAATACTAAAATTTTAACCGAACTTTTTCGGTTCGGTTAAAAATCAAATAAACCGGAACCAATGAACAACCCTACATAGGGATACAGTCCCTGTATTAGAAATAAAATATGGGCAATAATGAATTAATGATCCCCAAATGTCAACGAAACTAAATTTCTCTCTGCAAGTCCTTGTGGCTTCCATTTTTAAATATTTGTTATTGGCATGATAACCTCTTTCCAACATCCTTCTGCGAAGACTTCAAACATACCTCTCTCTAAAATTTCTTTCCAGCAAAAGAATCAATTTCAATCAATAGGGTTTCATCATGTCTCTGATTTTTGCTGTATCATTGAAAATCATCGACAACCTCATCCGCAATGCCACACCTCTCTTGAAGGCACGCCAGTTACCAGGAGACACTGAAATCGAGCTCGCAAGTTTGCAAGAGAACCTTCCAACAGTCAAAAAGGTCTTGTCAGCTGTTGAGAACAATAACCACATAGTGGAGGAAAACGAGGCTCTAGATGCATGGATCTGGCAATTCAGGGATGCTGTTGCTGCTGCAGAGGATGTGCTTGATGAGTTGGAGTACTATGAGATTGAAGAGAGAGTGAATTCTCGTGACGATAAGGTGCGTGGTTCTCTCCATACCTATAAGAGAAAGTTTGTCAGGTTTTTGAACCATGCATTTAAAGATAATTCACTGGAGAAATTGAGGGAGGCGGTAAAGGGATTAAATATGGTTGTCGCTGAAGTGGGTCTCTTTCTTGAACTTGCAATTGGGGTACATGGTGGTGATGCCAATCACCAGCAACCGTGGAAGCTCAGTAGTGCTCGCGAAACTGGATCCTTGTTAACTGAAAATAAGGTATTCGGTCGAAACGTGGAGAAAAGCTATCTAGTAGATTGGCTCATTAAATCAGAACCTGAAACAGCTGAAACAAATGTTAACAACTTGTCTGCTTTAACAGTAGTTGGCATTGGTGGAATTGGGAAGACCACTCTTGCTCAACTTGCTTATGATGATGTCAGAGTAAAACAACACTTTGACATTATGATGTGGGTTTGTGTCTCTAATAATTTTAATTTGGAAATTATAACAAAAAGGTTCCTAGAAGCAGCAAATGAGCAGTACCCTTCAACTGATAATTTAGAAACACTGCAAAAAGTTCTTAAAGATAAACTAGAATCTAAAAAATTTTGTGTTGTTATGGATGATGTATGGGATGATGATGATAAGATGGTTGAATGGGATAAATTGTTTGCTCCCCTGAAATGTGGAAAACGAGGAAGCAAAATTGTCGTGACCAGTCGAATGGACTCAGTAGCAGAAATGGTCACAGATATAACTAAAGGGAAAAAGGAATGCCTCAAACTGGAGGGTTTAGAAGAGGCCGACTATCTTTTGCTTTTCTATAAGCATGCTTTTGCCGGCGTCAATCCTGAAGAGCATAAACATTTGCAATTAATCGGCAAACAAATAGCACAGAAGCTAGGTGGTTGTCCATTGGTGGCAAAAGTTTTGGGGGGGCAGCTTAATTCCTACTTGGATGAGTACTACTGGGACAAAATCTTGAATGAAAATATTTGTCAGGTGCATAACTGCACGGATGACATTGTGAGGATATTAAGATTGAGCTATAACCATCTCTCCTCAAACTTGCAATACTGCTTTAGGTATTGTAGTATATTTCCTCCAAATTATGGGTTTCAAAAGAAAGAATTGGTCCTTATGTGGATGGGTTCGGGATTAATCCCATATAATCAACAAAGACCAGAGGATACGGCAGAGATTTATTTTGATGAACTTGTTCAGAAATCATTTTTTGATTTCAAGCAAGAACAGCTTTATGTAATGCATGATCTTCTGCACGACTTGGCACGTTTTGTTTCCCAAAATGAGTGCTTGAGGATTGGATATAATCATAGAGTCGGTGTTCCAAAAACAGTTCGCCATTTGTATGTAAATGAGACAGAGAATTATGAGATTTTGAGAGAGATTTCCCATTTGAAGAACTTGAGAACCCTTGTAATAGTGCTCAGAGGTGAAAATGCAAAGAAATATCAATTACCCATTATCCATGAAATTTTACAAAACATAAAAAACCTTCGTTTGTTTAGCATAATTGCCAACTTCTCTTATAAACTACCTCATGAAATTAGTAATCAAATACACATCCGTTATCTCTCACTTGAGCAATCAATACCTGGCCTTGAATTAAGCTGGTTCCCTGAAACTGTGTACTCACTTTACCACTTACAAGTTATGAAGGTTTCAGATCAAGCACATGTAAGTTCCAAGGGTATTAAGCTGGATGGCATGAGTAACTTGGTTAATTTGAGGCACATGCTCATTCCCGGTAAAATAATGGTTAAAATTCCTCGGATCGGTAAGCTCACATGTCTTCAGAGCTCACTTGTTTTTAAAATTCAAGAAGAAGATGGTTACACGATACATGAGCTAAAGAATCTGTCTGACATTTGGGAGCTTTCCCTCTGGAATGTTGAAAAGATAAGAAACACATATGAAGCTAAAGAGGCCAATCTCAAGAAGAAAATAAATCTTAAAGCATTGCTTTTAGATTGGTCCGAAGATCTGTCAAGAGAATCAAAGGTGGATGAGGAGCTCATCGACCAACTCCAACCAAAAATGGGTCTAAATGAACTATCTATTATTGGTTATAATGGCACTAGGTCTCCATTTTGGATGGTGAAAAATTACTGTTCTAATTTGATAACCATCTCATTTCTAGGTTGTCCCAACTGGGAGAAACTCCCACCTCTTGGCAACCTACCCTTTCTCGAAAGTCTTGTTCTCGGTGACATGTCATCCGTAAAGAGAATAGACCGTTCCTTCTATGGAGAAAGAAATGGGCCCCATTTTCAATCTCTAAAGGATTTGAAATTTAAAAAGATGAAAAAGTGGGAGGAATGGGATGAAATAGATTATTTGCAACCATTTCCTCAGCTCAAATATTTGACAATCCAACACTGTCCCGGTCTGAAATCAATACCAACTTTGCCGTTTGCTCTTACTGAATTATGTATTGAAGATGTTGGAATAGTTAAATTTCCAGAATTTTACCAAGGGACTATTGGAAATGTGAGAGACCAGGAATCCTCTTTACCATCATCATCATTAAGTCAACTTCCCCCTCTAGTGATCAGCAAGAAAAAACACGAGTCATTTCTGAAGAAAATAAGAATAACAAATTGTACAAATCTGGAGCAGATTTCACTAGATTTCTTCAGAAATCTGCAAGTGGTTGAATCCATGGATATAATGAAGTGCCCGGGTTTGTTAGCTGACGATACGGGTGATGGCCTACTACCTGAGACATTGGTTGTTCTCAATATAGGATCATGTGGCACTCTTGATGTGTTGCTTCTTAGGTCACTGTTCCATCTAAATTCCCTTATGATTTTGGTTCTAGAAGGTTGTGAAAACATAATTTCACTTCCCGGCAGAGAAGTTTTCTCTCAATTGAAATCACTGGATATTGTGGCTATTAGGGACTGCATGAATTTGGTTTCGTTGGGTGGAATTGATGCAGTTGAGTCCCTGGGAGAGTTGAAAATATCAGGATGTGATCAGCTTTTTCTGGGTTCTTCATCAGAACCAGACAAGCGGAGCAACTCTTCAAAGATCACTGATCTTAAAATCGATCGTGACTCACTCCTACTCATAAATCCATTGCGAAGCCTCAGCTTTGTTGAGGCACTTTGCATTGGTCATGTTTCAGCTCCACTACCAGAGGAATGGTTGCTCCAAAATGGTTCATCCCTCGAGCGAATAGAGATATATGATGCGAGTTCTCTGTATTATCTACCCGAAAGCATGGCGAGTTTTACATCACTTTGGAAGTTACAGATATGCAAAGCAAGAAAGATAAAATCACTTAATAACCTGCCAGCATCATTGGAAGAATTGCATATCTGTGGTTGCGACCATACAATGAAGATGCAGTTGCATAATTCTCTGAGCAAGAATCTTCACATTCGCTATGAAGAGGATATTGAAATTATTGAAGAAGAATGCGGCGATCAATTATTTCATCCTCAAAAAAACGAAATATCCAATGGGGATGAAGAATCAAATGATACAGAAGACGAAGATACATCAGAGGAAGAACAAGATGGTGAAAACGGTGAAACTTCTGCAAGATATTTAGATGATAGCTCGCTCCTGCTTACATCTTCCTCCTCTTCTGCTTCAGTCTCAATGTAAGTCGCTTGGATTCTACAGTTCTACTAGTACTAGCAGATTCATGCAAATTACTTTTTATAATTTATAGTTCAAATTTCACAAATAGAATAATTACAGAACAAAATGATGGTAAGGTTGCAAAATGGTGAAAGATTGTTACAGATGTTCCTTTTTCTAATTAGATGTTAGATTTGGTATTGTTTTACTCTATTGAAAATAATAAACAGATATTGGTAAAAAAAAATTATATGAAAGCTCTCAACATAATGTAGAGCAAACTTTCCAATCTCCCGACTTCTCAATCTTTCAATGGCTAAAAGAACTTTCTGACCCTTGACCAGAAATGTGAGATCTTCAAAGTGCAACATAATGATATTGTTTTGTTAAATTCAATATTAGATTCATCATTCCTTCTGGTTTTCATGTTTTAACAAAGTATTGCAATGTTTTTCGCATTGCGTAAAGCCTCCATAGTTTTTATTATCATAATCCAATAAAACTCATTTTCTAAAATGACAAAGTAAATTCTGCAATGAAAAGAAAAAAAATAAACCCTATCAACAATAAGAAGAACGTGTGAACAAAAAAGTTACACAACATTTAAAAACAAAACCAAACAAAACGTACCTACTTTCAAATATAACTTAAATACTTATTATCCATATATACAGTTATTCTCTTCGACCGGGATGCTGAATTTACACAAATCAAAACAAATTTGAAGATCAATGGTGCCTACAACTTCCTCCTCTGACTGCTTGACTTCTTGTCACGCAACAAAAACCTCGGCAGACTCAAAAGTGAATTAACCCTAGTGATCCCTTCAAGTGCTGACCATTCCTCTTCATCTGACATCATAATACACTCAGCCAGACTCCTCATAGACTGGCTCTTTTCTGGCTGCTTGCATGCTATTTCCTCTTCTTCAATCACCGGTTCGATTTCGATCTCACTGCATCCGACTGACAAGGTATCAAATCTTGCTAGAGATGACTTATGTGCTTGTGATACCAGGTTGATATCTTGATCTTGCGCCTTTTCATCTTGCTTTTCAGGTGTAGGTTGTTTCTGGTTTTGAGGTTTCTCTGAAGGAGTGAAGTCAAAGAACAAGCACACAACAGCACAGTCATCTACTTTTGAAGTGGGGTACTTGAGGCGCCAGGACCGAACTGCACAGTCTACAAGAGCTCTGGCAGCAGTATTGCGTGACGGGGCTGATGCAACTATATCCACAGCCTCCTTGTTAGAGAGAGCATCCCAGATCTACATTTGTAACAATGTTTAAAATGATAAAATCCCATATAATTGTTTCCTCACAATTATTGCTTGCTTCTTTTTGTCAACTTGTTTACCAATGTTATAGAGAGGAATTTTTCCTCAAGAGTTTCTTGTTTATTATGTAAGAAGGTTACTTGTAGGACATTTTATAGTTGGTAAGACATCAACAATACCAATCAACAAAAGGACATGAAGGTTGTCAATCGTGCATAGACAACCATAGTTAGCCAGTTGAAGGCTGTTCTTACCTACTAGTACAAACTGTTATGTCATGCTGGATGGTAGGATTGTATGGTCAAACAAAACGGAGACAACCAACATAAACATATCACCAGGAAAAAGAATTTTACACAACCGATACTACAAGCCAAACTTTCCAAACTGATCCAACCAAATTAAGTCCTCGATAGAGAAATATACAATTACCCCATCTGTGGCGAGAATCACAAACTCATCCTTCCCTGTTAGCCTGTGGTATGATACATCTGGCACAGATATCAAGCCATAGTCTTTCAGGCAAAAATCACCAAATGCCCGAGCCATGGCCAGACCAGGGGAATCATTATTGGGCAACCAAACCCTTGATACATCAGGCTCGTCTTGAAGGGCAAATACTCTTCCTTTGCATTTTTGAATTCTTTCAGCCTCCCCTAAAGTATTGCAAGGAAGAAAAGTTTTACATAACTAGAAGAATTCCGGAAGTGAAACAAAGATGTTTGAGAAGTTAACCTTCTACCCATGATTAATTTTTCATTTTCTTTTATAATGGCATTAAAGGTTAATTTGTTTTATTTTGTTGTCTTATGGTTGGAGTATGTACTTTTCTTTGGTGCTCATGCCAACTACTTTTTTGCAAGTCAATTCATACTGCAAAACCAATCAGTGGTCCAACCTACTTGAAGAAAAAATTCAAACAATTTAGCTTAATTTGGTGTAAGACTGCAGAAAGATGTTGATTCAGGCCTAATTGAGCAGTACAATTTATTCCAACCAAAAAGAACATTAGCTGGTACCATGCCACATTGGTCAAGTCCTACATGAATCATGCCGAGTAATAATCCTTAGTCAAGAGAATCACATACTAGGAAGATTAGGCTTCAAATCAACAGTTAATTGCACGGGTAACAAAATGTTGTCATCATCTCTTGTGCCCAAGACAGCTCTAGAATCTCCAATATTCCCAATTATAAGATCATGTCCCTAATATGGTTACAATTTGCACAATTTTTAATAGCCAGCATAATTGGTAGATGGAAGGGACCAATTTTTTTAAAGCCACCAGACTTGGTGCCTAAAGTAGTTGTGCTAAAATGGGACAATAAATTTGGCTGCCAAACTATCAGATCAGTACAATTGGTTGCCAGACTATTAGATCAGTACAATAAAGCATCTGTTCAAGTTTTTTCATGGCTGTGGTAAAACAAATACTTTCAAATATGCACCAATACAACAACAAAAAAACGTTATACTGAGACAAATACGCAATTTCAACAAATATCAAGATCTACAATTAATATACAAGAGGTTTTGTACTTTTGTTAGAACCTACCATCAGTTCTAGAGCAATTTTAACTTCTTCTTTTTTCCTACTATATGCAGTGTGGGTCAATACATTACATAGGTACCTCAATTAAGCACAACATAAGAATACCAAAAATTGTTCAAATATTTTATCATCAGAATTTGATATAACAAAAAGTTCAAATACTTCACCTGTTTTACTAAAGTCACAGACGTACTACCACTACAGAAGCAATCGAGTGTTGGATGAAGTTTCAACTCCTTATCCACCAGCTTACATGCTTTCCTAAAGGCCCGCTTAAGGGGCAAATATGTCTTTGGAAACTTCTCGTCTCCATCACTCAATTCATCTTCGACACTATGAACTGATACTGCTTCCTCTGAGTTCATGCTGCCTGATAGGTCGCCGTTCTGATGCAGTGGTGAGCCAGTGCTTCCACTGTCATTTTCAGGTTTCCACTGGGCCAATAGTTTCGAAGGGAAAGAATTTCTCACATTTCTGGCCACAAAATGCCCATATGGGCCATGACCATCGAATACCCCGCAGAAAACAGAGTCATTTTGTGATGCAAAATCCTACAATAATTTATTGGTAACAAATGTCAAATGGAATATTATGATATGACCAACCATTGGTGGGGAATTTGTGCAAGGGAGAAGGTCCTGATTTCACATCCAAGAGTAGATAAATTGTGGATGGATTGTGAACAAAAAAAGGTGGGGATTATTGATTTAGGTTCCCAAACTTATTGATAAGATAAGAACATGCCTATTTAATGCACTTGAGCAATTAGCACCCTAAGACTTTAGTGGAAGTTCTTTACTATTTGTAAACTTATTTCAAAAGAAGTTTTCATCTGAATTAATCAGTTGACTAAACTCATATTAAACTATTATTGGACAGAAACTTATCCTGGTAGCTTTATCATTTTACCTAGATAAACAAAGGAGTAAGAGGACACAACTCCTCCATCTCACCAAAGCACAGCTAGTACCAAATGAAAACTACATCCAATTAATCATTCAAATGGCAAAATCTAGAAAGAAAGACAGTTTCTTTGAAACTTAATTTGAATTAATCTATTATCCAATTAATGTTTTGATTAAAATAAATCCCCTCCAAAATCCATCATATAATCAAAATTGGACAATACAAAGGAAAAGCAATACTCTTTCGTCCAACATTTTACTGTAGCAACAAGAAATTAAAGAACAAAATTATTTTTATAAAAAAATATTCAAAACTCCCACACAAACATATTCTTTTTAGTCACTTTGAGGTCCAAAAACACAGAATAACAGTATGCATTCCAGATTCTATTACTTCTGTAAAAGATATTGAGGGGTATTTCCGCAAAAAAAAAAAAAATGCTTGGAGGGCATGTAAAGCAAACAAACTAAAAGAAGGAAAAAAATAATAAAAATAAAATAGAAAATCGCTCAAAAAAGAGAAGAAAAAGAAAAGATCGAATTACCTCCCAAACAATCATGGCATCTTGGTTCGTTCCCTTCTTTCCTTGTTGCGTGTAGAGGCAAGCAACGTGGCTACAGCCGTTAGAGATCATCCGATGTGACACCTCACTGAGCTCATTATCCATGAAATCAACAGCCGCGCCGCCGCCACAGCTCTCCGACACCCCCTTTTTTGTTTTCGATTTCCTTCGCGACGATCTCAACTCCGGTGGCCACCTCCTGGAGGTGGTCTCCGTCGAGATGCACATGCCCATCACGTGCGATTGAGAGGGAAAGCGGGAGAGGAGAAGAGGCGGAGTGTGGCTCTCTGTTGCGTTGTCGTGTCTCTTTTGGGGTTTATGGCCGGGAGAAGTTTGTCTTGTCTTTGGGATGGTAGCTGTAATGCTATTAGTATAAGATTGTAATTAAATGTTAAATTGGATTAGTGGATCTGATAGCGATCTCCCAGTGAATTCACATCCTCTCCAATATTGCACAAGGGAATCTTTTACAATGAGTGAATCCGGACCATTCTTTTTAACTTGGCACGAATCTCAAAGCATAATAATTACATCTCAAACTGTAAAGTCAGACCATCCTCTACGGTATTGGAGTGGAGTTGAATCCTCTCCCACTCCTAATTTATTAGTCAAAACCAAAATTGCTCTTTGCTTAAGGACCGGAGCAAAATAATCTGAATTGATATTAGATAAGGGATGAGGTTTGGTACAAATGGTTTTGGATCGGACACCGTCCAAAGTCTCTAAAAATCATACGATTAAAGTCCGAATAGTCGATCCGAACCGTTCAACATTATTTTCATATAAAAATGTACTCAGAGACCAAATTTTATATTTTTTTGAAATTTTTTACTATTTTTTTAGATACGTACAAAATCACTGTTTTGGGGCCATTCAGAAACAATGATGTTGTATGTATTTAAAAAAATAGCAAACAAATTCCAAAAAATATAAAATTTGATCTCTCTAAGCACATTTTAATATAAAAATCGTGTTGAGCGGTTTGGATCGACTGTTCGGACTTTAATTGTACGATTTTTAGAGGCCTTGGACGGTGTCTGGTCCAAAGCCATTTGGACCAAATCTTATTCCATTAGATAAAACAAATCTAGATACTATGTTGGCTTTACGACATGTTTCGGTTTTATTATATATAGAATGAGTAAACTAAGTGGGTTAGTGAGATGAAATAATTAAATATATCAATAAGGTAGAACGTAGAACAATTACTAATATAAAATGATTTGGTATATGAGTACAATACTAAACATAAGCTTAAAAAAGTATGAATATTACGTGTAACATAATTAGTTAATGATAATATGTTATACGTAAAGGTTCCAAGTTTGAAACTTAATACTTTATCACTTAAAAGTGATTTAAACAGTTGACTAATAATGTCTTATGTGTAGAATCGCAACTTTAAAACTTAGTGTCTTCTATTCCTATAGTCATGTTTGACCGTGAAGTAAACTCTTTGGTCATGTTTGATTGTGGAGTAAAATTTTTCCAGATTAAATTTTTTATATACAGGATGACATCCAGACAATTTTTTTTTGGGGCGAGCAAAATCTTTGCAAAAATATTGCAAATATGGATATGGCAATCACAATTTGAATTATAAGGACGTAGAACAATTGCTAATTTAGCAGTCTTGTTAAATTAGTAATTTGTCATAAAGTGTCACGTCAGACTTTACAAGTACTAATTTTAGGGATGCAATACGAACAATCGCAAATATGCTAATTCTGAGGAGGGTTACAATGTCTTATCTTTTCATACCTCATATATGCTTCATATTTTATATCTTCGTTTTTAAAGTCTAAATAGTCGATCTGAACAGCTAAACATAATCTCCATGTTAAAATATGCTTGGAAACCAAATTTTACATTTTTTGAAAAAAAATTACTATTTTTTTAGATTGATTGAAAATCGTTGTTTTTTATGGTCCATATTTGTTTGAAAAATAACGATTTCCAATACATCTAAAAAAATAGTAAAAAATTTCAAAAAAATGTAAAATTTGGTCTCCAAGTATATTTTAACATAGAGATCATGTTGAGTGATTTGGATCGACTGTTTAGACTTTAAAAATAAAAATATAGGATATGAGGCATGAATGAAGTATGAGGAGGTGAGACATTGGAACCCTCCTCTTCTTAAAATTAGTTCTTTTTGCTACATCAGCAAAATTATAATTGCAGGCATGAAAATATTCTGAAATTGATGTGAAAAAAATTTGTTAAATTGTTGATGTAGCAAATATTTTTATTTTTTCATAGTTGTTTTGGATAAAATTCTTTCTTTCATGATTTGCAAGTTCTTTAAAATAACCTAATAAATAACTTCTCCTTATCACCTGTATTAATATCTTTACTACTCTCAAAATAAAATAATTCAAGATCCGAGGAAAATAAATAAATTAAAACATAGGTGAGACATTTTTATTTCCTAAAACATAATAAATTCAAGGTTAGAGGAAAAAAAATGTTTGTCCTACCTTTAGAATTATTAAAAACTTACTTATTTTTTTTACTAAAGTCTAACACATGAAAGAAAAATTAATAAAAAGAGTGATTTAAATTTTTTTTAATCAAATATTCTCTTACTTAATTTGATTAACAATCTGTCTAAGAATTCTTAGTTCCTCATTGTAGGCTTAAATTTATATCTACCAAGGCAGAGATGAAAATATCAAACTTTTCTGGGTATAGAAGCATGATAATATACTCAGAATTCAGAAAGCAACAATACTTTACGTGAAGGTCTCATTGAAAACTTCTAAAAATGATTTGCAACAATATGAGACTTGTGTCTTTCTCCAACGGGTACACAAAAAACCTAAAAAGAATTAATACTCTAATATGTCGCTTTTTCATAATGGCAATTGCTTAGGATCATATTGTCAAATGTTTCTGAGGTATCAATTTTTTTTTTTTTGATAACTTGACTGATGCAGTCAAGGGTGAGGTATCTTCACATTGCTCTGCTAATAGGTTCCTTTTTTTTCATTTGAAATGAATTTATTTGCAGGGAAGGGATCAATTAATTATTGTTTATCTTCACATTCATCAAAAATGAGATTGTAAAAAATAAATTATTAAAAATCAAATATGATAAACATGATTTATACTGTACACATACATGTCTATAAAAAATAATAACATTTAGACATTCAGTGCATGTTATATTTAACTTTGAAAGTTATGAAATTATTAACAGTTCTTGATACATGACAAAACGGTTCTCAGATTACAAAGAAATTTGGTACTCTAATACTTTTTTTTTTTAAATCGATTTAAAAATATTGTCAAATTTATTAAGGAATTTAGCTTTCGGATTTTTGGTTATTTCATGACTATAGAATTTAGCTTTCGGATTTTTGGTTATTTCATGACTATAGAATGCCCAAACATTTGTCAGTGGTTTGCAATTAATGCCCAGACATTATTTCTCAACCTTCAAAAATTTGTAATTTGAACCTACTGTTTAAAACACAAATTCGGTGGAATTAAACCCTGCTTTTAAGTAAAGGGACCACTGCTTGTACTACATAGGTATATGACATAAATTCATATTTAATGCAGATGTTTTAAGATAGAACATCTTTCTGGATCATAAAATTAAAACTTATAACAAACGGATGCCATTTTGTTCTTGAAATAAATTCTTTGATTGGGACTGAAAAAAATACGTAGAAAAATAGTCTTCTGTTGTCTTATTGAAATTAAAATAAACCTATTTGAGAATCAACCCAGTAAAATAATAAAATATGATAAATAGCTCTATCACAGATTCACAATTATAAAATAGCATGATATTAATAGAGAAACACTCACATATCACCCTCCATTTGTCTTTTTTCTTGGAAAAAAGAAGAAGGCAAAATTGAGTCAAGTTACATTTATTATAAAATATTTATTGTTCTTTGATTACTTTGTTTCCTTAAAATTATTTTAGATCAGTCAAAACTGGTACTTATGTTTTCCTTAAGATTTTCATATTAAAATATTATTATTTTCAACAGAATTTGTCAAAATTTTCTGCATATTAATAAATGCATACAGAATACAGTGAATTACTATAATACCAGTCTCACATTATTTAAATCATTAATGGGTAAAAAGTCTAATGAACAAATTATTCAAGTTTGTTGAGTGCATTGTAGTCTTTTATTAGTAAACTTGATTTGATTTAGAAAACAGTCAAAGTCACACACCGACCAAATTAATTTTTTTACCTTTCATACATCTCTCTAGGCTGTGAATTACTATAATACCATTCTCACATTATTTAAAGCATTAATGGGTAAAAAGTCTAATGAACAAATTATTCAAGTTTGTTGAGTGCATTGTAGTCTTTTATTAGTAAACTTGATTTGATTTAGAAAACAATCAAAGTCACACCGACCAAATTAATTTTTTTAACCTTTCATGCTTCTCTCTATTGGTTCAAAGGAATTAAATAAATAAAACTTGCCCCCTTTTGGGACAATGACAGAATCAATGTTGTAAAATGTGGTTTTGTTCATGCATGCGTAAGGCCACTGCATACCGCATATGCGGTATGCGGCCGCATATGCGGATTTTCATGCGGACTTATATATGCGGTTTTATCATGATACAATTAAATAAAATAGTAATAAAATAATGAAAGAACTTTGATAAAAATCATTGGGTTTCGAATTACATTTATTTTTGTTCTTTATCACAGAGCCAACCATGAATTTGGCCCAACATTGTTTGTATTTTAGTAATAAAACAATAAATCATTAGGCCCAAGCCCAACAGATAAGTGAAATGGTTCAGCAAAAAGAAGTGCACCATGTCTGTCCAGAGAACAGAAAAAAAACTTCCCATGCGTGGCGCACTAGCGCTTGAGAAAAGCATACATCCGGAAAAGAGCTTCTATTTTCTTAGTCCCACAACACCTGAACAAAAGAAAATCATTGCTCCCTACTCTATAAAAGAGGCTGCGAACTATCGACCAAAGCACTCAATTGGACTCTGCCTGGGTTCGAAGTTGGATTGAATATTGGTTATTACCGGATATTCCGATCCGCTTCAATTAATAATATTATTTGGATTCAAAAGAATTCGAATTTTTTTTAATAAATAAAACATTTAATATGCGGTCCGCATAGGCTAATTTTATGCGGTTGCATATGCACCGCATAAAACCGTATTTTACAACACTGGACAGAATAGTTTCACACTTTCACTTGAACACTACCTTACTCCAAGGCTAGGTCCTCTGTGGCGATAATGAATGTAATATCTGTGTAGCAAGTCGCTGCAATCCAAACTACCGAGCAATACCTTGTTGAGTACATATGTCAGTTATATGACACACGAAATTATACTCTGCATACATCTTCAATGTTCAGTGGATTCAAATTGCTTTTTATTTTTCAAAATTATAAAATAAATCAAATTTGCAAAAGGCCTGAAAGCACGCTGTCTGTTTCCAGAGTATGTGGCGTGGCCGCTTGCAATTAGTTGAGTGTACTGTGTACATGTCTGAATAACCAGATTTAGGCAACAAATAATAATAATAATAATAATAGAGGATGGATCCAATTATAAGTAATTTTTTCGATTTCAAAATCTAAATAGTCAATATGAACCGTTCAACATGATCTCTATATTAAAATGTGCTTATATATCAAATTTTACAATTTTTTTTGGAAATTGTTTACAATTTATTTAGAATTTTTTAAAATCACTATTTTTTTCAGTGGTCGAGAATTGTTTGAAAACAATAATTTTGTACACATTGTAATAAATACTAAAATTCCATAAAATGTAAAATTTGGTTTCCAAGCACATTTTAATACAAAGATCATGTTGAACGGTGCAAATTTACATATTGTGTCAAGATGTATCACCATAAAATTGTGTAATTGGATGCCTCATAATAATAATAATAATAATAATAATAATAATACAATGTGACATCATTAACAATAGAAAATAATATTTTTTTAACATATGTGGCTTATTACGGTACCAAATTGATTAATTGAATCTTTATTGTTGTCAACCTACGAGAAATTAAAAATATATTTTTTTTTCTATGAAAATTGATGTGTACGTGCATGCCATAATTTTTTATTAAGTAAATTTAAATAGAATTAAGTCAAATAGTAAATATAAATTGAATCAAGACCTCGGTGAAGCAGACAAAGATATTTAACAATTGACATTGGTGCATGGGTGACATGTCTAGTTGTCTACATGTAGTGGAAGCACCTCTAGGTCCTTAACACAAATTTTATTTTAATGTATTATTTAAATGTATGTTCAAATATCTAATTGGACAGCATTACGGGTGTTGTGTACTGTGAGAAAAAAAAATGAAATTTTTTTAGAACAGACATTTTAAAACCATCCAAGAAAAATTAAAAATAATATATTACCAACCTCCCATCTCTTATTTTTTTTTTTTAGTAAATATCCACTAATTTCATTTCAAAACTACCCATTATGAAGTAAATGATACCACCAGATATTTAAAACTAAAACTGCTTTACAAAATACACGGAAACGGATTAATGTTACAGCTGAGGGTGATTAAGTCACAGCATAAATTGAAAATTAGTAATTTTCTTCATAGTGGGTTCAAATACTTTCGTGTCTTTCAAAATGAACCCAATATGAATCCATATGCATTATTATTTAAATGAAATTGTAAAATAGTGTCTCATTATTAGGGGTGCAAACGGATCAAATATTATCCGTCGGATCTGGATCCGTATTTAAATTTTTACAGATTCAGATAGTCGGATACATATAATTTATGAATACATATACAAATACGGATATAATATATGCAGATACGGATACGATACAAATAATTATCAGTATCCGCAAAAATTAATTTTTCGAATATCCAATTCGTCAGAATGTTTTCCACGTCTCCGACTTCTTTTCTCTCAATCCCAATTCGCTGTTTTGCGCGGCTTCTTCCCTCTTCTCCAAATTCGCCTCGATAGTTTGATTTCTCCTCTTGTTAAAGTAAGATATGTTTATTTTAACTATTAAGTATTAGAATCTTGGCAGCTTGCTCTTGTTTCTTAGTAAAGTTTTCGTTTCTTAGTTAATTTGAGATGGTTCTTCTAGACCAACTGACGAATACTGGAAATAAATCTGCTGCGATTCTTAAGGAATCGCAGGACCTGTTTGTCCATATCCAACCATTAATGTTTTTTGAGATTCGTGCAGAAAAATCAATTTATTTAGAGATTCGTGTTTTCCAAAAAATTAATGGTTAGATATGGACAAGCAGGGTCCTGCGATCTCTCTGAGAATCGCAGCAGATTTATTTCCGACGAATACTACCTGTTCAACATTTGTTCTTAGAATTTCGAATTTTGTGCAAGAACAAATATTTTGGATTCTTTTTAGAGAGAATAACGAAGAGCAATACTCCAAATTTCAACCTTACGCTAGTTATATTAATTAACAAAAATGAGAACGGTCGTTTGCTCTTCAGATTTGAACTTGTAATTTATTTCATTAGGTCATGTTTGGTTGTGAAATAAGTAGTGGAATAACTCCTCTACTCTATTTTTAAGGAGTCAAACGAGAAATAAATTTGAAGGAGTAAGATGAAGTAACATTTGAGCTAATCCAGATTAAGTTACTCCATCTAGAGGTTGAGTAACTTGCTCCACCTATAAGTTCCGCAGTTAAAGTAACATCATGTTATAATTTTCTCTCTTCATTAACTTACTTTACCAAATTCTAACCAAACATGATTATTTAAATCTTTCTTAACTCGGAGTAAGAAATTTAATCCGGAGTTACACATATTTATTTGAAGATTTATTAGAATTTAGGATATAATTTAAATGGAATTTGAAGAACACATATTTCATTAATTGATCATTCTCTTACAAGGGTTTAACACCTATAAATATCGTAAAAAATAGAAAGTAAAGTGTACAATGGCAATATAATTACCCGAAATAATATCAATAAATGATAATTTTATTTTGGAGGAAAAAAAAGTAAATGTTAAAAATATTTTTATAAAATTTTACCTTTATTGTTTGTTGATCTTCAACATCTATCCTCCAAGAATAAAATATAAGTGTCCTTTCCTGACACCTTATTAATACTTAAATCAATGGCAAGTTTTTCTTTGCATACACCTTTTCATCTTAAAAGAACACTCCTAATTTGACAAATAAAAAAGGTGAAATTATTTCTACAAGAATAGTCATAACACCACCCACTTTCTTTGTTTCTTTTTGAAGAAGCATTTAGATTTTTAAAAAAAATGTATTTTTTTCATAAAGCACTTTTGTTATAATTGGAAAAACCTCAAAAAATGAAAAAAATAATAATTGTGCAACTGCAACATACATCAACACCATTTAAAAGGGAGAGGGGGGTGTCCGATGCCCATCGGACCAGAATCTGTTCGATGGGTAGTTTCTACCGTCCGATTCACTTTAAGATCTGTGCGCATCATTTTAATATCCGTGCTATTTGTTTTAATATCCGTATGTACAGATCTTGAAATGGATCGGACAGTAGAAACCACCCATCGAACAGACTCTGGTTCGATGGACATTGGAAACCCCCCTCTCCCCATTTAAAAACATCTTATAGAGCACATTATCATCTGTCATTTTGTTAAAAAGAAATATATATTATTTCAGAATCTTTCCAAATTTTATATATTAATTCAAAAATCAGACCATTCGTACTTTACAATGTTAAGACCTAGTTGGTGATGAACGAAAGAAATCCATGCGGATAGAGACACATGACCACACTGCAAATGATACAGGATAAAATTTTCTATTATTAGCTAAACCAAATTCTGACCTTGGCATTTTTTGTATAATTGTATTATACATTTTTAAGATTGGTAGGTGTTTTTATTTATTGAGAATCATTTTGGATTTGTCGGCCATGCTATTTATGTAGGTCCAGAGAATTAATCATTACTAAAAGTATCATGTTCTTAATATTATTTTAAGATTCTTTTAGTCTGAGTAAGAGGAAGAAATCATTAAATGACAACGCCAAATGAATTCAGCTTGAATGAACTGATCCTAATTCTTGGATATTTTGCTTGTAAGTCGAATTGAATTGATATGAGTCGGAAATCAATCGAGTTCAGTTTAATTCGAACTCGATTAAATTTCTTATCTTTATTTTTGTATCATCTTAATCTAAAAACAAATAAAGTGTAAAATAAATTAATATTTGTTTCTTTCTAGATAAATTTATATATTCAACTACCAATATTTTGAAGATTTTATAATAAACTTTGAGAAGAAATCACATTTATATCAACATATAAAATTGAATATTTTGTGTTATATTAATAGATAAATCGAATAATATAATTACGTATCAAGAAATTTTGAGTTGGGATTGAACGAGCCAACTCAAATGAGACGACACAAAGGAGTTTCACTGTTATAGAGAAGATTGTAGGACGGGAGTTCGTGCAAGGACATATAACTTGTCAGGTGAACTGTCGAGAGAAGAAAAGTTAACGACGACTAGTACCAACGCAACGTGAGAAGAAGATTTCAGAACCTTCACTTCTGAAGAAGACTATTCTAGAAGATCAAATGCAGATGTCTAAGCAACTTCAAACTCAGGAAATTAAAAGAAGCAACAAGAAGTATGACGATCCAGATAAACGCCGAATACTGAAGATCAAACAACACCGAATTGGTGCTGAGAGGGAGTGTTGAAGTAACAGCACTATAGTAAGGCCCAAGCCCAATATTCTAATTGGAGTTAGGGGTGAGTAAATTGCTCATAACTCGTGACTCGCTCATAACTCGCTCACTAAAAACTCATGAACAACTCGCTCATTAATAACTCGCTCATTATCGCTCATTAACTTAATGAACCGAGCATGAGCATATCCCAACTCGCTCATAACTCGCTCATTAAGAAATTGTCACATCTAATCCTGCCACATTTAATCCCAATTCCTTAAATTAAAATTAAAATTGAATAAATAAAAAGAATCTCCTAACCTAAACTTACGCTCTAGAACAAATTTGTTGTTTGATTTTGTTAAATTTGTTTATGGACAATTTTTTGTTAAATTATGTAATGTTTAATTAGATTGGATTATGACAATTTGTTAAATTCTATAAATAAAAATTAATTTTTTATTTCTTAGCTTGCTAATAATTCGTGACTCGCTCAGTTGCTCATAACTCGCTCATTAACAACCCGCTCATTAACAACTCGCTCATTAACAACTCGCTCATTAACAACTCGCTCATTATTGCTCATTAACTAAATGAGCCGAGCATGAGCATACCCCAACTCGCTCATGCTCGCTCATTAATCAGCTCTAATTGGAGTAGAACTGGGTGCTCCTAAGTTCACCCAACCTCTTGTGAACTTGACTCTAAAATATATCGAATCGATTTTAAACGATAAATCCTTACCGTTGAAATCCTTCTATCTAATGATTGATGTGTCTACATGTGAAAATTTTAAAGTTTCGAATTAATTTAATATAGAGTCAAGTGGTCAAAGGAATCCAAAAAATGAATGCATTAAAATTAATTTATATGTCTTAAACTTTTGACCACTAGACTCTATATTAAATTAATTCGAAACTTTAAAATTTTCACATGTAGACACATCACTCATTAGGTAGAAGGGTTTCAACGGTTTGGATTCATCGTTTAAAGTTGATTCGATATATTTTAAAGTCAAGTTCACAAGAGGTTAGATGAACTTAGGAGCACCCTAGTTCTACTCTTCTAATTGACATATATAGTCAGTAAATTTGGAATTCACTAGATGCTTCTATAATAATCAAGTCTTTACTTTTGTAAATCAAAACAGGTAAAGAAAAATTCTAGAAAATTTATTCACCGACTTTGAAGTAGTATAAATAGTGTGGAATGGTAAATGCTTGAAGGTAAGTTATAGGAAGTAGTTTCTCTTTTGAGTCCGAGTGTGTTAGTTTAAGTATTAGGATATTTGTAGTATATTTAGTTAGTATAGTGTGAGTATTTGAGTAATATTTTATAATGTTGGTTTTAGTAATAGTATAATTAACATTTTTAATCAAACTTGTTATTGTGATGAAATGCTTATTACTACAATAATTCACATATTAGTTTAATTTTGGTCAAATTTAGAACTATATTTTTTCTGTGTCATCAAACTTGGCCGAATTTGCCTTATTATATTTATATTATAGTTTTATCTTTTATTTGGATAAACAAAACATCGGCTCCTTTGCATTTGGAGATGATCTCTGTATTTCGGTATTTACTTCTCCAATCATTTAACAACAATTGAGGGATCCGTATCCTCTGCTGCAGTTTTAAAGTGCAGCAGGGTGCTGCACTTTTGGACGGCTCAGATTTAATCTCCAGCCGGTGAGTGCTCGGATGATGGAGGGGGCAGTATTAATTTTGCTTTAAAATTCGTGCAAAAATTTTATTTCGTCCGTCCGATCAAAAATTAACGGACGATGTTAAAGTGCAGCACTCTGCTGCACTTTAAAACTGCAGCAGAGGATGTGATTCCACAATTGAGACATCAGCTCAGCTCCTACAATTTGGGCTAGCTGGCCCACATGGACGGATCTGACGGGCCTCAGGTTCATCATATCCAAAGACATAAATCATCTGTGGGCTAAAATGAGGCAATAGTTTTGGACTTTGGGTTGTGGAATTGTGGTATCTGAGCATATGCTACTGTACAAATTCTCTGCGTATTCTAAGAGACACTATAAACTTTTATAAACAATTTTCAAATTGCATCCAGCATGGGCAGATTCAAAAATTTTATTAGGAGGACCGAAAAAATAACAAATTAAGTTTAAACTCATTAGCTAAATAATATACTAGATAAAAAAACTATTTTAATTAATAATTTTTAGTACTTATGACTTTTAATTTTTAATATTCTAATTTCTAATCTTAATTACTAATTAAAATTCAAAGAATTTATTCTAATTTAACCCTAAATTTAACTCTACTTACAAATCAGAATTCCAGATAAAGACGAAGAAAGGGGTGGAGCAAAATTAATCCGGACATATAAAACTCTATAAAAATTCAAAATTCAAGAAATGGCCTCCGGTCCTTGCTAGATCCGCCCCGACAACAAGGGAAAGTAAAAAGTTTTTCCTTTTTTTTACCTTAAACTCAGCCATTGATTTTTCTAATCCTTCATCGTATCTTCTCTGTCTTAAAGCACTCTTGTAATCACATTTTCCTGTTCAAAGTTCAAACTCTGGAATTGCTTTGAACCGCCAGATCAAAATCAATTGGTCCGTGTTATATTTCATGTCGGGAACGCAAACCTCGTTTTTTATTGGATCATGGGGATTTTACAAATAGACAATCTGTCAAATTTTGCTGTTGCATCGTATTTTAATTGTTTTTTTTTGGGTCATTCTTAATCAAGCCTTGCATTTCCTTTATTTATTTTCCTTGAAATTGTTTATATACTATTCCAAAGACAATATCTTAGGTAATTGAATGCTCAAGGTACCAAAGGGGAAATATGATCGTGATGAATTCGCGTTGTTTATTTTATTAAAGAAGTCACAGATTGAAAAACAAAAAGATTTAACGAGACTAATAGCAATGGCCACTGTCTAATTAAATTACATCGGTCGGGAATTAGTTGATTCGTCACTTCTTTCATATTCAGGTTTGATTGAATCAGTGCCGTCAATTTCAAACATGAAGTACCAAAATTGGGAATATTCTAAGCAACAAATTGACCCACTAAATGCATCATGGGCTTGTGGAACCGAAATTATATTAATACCACTGTAAAACATACCATAAATCATGGGGAATTCAAAAAATGCTAGGGTCTCTAATTTAATCCCGTTCTCATTTTTGTGGGGTCGCTGATTGAATTGGAGATCTCTCAAAAACCAAAAAAATACACTGTAAAATACTAATATTTAGGTTTTTTTATGGGCCTCCAATTTAATTTGCAGCTCTCAAGAATGGGGCCGCAGATTGAACTGGAGGCTATGGTATTTTTTGAATTCCCCAATTTTAGTGGTGTTTTATTATTTTTTATTTTTGAAATGGTATTTTTTTTTTTTTGATATCCAAGTAGAGATTACCAGAATACAATAAAAGATGTGTTTAGTACAACAAGAAATCTAATATAGTCCTATTCTCCTCTCACAATGAGTTGTTGCCTCCTCCGTATATCAACATAAGTGTCCGCCCTACGGCATTTGAGCCACATTTCCGTTTCCTCCCTGATATCTCGTACCAGCAACCACGGTAGCTTCAATTGCCTCCCAAAAATGCAAGCATTCTTCTGTTTCCACACGCCCCATAGCACAACCATAACTCGTGTCATCCATACTTGCTTAGGTTCATTTACTCGCTTTTTGTACATACTCTAGGATACCTCCCACAGCATATTTAGCGTTGCAATTACTTGTATCAGATGTTCCATTGAATCCCACACTTCTTGCGCATATGCACATTTGGAGTACGTTTGGATGTGAATAAGAATAACTAGAATAACAAAATTTGAGAATAGTAAATAAGAATAGAGAAAAAATAATAATTTTCATATTAGTGTGAAAATAATGATATTCAGATTAGAATAGATGGTGTGTGGTCTCCATAGAACATACTGAACACATAGCACATTCAGTGTCACAAGTGATTTTTGAAATGGTATTAATAAAAATTTCGGATTGTGGAATGATCACGCAACCAAAGTTGCAAGCAGACAAATTATGTGAGGTTACAAGAACACAAATGTAATAATTAAATAACTGAATTATAAAAAAATAGAGATTGAGTGTTGAGGCCACTAAGTAATCCATTGGATTCCTCTGTTTTTCATTAGGCGTATACGGAAAAGGATATAATGTGCCAAATCAACAAGATCATAATTTAATTTGCAGCGAACCTTGCTTTTTTAGTAGGGGTGTTGATGAGTTTGATTTGACTAAAATCGAAATAAAGTAGGTAAATTAAGATTTTATTCGATTTTTAAAAATACAACCGTACCGATTGAAATAAACTTGTCAGCTGAATTAAAACCGAATCAAATAACCGGATTAAATTTCAATTTGTTTGGTTGACCCAAAATAAGAAAAATTAATCATAAAAGTAAACATTTTTATTTTTGAGATAAATTATTTTTTTTGGTTCGGTCTTACCGGTTTTAAATTGAACCAAGTATTATACATTATATCGTAATTTTTTATTTTTTTAAATGTTTGATTCAGACATAAATGGTTTTAAAAATTTAGGTCGGTTTGATCTAACCGGTTTTAAAATTTCTAAACCGAGCAAAAAGAAAAAAATTAAACTGATTTTGAACCGAACTGATTCATTTAACTGGAAAAACCGAATCGTTTGATCTGAATTTAAAACCGATTGAACACCCCTATTTTTGAGTAGTATGCGTCTCTTGAAGCAAGAATGAAATTTGGTATGGCAAAGAAAAAAATCCTTACCAGAACTAATAATATTGTTATGTTAAATATAATTACTTTATATGTAAGTGAGGTTAGGTTGATTTGTCCTTAATTTTAGACAAATAGACCAGTTTCTGGTTGTACTTTTGACTCATTATTTTCTTTCATTGTTTTATTCTGTTAGACTTGACTCGTCATAACTCGCACTCTCTGAAATTCAAAGTGGATCTCTTTTAACGATTTGTGTTAGACCTATAATTTAAATATAATAAGGTCTCATTCATATTATATTCGAGACACCACCAACTTACACTGGGCCTGATCCGCTTCTCTTAACGAAGCACCAAAATGCACTCTACACTTCTACAGAAGCACTACCAGCTATGCCACGCTATGCTAAATTGCGGGACCGCGTGAAAGCACGACTTTTCTAAGTTCATTCGAACATTCCCTCTTGTAGCGGATTTAACAGCCCTTCAAACCTAAGCATTCGGTCTAGGTTTATATCCTCTGTAATTTCAACATTGCACAAGCATGAAATTCCCATAATTTCGGTTCGTCACATGCTGAGTTTATATTTTATGCGTATTCGCACATGTAATGCAGAGTAATGCTCTGTTTTTATAGACAACGCAAAGTCAAATGAAATACATTGACCAGTTAATTTAAGCAGATTCCGGTTTTTTGTACTCTTTATACTTAATTGAATACTAATTAATAATTATAATATAACACTTTAGAGGGAGAGGAGTTAGATGCTTAATTTCGAGATTAATGAAATATTAGATAATCCCAATCTTTAAAATTGGGGAAATATTAGAGGAACCGAACTTCAGTCCGTTCTCTTCCCACCCGCATTCCCTCCATTTTTCACTTTATTTCCTCTCCAATCAACCAAAAAAGGCAAAAAGAAAGCACTAGTTCCAATTTCGAATCAAACACACTGATGGGAGAAGAAATATAGTTTTAGGGTTTCAACCCAATGGCGGGAAGCGAGCACGACGACCAGCGCGCGCTTCTCAAATCCAACCAACCCTCTTCTTCCTCCGATCCCGATCCAGAGACCCAATCAGATCTCGACACGGTGACAGCCGTCGTAACCCCTACCTCCGCCAGGAAAAGCGGGATCCGCGAGTTTTTGAGGCATTTAGATAGAGGTTTATCTAACCGGGGTCTGAATCGGCACCAATCAGACCAGATACCTTCTCCGGTTCGAGTTGAGGAAGTATCTCAAGATGAGCTTGGCGATGGAGCGCCACCTGAGTGGGCACTGCTTCTTCTTGGATGTCTTCTTGGCCTCGCGACTGGAATGTGTGTAGCTGCCTTCAATCGCGGGGTAATGTGATGTGCAATTGACTTCAATTTTTGTAATGATGTGGATTTTTACCTTCGATTTCGTTCTGCTTTATTGCTTATGCTAATAAAGGGAAGTATTAAAGCTGTTCTCCTTAGAAGATCGAGTATTTAACCTATTTATAGATACACAGAGTAAGTATCTGTACTGAAGCATCCTAAGAAAATCACTCAAGGCTCTTAAATGTTTTTTTTATCGGTGTTTTTTTTCTCTAACTTTTAGTATGGTTAATAGCTACTGATGAAAATTGGAAACTTCACTTGGTATAACAAAGCGGAAATCTGATGGGCTTATCGCTTGTACACATTAGTTAATTGGATCGTTTTACATTTATCTCCTAGCTCCTTGAGGATAGGAAAATTTAGAAGAAAAGTAAAACAGAATGGTTCCAGTATGGTCCTAAGATATATTATAACTCCTAATGTCATTACATGAACAGGTACATGTCATACATGAATGGGCATGGGCAGGTACCCCTAACGAGGGTGCTGCCTGGCTCCGCATACAACGGCTAGCTGACACCTGGCACAGAATTCTCTTAATCCCTGTGACAGGAGGCGTGGTTGTGGGCATGATGCATGGCCTTCTAGAAATATTTGAGCAAATAAGAAATGCGAGAACCTTGCCAAGGCAGGGCATTGACTTTCTTGCAGCGATATTTCCCACCACAAAGGCAATCCAGGCTGCTGTTACTCTTGGGACAGGCTGTTCTCTGGGCCCCGAGGGGCCCAGTGTGGATATTGGGAAGTCATGCGCAAATGCATGCTTTGCTATGATGGAGAGTAATAGAGAGAGGAGGATTGCGCTTGTTGCAGCTGGTGCAGCTGCTGGAATTGCTTCAGGTAAGTCGAACATCTGGTTCTTCTTTTGACATATTTTTTGATGTTAAATTATACATGTATTGTAGTGGTTCTAAAGATCTATTCAACTTGAAATCAGGGGATAAGCATTATTAGATATGAAGTTTGTAGCTAAAACTGAAGGTTTTATCTGAAATTAGTTATAGCCTGATTAATTGCATAGGTCTATTTTAAAAAGTTATTCGTCTTGGATTTTTGTACCATGCCATGTATTTTTCTGATCTGGTAATAGTATGTTAAAAAAGGTCCCAGTGTCACAGTGGAAAATTCAAAAGACCCATTAAGTTATTATTAAGCCTTAGCTTTAATAATGAATACTCCATGTCAATTGGTTTCCTCTTAATTCTATTGCAGAGTGAAAAGACAACCACTTTTGCTTTTGCAATAGCATTAAATTTTAGCTAAATCCACAATGTAGTGATATTCAAGCTAGATAGAATTATCATATCTTACTTCATTCCATGATTATGTAATTAGATCATACATGCATAGTAGGATATTAAACCAACAAAACCACTGTATCTACCAAGCAAGTTTTATAGCAATCGATATCCGTAGTTAATTGCCTTTGGTGCTTTTTCAGGCTTTAATGCTGCTGTTGCTGGGTGTTTCTTTGCCATTGAAACTGTATTGAGACCACTACGAGCTGAAAATTCTCCTCCTTTCACAACAGCCATGATAATACTGGCATCTGTTATCTCATCGACTGTATCCAATGTACTGCTTGGAGAAAAGCCAGCTTTTACTGTACCGACGTATGAAATAAAATCCGCTGCTGGTATTTTTTCTTGTGGTCTTTTTCTTGATCTTGATGATATCATTTTGTACATCAAATGAGTTTCTTTGAAACTTGATGAATTGTTTCAGAGCCATCTTCTGTTTCATTTTGCAATTTTATTAATAGTCATATGGCCTTTTATGGAGATTCTGAGTTCAAACCATAAAATAGAATTAATAAGTGATTAAAATATTAAAAAAGAAGAAGGTATATACTTAAAGGTTAAATAGTGGTCCTGTTGGCAACCAGTTTATGAGGAATGAATTGCCAGTAACTTTAGAAGTGAAATCGTGAATTGAATAATAGGATGTTTATTCAAAACTGTAATTAGTTAATTTCAGTTTCTGTATAGTGCCTTTATGTATCTTCAACTTTTTGTTACTATGCCAACTTTTGTATTTAGAATTAGTCATAAACTCATTTTAACAACAATTATTATCTTTTCTATTTCAGAACTACCCCTGTACCTCATCCTTGGCATGTTATGTGGTGCTGTTAGTGTAGTGTTCAGCCGGTTGGTGGTCTGGTTCACTAAGTTTTTCGAGTACCTGAGAGAAAGATTTGGCATTCCACCTGTCATCTCCCCTGCTTTGGGTGGACTTGGTGCAGGAATTATAGCTCTAAGATATCCTGGGATTCTGTACTGGGGTTTCACAAACGTAGACGAGATTCTACACACAGGAAAGAGTGCGTCAGCTCCTGGCATCTGGCTATTGACTCAACTTGCTGCAGCCAAAGTTGTGGCAACAGCACTGTGCAAAGGTTCTGGACTTGTTGGGGGTTTATATGCACCGAGTTTGATGATTGGTTCTGCCGTTGGTGCTGTTTTTGGTGGGTTGGCAGCACAGGTGATCAACTCAGCCATCCCGGGTAACACTGCTGTTGCACAACCACAAGCATATGCCCTTGTAGGATTTCTTTTGTTGGTTTAATCTTTAATTGTTTCTCAATCGCGTGTTTGGTGGTAATAGTTTTGTAATGTAAAATATTTTCTGTTCAGGTTGGGATGGCTGCTACACTTGCTTCTAATTGCTCAGTTCCACTGACCTCTGTATTGCTGCTGTTTGAGTTGACAAAGGATTACAGGATTCTGCTTCCACTTATGGTAAATGATTAATGATAGAATCTCCATATAGGCATATATTACAGCATTGTTAAGTGCATGCTCCCAGTTTTGAATTCTGCACTAGTCCAATTTGGGCTCAATCATACACTTGGGAGTTTGGGTACATACTGCGAGTTCTGTACACCTTTTCTTGCCAATTGCACTACAATAAGAATACTGACAGGAGCACAAAAGGAAAAACACCAAACTATTTAAATTTTGTTAATAGGTCAGAAAGGTGAGCAGATGATATAAAAATGATATGGTCAAGAAAAATAAATTTATACCTTATCAAAGGCATAAATTATAATAGCAATTGTACAATTGTTGTGAAAAAAAGGTATACTTTTTGCAGTAGGTTCTCTTCTTGAACTCTTCAATGATCAACAAATGTAATAACTGAATTTTATCTTAAAATAGGGTGCAGTTGGGTTAGCAATATGGGTTCCTTCTGTAGTAAATGAATCCAAGGAAAGCAACCGCACAGAGCTGAGATCGCCTCGACATGGCTATTCTTCTCTTATCTCAACAGAGGAAAAGAATGATTCTGCATGGAGGCAACAAGAGACAGGAGAAAGTCTTGAGCTTTCTGTTTTGCAGAATGATGCTCGCAACATTTTAAATAACAATGATGAAGTTCTTTTGGATGATCTGAAGGTTTGTCACTTTGTAATTATTTGTTTCTCATCTGGTGCACAACCTATACCTCTCAGGTCATGATAGTTTGCAAAGTACACCAATTGGTAGCAAGTACTTGAAGTGAGAGCTTAGATATACCAGCAATATGGTCTGTCTCCTTCATATATTCAATTTAATACTTATCACTCATTAACCCTCGATTAAACCTAGTAAACCCCAACTTATAATGAACCAAAAAATACAAGACCTGGGGGGGGGGGGGGGGAGGGGTATCTTTTGGTCAAGTTGGTAGCACGACCATGTGGTGGTATATGTTAGTCTTGGGAGTGAAGCTACAGTACTATGCATAGCGCATATTAGTCTGTACTATGAATCAATATCCCCATTTTCAAAGTCCAAACAGTCGATATGAACCGTTCAACATGTGTCCATATGAAACTGTGTAGATCAAATTTTACATTTTTTAGAATTATTTTACTATTTTTTGGAGAGGTAGAAAAATACTTGATCTAAGGATTCTAGACCAATTAAAGTAGTGATTTTCTAACTATCTAAAAAATTGTAAATAAATTTAGTCTGCAATTATATTTTCATATGGAGATCATGTTGAACGGTTTAGATTGATTGTTTAGACTATGAAAACGAAGATATTGATCAATAGTACGGACCAATATGCGCTATGCATAAAACCATAGCCTCCCTCTAGTCATGGTTATGTTATATACTTGAAAAGAAAATTGTACTCTTTATCAGGTGTCTCAGGCCATGTCAAAGATATTTGTCAGAGTGCAATCAACACATACAGTTAGAGATGCAATAAACCTCATGAATGAAAAGAAGCTAACTTGTGCTCTGGTGGTAGATGATGAGGATTATCTTGAAGGGATTCTCACTCTCGGTGATATCCGTCGCAGGGGGCTTGAGTTAGGTGCAAATATCTCTTCTCCCAAGGGAGGTGCATCTGCTTTTGATGTATGTCAGCTTTCATTTCTGTCATTTCTCTTTAATAATATCCAAGGATATATCTGTGTTTTTCTTTGAAGAGTATCCAAGATATTTCTCTTTGAGGTCATTAGCACTAGTCATGTGATAAGTAGTGCTGGTTTTATTTTATCTACTAATCTCCTCTTTTCTTCTTGGAAAGATTTAGTTACTATTCTATAGACCTGGTTGTTGTCCTTATCTAAGCGCAGTTTTAGTTCCTAGAGTTCAGATAAAGTTCTCCTATCAGAGCAGTTTTACTTCCTTATCTAAGAGATGTTAAGTGCAAACTTTTGTAATAAAAGCATACACTTGGAATTACCATTAAGTTCAAAACATGATGCTCATTTGGCCTTATCCAAAACCTCAAAATTGACACTCAAACTGATTGGGTGTATTGCCTTAATGCCTTGTATTGTGGGGGTTTTCTATTGACTTCTTTTGCTTAAGATGGTTCTTACTTCATAAGAGTTTTGTTTTTTATGTTGATTAAACATCACTCCTCCCAATCTCCTTGCTGCCTCTTACTACAATTGTGCAACCAAATCATACCAAGGTCTATCCAGTATAAGCATTATTGATGCCAATGCAATTGCAGGTGAACTCAGGTGCAATATCATCATTTTTCACTCGAGGCTTCCAGTACAGGGGAAATGATCGTGGTCTCTTGACCTGTTTCCCAGACACCGATTTGACCACTGCAAAGGAGCTAATGGAGGCCAAGGGGATTAAACAGCTTCCTGTGGTCAAGCGTGGTGTGGGTTACAGAACTGATGGGAAGCGAAAGCCTATTGGCCTTCTTCATTATGATTCCATTGGCCACTGCCTTAGGTTAGTATTTTTTCCCCATCTTTTTTTATTTTCTGTAAGAGGTTTGTTTAAAGTTCTCAAAAAAAAAAAAAATTCTTCTCAGAAGGTCTTCTGCAGTTCTGCCATATCTTAGAAAGAAAAGCAAAAAAAAAATGGCTATATACAAGCTCACCAGTTAGGAGAATTAAACCAGCTTGAAATTGATCTGATCATACATGGGCTTGTTTTTTTTTTTTTTTTTAAAGTTTTAGATGCAGCTTCTTATTAATTCATTACAAGCAACTACTTATTTCCTGTTATTGCTGGATGCTGTATTGTTTTGTTAAATTACAAAAATTCTCTTGTAATGCAGAGAAGAAATAGAACGCTGGAAAGCCATATTTCAACAACAGGAGGATTCTCAGCAAATATCAAATGGGCATTAACCTGGGTGGGATATTCACAATATTTAAACAAGGACCTTCAACAAGTTTGAACCTTTTTAATTGAGATAAAGATGGATAAACAAACGACCGGGTTAAGATAGTTCAGTGGCCTGGATTTGCTAATGGATGATTCTTTGTTTAGTTGTGTATTGAGGTGAAGTTTTGGATATTATATATAGAGAAGATGGTGGAGAAGAAGGATTTACACTCTTAGAATAGGCATATTTACAATAGGTAATCAAATAGTGTTATTGTTAATTTTCCCTTTCCTGATTTGACTAAAAATGATGCCTCTTTTATTAGAAAAGCTGTACAGTGTATGTATCAAGCAAACAGATAATTGAATAATTTCTTCACACAGCAAACGAATGGTCATTTAATATTTTCATCTATGACCTTTTTACTTCCCTGTTTCTTTCCAACGGTAGGTCTCAAAGATTGAATCAAAAGTACAGGATTTATGTGCTTATTGAGCTTACAGGCATACGTTTCTTATTGAGCTACATGTAAATTCTCATGATTTTTGTATTCTGAAAGTGAAGCAAAGCGATCTTGCATGATAAGAAAATGCTACACCAAAGATGACATACTGAAATAGTAGAAATTTTGATAAGTAACAATCATTTAGTACAAGGCAGCACCAACAATCTTATGCATGAATAAATGAGATACGCCGTTTCTAGTTTCTATTAAAAATTAATGTAGTGCTGATTTTGCAAAAAACGGAAACAAACAAATCTCGACAACAAAAGAGAAGAGAAAAAGACGGATAAATTTAGTTGGTCCAGTAGTGGCCTTTATCACCATATAAATTAAGAAATACAAATTTGTGAAATAAATTGAAGCCCGCAAGGCCGCAACAGTTGCATCAAGAGCCTTTGCTAAAAAGGTCTAATTTCGCACATTCGCCTTCAGAAACTTGTTATATCTGGGTACAGTGATGTCAGCTTTCCAAAATTGGATATCAATGTCCATTGAGATGCTGATATCACTTTAGCTCAGAGATTGTGCAAAATGTAATACCCTTCCACCTCTTGGGAAGCTACGTTCACTCAAGTATCTTTTGTTAAGTAACTTGCCAGAATTAGAACAGATATCCTCAGCTTTCTACGGGAGGATTTCCGGTGATGCATTCCCATCACTCAAGGAGCTGAGCATTCTCGGCATGAATCAACTAGAGAAATGGGTAGATATAGAAGGGATAAGAAAATTTCCATGGCTTGAAAAACTTGTAATATAAGGTTGCACTAAACTGACAGCGCTACCTACAGTCCTACACTACCAGTTAGTATCAGGAATCTTGATATTAAGAATTCAGGATTGCAGACACTTCCCATGGGCATTGATTTGATCAAAAAGCTAAGGTTAGTCGGGTGCGATCTGCTATTGGCAAATCAGACCTGGGAAAGCTGCTTTCCATCTCAACTTGAAGAGCTGATCATTGAAGAGTGCGGTGACGACACATCGTTCGTATGTGCCATTCAAAATCTTGTTTTTCTCACTCGTTAGGAGTTGGACTCGTGCCATAACATATCCTCTCTTCCTCAAGAAGATATTTTCTTGAAGTTGGCATCTCTTCGTGAGGTTTGCATACAAACATGCACGAAACTGTCTTCTTTTGGGGGGTTTAGGCACACTTGCCTCTCTTAGATTCCTAAAACTCAGTGGCTGTCATAACCTTGTTACTGTTTCCTTTTATAAATCTTTCTCAGACACTGATTCGGAGGAACCAAACCCAGTTCGGCCCACACTGAAGATAGAAGAGCTCCAAATTGTTCACTTCTCTCTGCTGCTTCTGGAGCCAGTAAAGATCCTCTGTCAAGTCAAGAAGTTGCATGTTTTGAATAATTATCAGCCAGAATCTTTACCTAAGCAATGGCTTGATAACTGTATCTCTCTCGAGGAGATAGAGATAAGGAATGCATGTTCTCTGAAATGTTTACCTCCAAATTTAGACAAACTCACCAGCCTCAAGAAGCTGGTGATGCATCAGGCTGGTTTGATCGAATCACTTCCCAACCTACACACTTTGCTAAGTGATTTGGTTATCACTGGTTGTAATGATGCATTTAAACAAAGGTGCAAAAAGGATAGCCTTAACTGGCACGAGCTTGTAGATGTGACTACCGTGATCATTCTTTGACATACTAGAAGAAAGGTACATAAACTTCTTGATATTGTTTTTCCTTGTGACAACATATCCTCCTCTGATTGTTCATACATAAGTGTCTCTATACAGCAGATGATATCGGATGATTACCATTACCACAACAGGGTTTTGCAGCTGAAGAAGGGCGAGCAATGCTGTCTCAGTGATGTACTGACATGAAGATAGGGGTTTTTTGAAATGAAAAGTGTGGGTATTTTGCGATGGATGTTGATTTGCATTTCGTTGAGGACTAATATGTAATTTGCTGTCTAAGTGGGTTTTCTGTTCTCTCTCTGTTGATGTGTTGAGTAATCTTTTCATTGAGATTTGAGCTCTGTCCTTATGAAGTAGGCTTGTTTAACATACTATGCTTGATCTGAAGAAGTTGATAACTGATTTTGCTTGGACCAGTATTAAGACTTACAACAGAGCTTAGGTTTTTTTTAAAGGGATCCAGTGTTAATGGTTGATGCTTTGTATTTGGTTTTGATATCTGATGGTTAGTAAAATAAAAAATAAAAAAGTGTGTTTTCTTCAATAGAAAATTAGAAACAGATGCTAGTCCAAATCACAGAGGTTGCATCCTCTCCAAATGTTAAATTGGCCGAAATGTTAATTCATAAGAAATACAAAAAAGGAAAAATTAAAAATAGAAAATGATACAGTGGAATTTTAAAAATAGAAATGCAAGATCATGGTTTGGTGTCCCGCAGGGAAGCCAAATCATACCACAGCCATTGTAAAAAAAATAAAATGGGACGTCAAATTAGACAAAAGAAATTAAAAAAAAAACAATTCTAAAAGTGAGACTCCAAATTAGACAACAAATTGGAAAAAAAAAAAAATATATTAAGTGAGACGCCAAATCCCCACTCCACCCATGTGATTTTTTTTTTACTCCTGTTGCTATCTTCAGAAGAGCAATCACCTGCTTCTTTTTTATGCCTTATCCTTTCCTCTAAAAATTTTTGTGTCTAATTTGACATCCCACATTTAGAAAAAAAAATTCATATTTTTGTTCTCATTTGGAGTTGAAATTTTTATTTTTTTACCAATTCAATT
Organism: Carex arenaria; assembly: GCA_964058825.1. Lineage (NCBI taxonomy): Eukaryota > Viridiplantae > Streptophyta > Magnoliopsida > Poales > Cyperaceae > Carex > Carex arenaria. The sequence goes on from CAXKVW010000191.1 coordinate 72,096, forward strand.
GACGGACCCTCTCTTTTTGGTCCACTAATTCAATTGGCGAATGTGATAGATTTCTAATTTTGCAGAAATCATAATTATTTGGTTTATTTTTTTTAATATGGTATAAATAAAAATTTCGGCATTTGGAGTTCCACATATATAATTTTCTTTTTCTTTTTTAGAGGTGGTTGCCGTATGATTTGGCGTCTCTGTGGGACTCCAAACCGTGATATTGCCTTCTTATCTTTAAAATTTCACCATGTCATTTCTCATTTTCAAATTTTTTTTTGTATTTTCCCATGAATAAAAATTTCAGTTAAATTGGTGTTACACTTCTTTGTATATATGCTGGGGCAGTACTGAATCTCTCGGCCATTTAATTGATATTGGGCTTCTTTCAACTTCATCAGCAGGCTCAAAGGCTCATAACATTTATTTCTGGGTCATAACTCATTACTATTTATGAGAAGCGAACTTTTTTTTAATAAAGTTTGTTATATAATTGATGGAGAATTCTGTCCTATGTTTTAATACCCTCAATTAAAAAAATTCCAAAGTTGCCCTCAGTTTTTTTTTTAACTACCCGAACCGTCAGTTTTCCTAATAGTTCACTTCCATAGCGAACAGCCAGAATTCCTGACGGTATGCTACAGTACTTTTTTTTTATAGGGATGTTTAGTATCAATCTAAATATCTTTATTTGTACACCTTTGTTTCGTTGGAAGGTTCAAATGTACGCTATATATCATGTTAATTAAACATGAATTGTATTCGCATATGTGATGAATATTCTTCATTATTTTATTGATATGTAATATGTTGGACTTGAGAGTAGGTCTGATGGGCATCAGATCTACTTTGGTTCGACGGGTTTAATCACCATTCAATATGCCTTAAGATTCATGCCAAATGCTTTAAATTTTGTGAGCATTTGCTTTGTTTTCTGTGCACAAAGACCTTGAGATAGATCGGACGGTAAGGAGCTCGTTGAACCTAAAAGTAGGTCTGATGGGCATCGGACCCACTCCATTCTCAATATGTTGTAGTATATTCATTCGTGATACTATCCAGAGCAAAAGGCGAAGAATAAAATAAGTTTTGTTTGAGAAGTTTTATATTTTAGAGAATGAGAGAAAAATATATCATTAGCATTATTTGATTATTAGCTCAAGTTAATGTAACAACACTCATTACAAGCTCTCCTATCTCCATGAATCTTATTGCAAGTTTAGGCAAAAAAAAAAGAAGTACATGTCACTATCTATATATACTTATTTTTTAACCGGTTTAAGTATATGTCACTATCCAAATAAATCCCTTTTGTAGTTTTGCATTGTTTCTTTAGACAGTATTTTTGTAGTTTTCCATTGTTTATAATCATAAAGGGAATCTATTTAATATATAAAATCTATTTAATGATAGAATCAACTATCATCATAACATTCCATATGAAATTCGTTCAAATGAGAAACAAATATTGTATTATACTACATAATAAAATGGCAATGAGAAATAAATGTCTCTTCAGGTAAAACCTGAACATTTTTGAAGGATTGAAATCGAGGTTTGAAAAATGCATTTAAAATATTAGTAGATTGTAGTTAAACAACAACTCTCATTTCAATACATGCTAAACATCTTTAAAAAAAAAAAAGTTATTGTAGCAAATCGTCAAGAATCTGGACGGTTCTGTGCTACAGAAACAACCTGAAATCCTGGCAGTTCTCTATGGAAATGAACCGCCAAGAAACCTGATGATTCATGTAGAAACAGAACTCGACAACAAAAGGGAAAAGAAAAAGATAATGCCAAATTTATTTGGTCCAGTACTGGCGTTTTATCGCCATATAAATTAAGAAGACACAAATTTGAAGTAAATTGATGTCCGCAATAGTTACATCAACAGCCTTTGCTAAATGAAACAGGTCTAGTTTTGCAATAACAACCAGTCTATTGGAAGCCCCTCTTCTCCATTTTTCATCTACTTCAGTGAGCCTACACAAAATGCATTAGAGATAAATTAAAGCAATAGTACATGAAAACAGTTTGATGAAAATTCAGTGCAACAGAATCAAAGATTCTATAGTTGCGCAATAGAGCTTAAACCAGCTTGGATTGACGGACTTAATTCATCATTCATATACTAACCAAACTTGGAAGCTTAAATTGCAAGAGGGAGGCATTTCATAAGTATACGAGTTTGTGCCTACCTTTCAGTCCAGGTATTTAGTACTTGCTGTGTGCCAGTCTAAGATCAGAAATAATATAAATTTTAATTTGGTTCACTTGTAAATTGTTATGCCTAGATATATGCGTCATTGAACCGAAGGACAAGATGTGCACACTAACAATAGATCAGACAAATCAATAAAATTGATTTAATACCAAGTCACAAGAAAAAAAAAGAATGAATGAAGCATAAAACAGTAGGAGAAATGAAAAAAAAAGTTGATCATGCCTTGTACCTCCAACAATTGTATCAATTACGAATAATCACTTGTGGTATATCCTCAATCTCTTGCCAGTTGGAGCCTGAATCCTTATTATACCGTTTAAAAAACACTTCATTGCAGTCCCAGATGACTAATGCCCTCAGAGATAAGGGCAGCTCCGGGAGTGAATTGATCAATTTAGCATAATTAAATGTCAGCTTAATGAGAGACCCAAGTCTCACCATGGTGGGTGGCAGATATTTTAAGGATCTTGCATTAGCTATCTCAATCTCCTCAAGATCCGTGCTGTTCTGCAGCATCCATTGCTCGGGTAAGAGTTCTGGCTGGGAATCCATTGAGATCAAAATCTTCTTGGTGAAGCGGAGGCTCCTCAATGGCTCAATCTGAAGTAGCGAAGAGTGTGAAATGTAGAGTTCTCCAATCTTTAGATTGGTCCCTGCCACATCCCCTTGGTAGGAACAAGTCTCGGTTGTTGGTTGCAATGAAGAAACAGCCACCAGTTCATCACAGTGAGTTATTCTCAATTTTGTTAGGTCAACAAGAGCCCCTAATCCGCCCAGTGATGAAATTTGTTTACAGCCATGTATGCAAAGGTCACGAAGCGAGGATAATTTTACAAAAACCTCTTCAGACGGAAGAGATTTTATGTTTGAACAACCAGTTAAATCAATACGAACGAGGGAGGTAAGGTCTCGTAGTGAGCAAAGCAGAGACTCTTCAAGACCACACTTTTCAATCCAGAGTTCTCCAAGTGAAATGGGGAGGATATCATCTTGAATCTTATTTGTCACTAGGTTTGGGCACCCATAAATCCTTAACTTTTTTAGGGATAGCAGGCCCGAGAATCCTTTTGAAGGTAGTGTTTCGAGTTTTTGACAGCTTTCAATGGTTATTTCTTCAAAAGCTTGAAAAAGATCTTGCTGAAGAAGCAAGCCAGTTTCCAATGTGATAATATCTGGACAGTTTCTTATTATCAAAATTGAAAGCGCTGGTTTATCCAGCTTATTGTTGGTTTTAGTACTGCATTGCATCCTGGGAAGAGTGTGCAGCCCACAAAATCCGAAACTCAATTGCTTTAGGGAGAAAGGCATTGTAGGCAATGTCCTCAATTCGGGACAACCTTCTAGGCTAACTATTTCAATGCAAGGAAAGACGGTAATTCCCTCTAAATCTACCCATTCGCTCCACTGTGGCATGGAACTAATTCTTAGCTCTCTAAGAGATTGGAATGAACTACCGTCACTACATCCGTAGAAGGAAGGACCAATTTGTTTTACCTGAGGAAAGTTGCAAAGCCAAAGAGATCTGAGTGAAATTAACTTCCCGAGTGGTGGCAGCGACTCCCAATTGTGGCACGTGTATAGTCGAAGTGACACCAAATTTGATAGATAACCATTTTGTAGCCAAACAGGAGACCGAGAACCATAATAGGCAGTTATATCAAGTTTTTGGAGGTGGGGATGTGGTCTTAATGTGTCAAGGATCAACTCACTATTAGAGCAATCTTTAGACCAATAAAAAGAGAGTGAATTCAGACTCTGTTTCTCATTCATTTCAGCTTCCTCAGCCTCTTCAGAACTCTTCACTTTTTCAAGTTTGTTTATTTTTAGTTCCTGAACATCTTTGAGCTCTTTCAATTCACTTATTTTATACCCATCTTCCTCCCAGATATTGAGTTCCAATTTCAGAAGAGAAATTAGTTTACCGATCTGAGGAAATTTGTACAATAATGAGGAACCGGTATCCATGTACCGTAAATTGACCAAGTTACCCATTCCACTCTGGTCTATGTTCAAACCGTCCTTAATACCGCATGCAACGATAATCAGCACTTCAAGGTGATATAGTTTATTTATTGGTTTCGGAGACCACTCGAGGTCATGCTTCTTTGTTTCTTGAAGTTTAATATAACGAAGATGAATTAGGTCTCCAACATGATTGGGCAGTTCAAACAACTGGTTACCAGTGAAGCTCAATAGGCGCAATCTTTTCAGTTCTTTTAGAACTTCGTTAAGCTCTAGTATATCTTTAGATTCAGGTTTCTCTCCATCAAATGTTATGAAAAGGCTGCGTAAATGCTTGAGATGAGAGATCTCCTTGATAGAAGAGAGACCTTCATTTTGGATGAATAGGTGTCGAGTTGTTTCAGGAATGCTTTCCTTTGAGATGACACCTTCGACCCTCAAGCATTCCCTTGAAGAAATGGATATTACCATTTCGTGCATCAAATCATGCATGACAAAATAATAATTAGAATCTCCACTTACATCGAAGAACGACTTCCTTATCAAATGATCAAAGAAATCTCCTCCAATATCTTCTGGCCTTCGGGATTGTTTTGACCATTGGATCAACCCAGAACCCATCCACATTTTAACCAAATCATCCTTGATGAATTTGTGTTGGTGAGGGAATATGCTACAATATCTGAAGCACAACTGTAAATCTGCTGGTAAATAGTGATAACTCAATCTCAACACTGACATAATGCCCTTTTCACCTGATGGCAAATTTGCAATATCTTGCTTCCAAATTCTCTCCCAATAATCAAAATCAATGTGGTCATTTAGCAACAAACCCATAACTTTTGCAGCCAAGGGACAACCACCGAGTTTGCTTGCTATTTCTTTTGAAATACTTTGCAAGTTTAGGTGTTCATCTGGGTCAGGCACATCAGCAAATGCATGTCTATTCAAGAGCTTCAGTGTGTTCTCATCATCTAATCCAGTTAATCTCATCTGATCACTCTCTTTTGACCCATCCACCAGTTTTGTTATCATATCCGCAACAGATTCAGTTCGTGTAGTTACAATAATCTTACTTCCTTTCCGCCCAAAATTCAATGGAGCCAGAATCTGTGCCCATTGATTGCATGAACTTGGATCATCTCTCCAGATATCATCTAATACAAGCACAAACTTCTTAGTAAGCACCTTCTCTTTAAGCATTTCTTGTAGAGTGCTTAGATTTTGGATGCTACAGCTCGATTTGGTGATATCTTCCAAAATCTTTCTTAGAATCACTTTTGCATCGAGCCCACCAAAATTGTCGGACACACTTACCCACACGACGGGGTTCAAATTTAGGACCTTCTTTTCTTCAATCTCATGGCAAATGAGTCGAGCTAGAGTCGTTTTACCCATACCCCCCATCCCTACTACACTGAAGGCTGGGGTATTACTATTTTGATCGGTATGTTCTCTTGAATTCTCTAGCCATTGAATTATTTTGTTCTTCTCTTTCTCTCGACCAATCACCACACTTTCAGTTAGCAAGGAACCAGTCTCCCGAAATTTCCTACTCTGCTCTTGGTTCTTCCCATGGGTATTCAAGGTATTGGCAAGTTGGAGAAAGGGATCTACGCTTACAGAAACCTTTTCCAATCCCTTCAGAGCTTCCTTCAGTCTCTTCAGTAAGCGGTCAGTGATTTTTGGCTTGTGAACAAACCTCATCACTTTTTCCTTCATCGAGACAGTATCACCACCTGAAACGGCAGCCTTATCGCGAGCTTGGACCTGTCAAATAAATTAATCTGAACTCAGTTAAATCAATACCGATGTGAAGGAGAACTTTTAGTATGAATTTTGAGTGTTGCTTATGTTAGAAATATATTTTGAAAATCCAAAATTTTATATAAATAAATACTTATTTTAATATTAATATTTTTAACTTCATGAATTATAGAGCTATTTGTGAATTAATTCCTTTGATCCAGTTTCTATATAGAAGCTTATTATCCACAGAAAATCAAATATATATTGGATATGAGCTGTGCGTGGCATCAATGCTCTCTGTTATTGATTTTAATCAATTGAAAAGAATAGGGCAGCATTTGCGCAAGACATTAAATCAATTTCCATTTGAGCTTATACATGATGACCATTCATTCCTCAAATTTAACGTTCAATTTCTTTAATATGTAGAAACTGTAATAGATAATTAGTGAGTATTTTAATTGTCATAAATACACATATTTATCTGTGTTAATATTATTTGTCTATAAATAACATATGATATTTAAAGATTCATTAATCCAATAATCCGTCCAACAATTCACATTCTCTTACCCTTCCTCTTAGCTCTATAATTCATAAAATTTATATTCTCTCACAAACAATATTTCTTTATAGTAAAATTATTATTTTGCTACCATCGTTGAAAGAAGCTACATTAACTTCTACCACGGTTGCGCCTGCAGGTAGAGGAATACCGGCGTAACTTGAGCCAAACTCAACCGATTATTCCTGTGCTTAGGATGGAAAGTTGCCTTAGGTCCGCAGTTTACAGCTCCGAATAATAAAGTTTTAATTATATTATTGATTATATTTTTTAATATAATTTTTATTCATTTTAGTGATCAAAATTCAGACTTAAAATTATTTGGTTAGTTAATATTTTTCCAACAGCTTATTATTAACGAGATTTTCTTGAATTAGATCAGTTATATTAATGTTGGATTTTTCCCATATATTGTGGGCTTAGTGAAATCGGCTTTGGTTTATCTTCTAAAAAACAAAAATTTACATTTTTCAGAACATTTTTTTTTTTTACTATTTTCTATATACGACAATTTTTTAAAATCAATGGTTTTCTCCTATCCAATAAAATAGTTTACAAATCTTGAAAAGAGTAAAAATTTGGTTTCCTATAAGATTTCGATATGTATATCAAATTAAGCAACTTTGATTGACCGTTTGTCTCAAAACTCGAGATCTGAAGCCGTAGTACTGACAGATAGATTAGCGCTACACACAGTAACAATCAAGATTCCAAATAGTGATTATCGAGTCATCGCGTAAAGACTAAATAAATAGCTATCACGAATAGCGCAGTTATAACGAAAGCTATCCTACATAGCGTTTTTTGTTAAAAAAAATTATATTTTATATTTCTAATAATTATTAACATTATTAAAGTCTCATATAGCAATAAGTAGCACAAAATTGATCCGAAATTTTTATTTATACCATATTTAAAAAAGAGTAAGGCTTGGGTGTTATGGATAGCACCCAAGCCTCTATGCAACGGCTCAAAATTTGAGTTTTCAAAATCATAATGGCCGATCCGAACCGTTTAATATTTAATCTATACTAAAATGTACTTGCATACCAAATTTTATATTTTTTTGAATTTTTTTACTATTTATTAAGTATGTTACAAAACCGCTGTTTTCAGTGATCCAGAATTATTCAAAAACAGCGGTTTTGTAACATACTTAATAAATAGTAAAGAAATTCAAAAAAAATGTAAAATTTGGTATGCAAGTACATTTTAGTACAGATTAAATATTGAACGGTTCAGATCGGCCGTTAGGATTTTGAAAACTCAAATTTTGAGCCGTTGCATAGAGGCTCCGGTGCTATCCATAGCACCCAAGCCTTACTCTTTAAAAAAATAACAAAATACAAAAATCACTTTTTCTGAGAATTTCAAGGACAATTATGCCCATCAAAATTGCGGACACAGTCTGTGGGTCTGCCATCTTAAATGGTGAACTAACCATTTTTTTTTAGTTTTGATGCCATTTGTAATATAAAAATTATATTTTAATATGGTAATCATTACTTCTTTTTTTTTTCCTTCAAATATGTTTTAAGAAAAAATATATTTGAATAAAAACAAAAGTCAAAGACATCATTCGCTGTAAGAAAATAAAAAGGTTCGTTGTTTAATTTGACAGACCAAATTTGATGTCCGCCATATTAAATGGCAAACTTTCATTTTTTTTTTTGTCCGTTAGTTAATTTGGCGGACGTAACAGATTTGGAAATTCTTATAAAAAGTGGGTTTTTAGTTTATTATTTTTTTCAATATGGTACAAATAAATTTTTTGAAAATTGATTAAGGAATTAGAATATACACATTAAACCAATACAAAGTCAAAATTGATATTCAAAATATCTCTAATAATATCATAAACTATCTATATTTTTTCATTCAAAATAACCTAAGCTACTAAGCATCATGACATAAACTATTTATTTTTTTTCTATTTAAAATCAAAAGCAATCCGAACCTTAAAAATAATTAATTCTTAAAAAATTTCAATTTGGACCTTTAAATCATAGCGTGCGCTATAGCACGTAGTGTATAGAGCAAATAGGAAATCGCTATTACTACTATAGCAGTCGTAGCTGAAAGAGCGCACTTTTATCTCATATCTTAGCATTTAAAGTCCGAAAATACAATAGCGCCGCTATTGCGTTGCTATAGCGCGTTATTTAGAACACTGGTATGGTATTAATAGACTCACTTAGCGTATTTGGTTTATATTTAGAAGTTAGTTCCATATTATTTTACTAGTTAGAGTATGTAGTATATATTTAATTTTTCAGTAATTATTTGCTGTTAGTTATAATTCTAAATCAATATTTTTTTATTCAATAGAAATCACAAGAACCGGAAAATCTGACTGCATAAGAAAATTTTGTGAGATGGTGAACAACCAACATTGGTTGTCATATTAAAAATGTCATACTACGACTATTTAAAATTGGATTAACATCCTTAATTTGCTGAAGCGCGCAATCAAACTTTTTTGGCTGAAGCCATAATCATTAGTAAAATAATTTGGATCATTTATGGTCCAGTATATGACTATATGTTAATGGGTATATGATTTCGTCTCTCTTTTAGGCCTTCCCCAGTTACCCTGTTTTTCTTCAAACAAAAAGGAATGTAAGGAACATAGCAAGTAAGAAATAGACCTTCTCTTCCAGTTTGTAGTAGTCAATCTCATCAATTGTATCCTCGGCCTCTTCGACCGCATTGCGAAAATGCCAGATCCAATCATCAAGTGCCTTTTCAGGGACCTTAATCTGGCCCTGATCGACAGCTGTCAGGACCGTCTGAACCGGGACCATCGCCTTGTCAAGCTTCTCCTTTGCCGTCACCATGTCCTTTGATTTCTTGCCAAGGTCGTCGAACATTGCAAAAGCCCGGTCTACCAGAGTGGATATTGCCGTGGACCCCACCCCTGAACTCACACAAGTTGGCACCGCCTCCATTTTCGTTCTCGGAAGGTGTTCTTCTTGGGAAATCTGATCGCTCAAGAGGAGAGTTGTTTGGGTTTACCGTTTAGTGTTTGTTGACTCAAGCGGGATGTAAAAGAGATCGAGTTTTGGTTTGGTTGATCTTGTGCACGCCGGGATTTTACGGAAGTTTACAAGTACAGCTGTTTCGGGCAGCAACACTCCTAGATGGACTTTTGGAAGAGTTATCATGTCAACTTCATTTTTATTTTATCCAGTTTTTTTTTTTTTTGGGGACAAACTTTATATTTTTATCAAGTTCTTTTAAAAAAAAAAGTATTTCAATATAGTGTACTAATATATAAAATAGTTAGTGAGAGTGATAAAAATATATAAAATAAATTAAATCAAATCAGCCACCCGGAATGAATTTTCGGAAAGTAAAAAAATTCAGTTCTTCTTGTTAACATGAATGCTTCAAAGTTTAACAAATGAAGAAAATTTTCCAATACAAAATATAAATTTTGTGCATCAATTCATCCTTATCGTAATTTTTATTTTCGATATAAATTCTTTAAAAACTTGTATTTAGTTCACAAGTATTAAAAAAAATTAGAATATAGATCGCATATTTTATTTGCATATCGTATTGCATACACATCAGCATATGCATCCACGTACTGCATATTATTTGTGATAAAATTTGCTACCGCTCATTGCCTTTAAATTGCGATGAATGCTATGCATCTTGTGATCTCCATCATCAAAATGTGCACATAGAACGCTTCTGATTCATAAAATATTAAGCAAATGATGCAGTGGTTTATGTTTATTTTATACCATTAGTACATATTTATATTTGTTCCTAACTAATCACTTGTAATTTTTTAATTATTTACTGGAAATATAGTAGATCTTTTGCCTACTATTTTAAAAAAAATCATTAAATATTTTTTTGTTAATAAATTATAAGATTACATTTAAATAATAAATTCAAGCTAATGATGTTGATTTAATTGATAAGTCAAGCATTTAAATTTTAAATTATTTTTTATTTGTACAAGATTATAGTTTGAACATAAATATAATTATATTTTATAATATCTATCTTTAATTATAAAACAATTTCGGAAGAAAAAAAAAGTTAGACTTTAAAGACAACTTTTCAAGTATTTTTTTTATTTTAGTCACCGTTGGTAAATTGTTTGTACAAGTCATCAGTGTAGAAAGCGATTTCCTGATTTATGTCATATTTATAGAAATAATGGGTTTAATAAGGGATGAACCACTTCAAAACTCTGACCATGAGTTTAAAAAAACTATTCAATTGAGCTGTCGACTGTAGTTGAGATTCTCTGCTATGAAGTGCAAAATCAGCATATTTCTAAACCGTTCGATTGCTTCAACATTCGTGCAGCTTAAACATTCAAAAATCTTTTGCAAATCCATCCATTCGTGAGCCAAGCCCTGCGTGCTTCGCTGGAAAATATCACAACGGTGAATAAGCACAAAAAGTCAACAAATCAAATTAAATCATAGAGATCCGCATTAGTCGCTGAATTATGGAGTTTATATATATAGACTTAGAGTCAATATTTAATAATTAATAACACCGCCTTGTTCCAATCAATTTTTATTAATAGAAAATTAATAAATTAATTATCGTGATTGATGAAGGTTTACGGTTAATTTTGAAAAGTAGGAAAACCGTTACAGAAAATCACGGCCAGAGGACGTTACAGAAAATCGCGGTAAAATTAGCGCAACTTCAATTAACAGCGAAATGATTTAACACGGTCTGTGATCTTCAGCGATGGCCAGGAAGAAAAAATGAAATTGTGCCATTATACTTGATAACGGCCAGGCAAAAAAACAATAAAAAACGTGGCGTGCAATTAGAGACGTCGAACCAATAAAAACCTCTAAATGTAACCTCTGTAATTTTTAGTGGCATCAGTTTCTAATTTTCTATTGTAGAAAACACACTGTAATTTGACAACCCATCTGATATCAAAACCAAATACAAAGCATTTGCTTTGTTTTCTTCTGTGCACACAGATCTTGAGATAGATCGGACAGTAAGGAGCTCGTTGAACCTAAAAGTTGGTCCGATGGGCATCAGACCCACTCCGTTCTCTATATGTTGTAGTATATTCAATCGTGATACTATCCAGAGCAAAAGGCTAAGAATAAAAGAAGTTTTGTTTGAGAAGTTTTATATTTTAGAGAATGAGAGAAAAATATATCATTAGCATAATTTGATTATTAGCTCAAGTTAATTTAACAACACTCATTACGAGCTCTCCTATCTCCATGAATCTTATTGCAAGTTTAGGCAAAAAAAAAAAAAGTACATGTCACTATCTATATATACTTATTTTTTGACCGGTTTAAGTATATGTCACTATCCAAATAAATCCCTTTTGTAGTTTTGCATTGTTTCTTTAGACAGTATTTTTGTAGATTTCCATTGTTTATAATCATAAAGGGAATCTATTTAATATATAAAATATATTTAATGATAGAATCAACTATCATCATAACATGCCATATTAAATTCGTTCAAATGAGAAACAAATATTGTATTATACTCCATAATAAAATGGCAATGAGAAATAAATGTCTCTTCAGGTAAAACCTGAACATTTTTGAAGGATTGAAATCGAGGTTTGAAAAATGCATTTAAAATATTAGTAGATTGTAGTTAAACAACAACTCTCATTTCAATACATGCTAAACATCTTTAAAAAAAAAAATGTTATTGTAGCAAATCGTCAAGAATCTGGACGTTTCTGTGCTACAGAAACAACCTGAAATCCTGGCGGTTCTCTATGGAAATGAACCACCAGGAAACCTGATGATTCATGTAGAAACAGAACTCGACAACAAAAGAGAAAAGAAAAAGATAATGACAAATTTAGTTGGTCCAGTACTGGCGTTTTATCGCCATATAAATTAAGAAGACACAAATTTGCAGTAAATTGATGTCCGCAATAGTTGCATCAACAGCCTTTGCTAAATGAAACAGGTCTAGTTTTGCAATAACAACCAGTCTATTGGAAGCCCCTCTTCTCCGTTTTTCATCTACTTCAGTGAGCCTACACAAAATGCATTAGAGATAAATTAAAGCAATAGTACATGAAAACAGTTTGATGAAAATTCAATGCAACAGAATCAAAGATTCTATAGTTGAGCAATAGAGCTTAAACCAGCTTGGATTGAAGGACTTAGTTCATCATTCATATACTAACCAAACTTGGAAGCTTAAATTGCAAGAGGGAGGCATTTCATAGGTATACGAGTTCGTGCCTACCTTTCAGTCCAGGTATTTACTGTGTGCCAGTCTAAGATCAGAAATAATCTATATTTTAATTTGGTTCACTTGTTAATTGTTATGCCTAGATATATGCGTTTTTGAACCAAAGGATGAGATGTGCACACTAACAGTAGATCAGACTAATAAATCAAATTGATTTAATACCAAGTCACAAGAAAAAATAAATAAATGAATGAAGCATAAAACAGTAGGATAAATGAAAAAAAGTTGATCATACCTTGTACCCCCAAACAATTGTGTCAATTATGCAATATACACTTGCGGTATATCCTCAATCTCTTGCCAGTTGGAGCCTGAATCCTTATTATACCGTTTAATAAACACCTCATTGCAGCCCCAGATGACTAAAGCCCTCAGAGATAAGGGCAGCTCCGGGAGTGAATCGATCAATTCAGCGAATTCTAATTGCAGCTTAATGAGAGACCCAAGTCTCACCATGGTGGGTGACAGATGTTTTAAGGATCTTGCATTGCCTATCTCAATCTCCTCAAGATCCTTGCTGTTCTGTATCATCCATCGCTCAGGTAAGGATTCTGTCTGGGATTCCCATGAGATCACAATCTTCTTGGTGAAATGGAGGCTTCTCAATGGCTCAATCTCAAGCAGAGAGGAGGGTGAAATGTAGAGTTCTCCAATCTTTAGATTGGTCCCTGCTACATCCCCTTGGTAGGAACCAGTCTCGATTGTTGGCTGCATTGAAACGGCCGCCAGCTCATCACAACGAGTGATTCTCAAATATGTGAGCTCAACGAGAGCCCCTAACCCGCCCAATGATGAAAGTTGATTACAATCCATTATGCAGAGGTATCGAAGAGATGATAATTTTATAAAAATCTCTTCAGACGGAAGAGATTTTATGTTTGAACAACCAGTTAAATCAATACGAACGAGGGAGGTAAGGTCTCGTAGTGAGCAAAGCAGAGACTCTTCAAGACCACACTTTTCAATCCAGAGTTCTCCAAGTGAAATGGGGAGGATATCATCTTGAATCTTATTTGTCACTAGGTTTGGGCACCCATAAATCCTTAACTTTTTTAGGGATAGCAGGCCCGAGAATCCTTGTGAAGGTAGTGTTTCGAGTTTTTGACAGCTTTCAATGGTTATTTCTTCAAAAGCTTGAAAAAGATCTTGCTGAAGAAGCAAGCCAGTTTCCAATGTGATAATATCTGGACAGTTTCTTATTATCAAAATTGAAAGCGCTGGTTTATCCAGCTTATTGTTGGTTTTAGTACTGCATTGCATCCTGGGAAGAGTGTGCAGCCCACAAAATCCGAAACTCAATTGCTTTAGGGAGAAAGGCATTGTAGGCAATGTCCTCAATTCGGGACAACCTTCTAGGCTAACTATTTCAATGCAAGGAAAGACGGTAATTCCCTCTAAATCTACCCATTCGCTCCACTGTGGCATGGAACTAATTCTTAGCTCTCTAAGAGATTGGAATGAACTACCGTCACTACATCCGTAGAAGGAAGGACCAATTTGTTTTACCTGAGGAAAGTTGCAAAGCCAAAGAGATCTGAGTGAAATTAACTTCCCGAGTGGTGGCAGCGACTCCCAATTGTGGCACGTGTATAGTCGAAGTGACACCAAATTTGATAGATAACCATTTTGTAGCCAAACAGGAGACCGAGAACCATAATAGGCAGTTATATCAAGTTTTTGGAGGTGGGGATGTGGTCTTAATGTGTCAAGGATCAACTCACTATTAGAGCAATCTTTAGACCAATAAAAAGAGAGTGAATTCAGACTCTGTTTCTCATTCATTTCAGCTTCCTCAGCCTCTTCAGAACTCTTCACTTTTTCAAGTTTGTTTATTTTTAGTTCCTGAACATCTTTGAGCTCTTTCAATTCACTTATTTTATACCCATCTTCCTCCCAGATATTGAGTTCCAATTTCAGAAGAGAAATTAGTTTACCGATCTGAGGAAATTTGTACAATAATGAGGAACCGGTATCCATGTACCGTAAATTGACCAAGTTACCCATTCCACTCTGGTCTATGTTCAAACCGTCCTTAATACTGCATGCAACGATAATCAGCACTTCAAGGTGATATAGTTTATTTATTGGTTTCGGAGACCACTCGAGGTCATGCTTCTTTGTTTCTTGAAGTTTAATATAACGAAGATGAATTAGGTCTCCAACATGATTGGGCAGTTCAAACAACTGGTTACCAGTGAAGCTCAATAGGCGCAATCTTTTCAGTTCTTTTAGAACTTTGTTAAGCTCTAGTATATCTTTAGATTCAGGTTTCTCTCCATCAAATGTTATGAAAAGGCTGCGTAAATGCTTGAGATGAGAGATCTCCTTGATAGAAGAGAGACCTTCATTTTGGATGAATAGGTGTCGAGTTGTTTCAGGAATGCTTTCCTTTGAGATGACACCTTCGACCCTCAAGCATTCCCTTGAAGAAATGGATATTACCATTTCGTGCATCAAATCATGCATGACAAAATAATAATTAGAATCTCCACTTACATCGAAGAACGACTTCCTTATCAAATGATCAAAGAAATCTCCTCCAATATCTTCTGGCCTTCGGGATTGTTTTGACCATTGGATCAACCCAGAACCCATCCACATTTTAACCAAATCATCCTTGATGAATTTGTGTTGGTGAGGGAATATGCTACAATATCTGAAGCACAACTGTAAATCTGATGGTAAATAGTGATAACTCAATCTCAACACTGACATAATGCCCTTTTCACCTGATGGCAAATTTGTAATATCTTGCTTCCAAATTCTCTCCCAATAATCAAAATCAATGTGGTCATTTAGCAACAAACCCATAATTTTTGCAGCCAAGGGACAACCACCGAGTTTGCTTGCTATTTCTTTTGAAATACTTTGCAAGTTTAGGTGTTCATCTGGGTCAGGCACATCAGCAAATGCATGTCTATTCAAGAGCTTCAGAGTGTTGTCATCATCTAATCCTGTTAATCTCATCTGATCACTCTCTTTTGACCCATCCACCAGTTTTGTTATCATATCCGCAACGGATTCAGTTCGTGTAGTTACAATAATCTTACTTCCTTTCCGCCCAAAATTCAATGGAGCCAGAATCTGTGCCCATTGATTGCATGAACTTGGATCATCTCTCCAGATATCATCTAATACAAGCACAAACTTCTTAGTAAGTACCTTCTCTTTAAGCATTTCTTGTAGAGTGCTTAGATTTTGGATGCTACAGCTCGATTTGGTGATATCTTCCAAAATCTTTCTTAGAATCACTTTTGCATCGAGCCCACCAAAATTGTCGGACACACTTACCCACACGACGGGGTTCAAATTTAGGACCTTGTTTTCTTCAATCTCATGGTAAATGAGTCGAGCTAGAGTCGTTTTACCCATACCCCCCATCCCTACTACACTGAAGGCTGGGGTATTACTATTTTGATCGGTATGTTCTCTTGAATTCTCTAGCCATTGAATTATTTTATTCTTCTCTTTCTCTCGACCAATCACCACACTTTCAGTTAGCAAGGAACCAGTCTCCCGAAATTTACTACTCTGCTCTTGGTTCTTCCCATGGGTATTCAGGGTATTGGCAAGTTGGAGAAAGGGATCTACGCTTACAGAAACCTTTTCCAATCCCTTCAGAGCTTCCTTCAGTCTCTTCAGTAAGCGGTCAGTGATTTTTGGCTTGTGAACAAACCTCATCACTTTTTCCTTCATCGAGACAGTATCACCACCTGAAACAGCAGCCTTATTGCGAGCTTGGACCTGTCAAATAAATTAATCTGAACTCAGTTAAATCAATACCGATGTAAAGGAGAACTTTTAGTATGAATTTTGAGTGTTGCTTATGTTAGAAATATATTTTGAAAACCCAAAATTTTATATAAAGAAATACTTATTTTAATATTAATGTTTTTAACTGTATGGATCATAGAGTTATTTGTGAATTAATTCCTTTGATCCAGTCTCTATAAAGAAGCTTATTATTCACAGAAAATCAAATCAAATATATATTGGACATGAGCTGTGCGTGGCATCAATGCTCTTTGTTATTAATTTTAATCAATTGAAAAGAATAGCGCAGCATTTGCGCAAGGCATTAAATCAATTTCCATGACCATTCATTCCTCAAATTCAACGTTCAATTTCTTTAATATGTAGAAACTGTAATAGAGAATTAGTGAGTATTTTAATTGTCATAAATGCACATATTTATTTGTGTTAATGTTATTTGCCTATAAATAACACATGATATTTGAAGATTCATTAATCCAATAATCCATCTAACAATTCACATTCTCTTACTCTTCCTCTTAGCTCTATAATTCATAAAATTTATATTCTCCCACAAACACTATTTTTTTTTATAGTAAAATTATTATCTTGCTACCATTGTTGAAAGAAGCTACATCAACGTCTACCACGGTTGCGTCCGAAGACAGAGGAATACCGGCGTAACTTGGGGCAAGCTCAATTGATTATTCATGCACTTAGGATGAGAAGTTGCCTTAGGTTCGCAGTTTGCAGCTCCGAGTAATAAAGTTTTAATTAAATTATTGATTATATTTTTTAATATAATTGTTATTCATTTTAGTGATCAAAATTCAGATTTAAAATTAGTTTGTTAGTTAATATTTTTCCAACAGCTTATTATTAACGAGATTTTCTTGAATTAGATCAGTTGTATTAATGTTGGATTTTTCCCATATATTGTGGGCTTAGTGAATTCGGCTTTGGTTTATCTTCTAAAAACCAAAATTTTACATTTTTCAGAACATTTTTTTTACTATTTTCTATATACAACAATTTTTTAAAATCAATGATTTCCCCTATCCAATAAAATACTTTACAAATCTTGAAAACAGTAAAAATTTGGTTTCCTATAAGATTTCGATATGTATATCAAATTAAGCAACTTTGATTGACCGTTTGAGTCTCAAAACTCGAGATCTGAAGTCGTAGTACTGACAGATATATTAGCGCTACACACAATATTAATCGAGATTTTAAATAGCAATTATCATGTCATCGCGTAAAGATTAAATAAATAGCTATCACGAATAGCGTAGCTATAGCGAAAGCTAACCTACATAATGTTTTTTGTTAAAAAATTATATTTCATATTTGTCCTAATTATTAACATTATTAGAGTCTCATATAGCAATAAGTAACACAAAATTGATCCGAATATTTTATTTATACCATATTGAAAAAATAATAAACCAAAAAACCATTTTTCTGAGAATTTCAAAGGCAATTCCGCCCATCAAAATTGCAGACACAGTCTGTGGGTTCGCCATCTTAAATGGTGGACTCACCATTTTTTTTTTTAGTTTTGATGCCATTTGTAATATAAAAATTATATTTTAATATAGTAATCATTAATTTTTGTTTTTTTCCTTCAAATATGTTGTAAGAAAAAATATATTTGAATAAAAACAAAAGTCAAAGACATCATTAGTTGTAAGGAAAAAAAAGTCCAAATTTGGTGGACCCAATCTGATGTCCGTCATATTAAATGGCGGACCTTCACTTTTTTGTCCGCTAGTTAATTTGGCAGACGTGACAGATTTGAAAATTCTTATAAAAAGTGGTTTTTTGGTTTATTATTTTTGTCAATATGGTACAAATAAAAATTTCGGAAGTTGATTAAGGAATTAGAATATACATATTGAACCAATACAAAGTCCAAATTGCTATTCAAAATATCTCTAATAATATCATAAACTATATATATTTTTTCATTCAAAATAATCTAAAGCTGCTAAGCATCATGACATAAACTATTTATTTTTTCTATTTAAAATCAAAAGCAATCCTAATCTTAAAAATAATTGATTAAAAAATTTCAATTTGGACCTTTAAATAAAATCAAATGTAGCATAGCATACGCTATAGCACATAGCGTATAGTGCAAATGGCGAACTGCTATTACCGCTATAGCGGTCGTAGCTAAAATAGCACACTTTTATCCTATAGATTAGCATTTAAGGTCTGAAAATTATATAGCGCCGCTATTGCATTGCTATAACACGCTATTTAGAACACTGGTATGGTATTAATAGACTCACTTAGCGTATTTGGTTTATATTTAGAAGTTGGTTCTATATTATTTTACTAGCTATGAGTATGTAGTATTTAATTTTTGGGAAAATTTTCAGTGTACCCATCAAAAATTTCAAAATAGCCAATTTCCCCATCAAAACATTCAAATTTCTTATTTGCCCATTCTAAATTAAAATTCTTTCTTATTTCCCCTCACGTTGATTAAATATGAAATTTTAACTTTGATTTAACATTTGATTTGATTTTAAAAGTTGAATACCTATTTTGCCCCAATCTTCAAATGAACATTATCCATTAAATTTGAAACCCCTTCTTCACCTCAACCCCTCCTCCCCCCTCCTCCGGGCTCACGCCTCAGTTCTTCAGCACTACACTGGGAGTCGCTCACTCCTCTCTCCTTTGGTCCCTCTTAGTGTGACTTTGATTAGAACATTGATTTATAAAAGTAGAAAATAGTTACAGTTGGACGGTTGAGGTCTCCAAGTCAAATCTCGCTTTTGACCAAACAAAATAGCTCTCATTTAATAATTATATTACAGTATGCTCTGCCAAAATATTATAAGGTAAAGAAAATTTAATAAAATAATTACAAAGGCTCTAGATGAGAAGAACCTTGTGCATTGATTAAATTTGAATGTTTTTACAAAAAGAGAAAGGAAGCAGTGGGAGGAGGAAGAAAGGAGACTGACGGGGATGGGTCCACCGGTCTTATTAAATTTTTTTTTTTTTACAAATTTAACCTTAAAATTTTAAGATTTTGTAAATCAGTTTCATTAATAATGAAAATTAGAGTTTAAACTATTATCAAATATAAATTTCATACTGTGCCTATTCCGAATAAAAACCAATACTGTGCATATTTCGAATAAAAACCAACTTTCAACATCCATTTTTAATCATACGTAATTTATTTTCAAATAATCTATTTATCGTATTTAATTTTGAATAAATTATTTCTTTTGTTCATTTGTCTAAAAAATGTTATTTGCTTATTAAATTTTACTTATTTTATTGAAACAAATATATTCCAACTATTTGTGCAAATATGATTTGTTTGTATTATATTTAATTGTTGGCTATTTGAATGTAATTATTTGTCTAAAACATAAATTGTTCCACAAATTAATTTTTTATCAATTTTTTTTCTTATTTTTAGTACAAATTAAGCTTTTGACAAAAAAAGTCCGAGTTTCCTATCCGATTTAGCCGATTCCGACAAATTCACCCGATTCAAATCTCACGGTCAAAAGACCGTTTCCAATTCTGATTTTTTCTTCTATGGTATATGTTAATGGGTATATGATTTCGTCTCTCTTTTAGGCCTTCCCTAGTTACCCTGTTTTTCTTCAAACAAAAAAGAATGAAAGGAACATAGCAAGTAAGAAATAGACCTTCTCTTCCAGTTTGTAGTAGTCAATCTCATCAATTGTATCCTCGGCCTCTTCGACCGCATTGCGAAAATGCCAGATCCAATCATCAAGTGCCTTTTCAGGGACCTTAATCTGGCCCTGATCGACAGCTGTCAGGACCGTCTGAACCGGGACCATCGCCTTGTCAAGCTTCTCCTTTGCCGTCACCATGTCCTTTGATTTCTTGCCAAGGTCGTCGAACATTGCAAAAGCCCGGTCTACCAGAGTGGATATCGCCGTGGACCCCACCCCTGAACTCACACAAGTTGGCACCGCCTCCATTTTCGTTCTCGGAGGGTGTTCTTCTTGGGAACTCTGATCGCTCAAGAGGAGACAGTTGTTTGGGTTTACCGTTTAGTGTTTGTTGACCCAAGCGGGATGTAAAAGAGATCGAGTTTTGGTTTGGTTGATCTTCTGCACGCCGGGATTTTACGGAAGTTTACAAGTACAGCTGTTTCGGGCAGCAACAGTAACCCTCCTAGATGGGCAGTTTACAAGTTTACATGTCAAACTTCATTTTTATTTTATCCATTTTTTTGTCAAGTTCTTTTCAAAAAAAGTATTTCAGTATAATGTACTAATATATAAAAGAGTAAAGATTTTGTCCCCCTCCATTTAGTCTCCTAAATGTCCCCCTAACTAACTTATCCATAAAAAGTACAATGGAGACCACTAACTAACTAGAAGAAACATTAATTACTTGAGGGACCACTTAAATTTGAAAAAAAATACAATTGGTGTGCACATGTATAAACACTTATGCATGCAAGTATTCATATATAATATATCAAGTATTCATACCTAAGATATTAAGTATTTAAACAAAAAACTGGATATAAACTTTCTTTTTTTCCATAGTCACACACCCATCTTTTACATGTTTCTAGAAGTGGGTTTTTTTTCCGTTTAATCTAATCAATATTTCTAACGATCCGCGAGAAATTTTTCAAATCTAAAACCACAAATATTTTCTACGTAATTTTCTCTTTCAAATGAGATCCATGATGAAGTACTTTCGGGTTCTTCGTTGTTCAAGTACTCATATCTCGACATGTAAGTATTCATACCTCGTCGAGCAAGTATTCATACCTTGTAGTGTGAATACTTTCAATCTTATAGTGTGAATACTTACATTATATTTACACAGATATTAAAGATCTCATGCATTACTTGAGTGGTCCGGATTATGATCGGACGGTCTGTATCTAAACACAAACGGTGCGTTCATGCAGAGAATGCTGAATTGATTCACACAAATCTCAAGAAAATTTTGATTTGTATAATTGCTGGACTATAATATTTTCAATTCATACTTCAAGTATCAAATACATTCATACTTTAGTTATAGGTATGAATACTTTCTCCAGTACCTATCAATACATTTAAGCACCAAATAGATTAACTGATTTATCACCATAACTATTCACACTTTAATGCGTAAGTATGAATACTTAAAATTTTAGATATTAATAATTTTACTAAAACTTCAATGTTTAGGTATGAATACTTGATGTTAATATTTTTATTAGAAATACTTGATATCTTAGGTATGAATACATGATATATTATATATTAATACTTGCGTGCATATGCATTCGTACTTGTGCATCGTATAAGTATGAATACTTTCCTCAGTATATATCAATACGTTCAAGCATCAAACAAATTAACTAATTAAAATTATTTTACAACATAACAATTCACACTTCAATGTGTAAGTATGAATACTTGATGCTAATATTTTATTAAAAATACTTGATATCTTAGTTATGAATACTTGATATTTTATATATTAATAATTGCGTGCATAGGCATTCGTACTTGTGCACAGTTTTTTTAGAAATATATTTTATATTTTAGGTATGAATACTTGCATTACGAGATGTAAATACTTGCTCGACGAGGTGTAAATTATTTAGAAATTTCTCAGGAATATTTTACAACATAAAAATTCACACTTCAATGCGTAAGTATGAATATTTTTATGTTCTAGTATGGATATTTTATATATTTTAGTATGAATACTTTGTAGTTTGAATATTTTATAGTAACTTTGTAGTTTGAATATGTTATATGTTGAATATTTGCTGATAAGTATATGTATACATGTAATGTTTTAGTGTGAATATTTACATGTTTTAATATGAATACTTTATAGTTTGTATATTTACTAATAATGATACATTCAAAGTTATAGAATGAGTACTTTATATATTTTTAGTATGAATACTTTCTAAATTTAGTATGAATACTTTCTAAATTTAGTATGAATACTTGTATGTCGAGGTATGAGTAC
Organism: Carex arenaria; assembly: GCA_964058825.1. NCBI lineage: Eukaryota > Viridiplantae > Streptophyta > Magnoliopsida > Poales > Cyperaceae > Carex > Carex arenaria. The sequence goes on from CAXKVW010000191.1 coordinate 94,568, forward strand.
TTGAACAATAAAGAATCCGAAAGTACTTCATCATGGATCTCATTTGAAATAAAAAATTACGTAGAAAATGTTCGTGGTTTTAGATTTACAAAATTCTTCATAGATTGTTAGAAATATTGACGAGATTAAACGGAAAAAAAAAACCACTTCTAAAAATGTGTAAATGATGGGTGTGTGACTAGAGAGCAAAGAAAGTTGATGTCCAGTTTTTTGTTTAAATACTTGATGTCTTAGATTTGAATACTTGATATATTATCTAATAATACTTGCGTGCGTAAGTGTTCATACATGTTCACGCTAGTTGTAAATTTTTTCAAATTTAAGTGGTCTCCAAAGTAGTTATTGTTTATCCAAGTTAGTTAGTGGTCCCCATCATACTTTATGGATAAGTTAGTTAGGTTTATGGATAAGTTAGTTAGGGGGACATTTAGGGGATAGAATGGGGGGACTATTAGTCACTCCCTATATAAAATAGTTAGGGAGAGTGATAAAAAATATTAAAAAAAATAATTAAATCAAATCAGCCACCCAGAATGAATTTTCGGAAATAAAAAAAAATCAGTTCTTCTTGTTAACATAAATTCTTCAAAGTTTAACAAATGAAGAAAATTTTCCAATACAAAATATAAATTTTGTGCATCTATTTATCCTTATCGTAATTTTTATTTTCGATAAAAATTCTTTAAAAACTTGTATTTAGTTCATAAGTATTAAAAAAATTAGAATATAGATTGCATATCTTATTTGCATGTCGTATTGCATACGCATCATGCATCCACATATCGCATATTATTTGTGATAAAATTTGCTAGCTCTCATTACCTTTAAATTGCGATGAATGCTATGCATCATGTGATCTCCATCATCTCAAAATGTGCACATAGAAAGCTTCTGATTCATAAAATATTAAGCAAATGATGCAGTGATTTATGTTTCTTTTATACCATTAGTACATATTTATTATTTGTTCCTAACTAATCACCTGTAATTTTTTAACTATTTACTGGAAATATAGTAGGTCTTTTGCCTACTATTTTAAAAAAAATCATTAAATATTTTTTTGTTAATAAATTATAAGATTACATTTAAATAATAAATTCAAGCTAATGATGTTGATTTAATTGATAAGTCAAGCATTTAAATTTTAAATTATTTTTTATTTGTACAAGATTATAGTTTGAACATAAATATAATTATATTTTATAATATCTATCTTTAATTATAAAACAATTTCGGAAGAAAAAAAAAAGTTAGAATTTAAACACTTGACTTTTCAAGTATTATTTTTATTTTGTCACCGTTGGTAAATTGTTTGTACAAGTCATCAGAGTAGAAAGCGATTTCCTGATTTATGTCATATTTATAGAAATAATGGGTTTAATAAGGGATGAACCACTTCAAAACTCTGACCATGAGTTTAAAAAACTATTCAATTGAGCTGTCGACTGTAGTTGAGATTCTCTGCTATGAAGTGCAAATTCAGCATATTTCTAAACCATTCGATTGCTTCAACATTTGTGCAGCTTAACCATTCAAAAATCTTTTGCAAATCCATCCATTAGTGAGCCAAGCCCTCCGTGCTGCGCTGGAAAAGATCACAACGGTGAATAAGCACAAAAAGTCAACAAATCAAATTAAATCATAGAGATCCGCATTAGTAGCTGAATAATGGAGTTTATATATATAGACTTAGAGTCAATATTTAATAATTAATAACACCGCCTTGTTCCAATCAATTTTTATTAATAGAAAATTAATAAATTAATTATCGTGATTGAGGAAGGTTTATGGTTAATTTTGAAAAGTAGGAAAACCGTTACAGAAAATTATAGCCAGAGGACGTTATAGAAAATCGCAGCAAGATTAGCGCAACTTCAATTAATAGCGAAATGATTTAACACGGTCCGTGATCTTCAGCGACGGCTAGGAAAAAAAAAATGAAATTGTGCCATTATACTTGATAACGGCCAGGCAAAAAAACAATAAAAAAACGTGGTGTGCAATTAGAGACTTCGAACCAATAAAAACCTCTAAATGTAACCTCTGTAATTTTTAGTGGCATCAGTTTCTAATTTTCTATTGTAGAGAACACACTGTAATTTAACAACCCATCTGATATCAAAACCAAATACAAAGCATCAATTTTTAATACTGGATCTCTTTTAAAAACCCCAAGCTATGTTGAAAGTCTTAATACTAGTGCCAGCAAAATCAGATATCGACTTCTTCAGATCAAGCATAGTATTTATTGGCTTAACAAATCTACTTCACAAGGAGATACGAAATCTCAATAAAAGATTGCTCAACATCTCAATATAGAGACAGACAACAAACAACATAATTACTGGCTCCTATTAAAAATTACACACAAGTCCTCAACTAAATGCAAATCAACATCCATCACAAAATATCCACACTTTTCACTTTTACTGCATCAAAATCCCCCTATCTTCATTTCTATACATCACTGAGATAGCGTTGCTTTCCCTTTTCCAGCTGCAAAACCCTGTTGGGGGTACTGGTACCAATTTACCAATCCAATACCATCTGCCTCCTCTCCTGTTATTTTCCCAAGAGTGCACTCAGCATTTTCTGGCAAATTCTACGAACCAATTGCATCCTACGAGCACCTAAACCACCACATAAAAATTGTATTAGTGAGATATAAATTCACTCGATGACGTAACAGTTTTTGTGCAAAAGCACCAAAGCCTAGCAGGAAAAACAAAAGCACCAAATACACTGTAATCTGACAACCCATCTGATATCAAAACCAAAAACAAAAGCACCCAAGTGAGATATAAATTACATATAATGTCTTTTCCCCATCCAAAAGCACCAAAGCCTAGCAGGAAAAACAACTCCACTACATTCTTTTTTGATAATTTCAAATTACATATATCCGTAAATACCTATTAGTTTAATAAAAATCACATTGCTGTTTTTATAATCAGTCAACAATTTAATACAAGTTTGAAATTAGCACAATGTAGAGAGAAGTGATCCATAAACCCTTGTTCCTCACACACACTATAAATGTCACCTCCTATCCAACCTCTTTTTATTCGCTCATCTTTTGTGCGAAATATATAATGCACCAAGATATTTATAAAAGAAAGGGTATAATGCACAATATGGTTTAGCGAGGTGAAACTAGAGGCCGGAAAGCTTTGAAGCAAAACAATTTGTCATTCATAGAAACTGGGGAGGGTTGGATTCTTCTTATCTAAGTAATTTGGCATATTCTATTTTGTTGAATTGTCTGTGTCATTTTAGTTTGTCTATAGAGATCTAACAAAAGTAATCTACACAAGTTTCATATCAGCATTATAATTAGGTTATTCCATTCTTTTCTTATTTCTATATTTTAACTAATTTACTTCATACAGGTTATGGGAGAAAGAACAAAAGAAAAAATAATGGAGAAATTAAGAATGAAAAATGAGAGGAGGATATGTTGTCACAAGGAAAAACAATATCAAGGAATTGCTGTACCTTTCTTCTAGTATGTCAAAGAATGATCACAGTAGTCACGTCTGCCAGCTCGTGCCAGTTAAAACTATCCTTTTTGTACAGCTGTTTAAATGCATCATTACAGCTGGTGATAACCAAATCACTTAAAGAAGTGGGTAGGTCGGGAAGTGATTCGATCAAACCAGCCTGATGCATCACCAGCTTCTTGAGGTTGGTGAGTTTGTCTAAATTTGGAGGTAAACCTTTTAGAGCACATGCATTATTTATCTCTATCTCCTCGAGAGAGATACAGTTCTCAAGCCATTGCTTGGGTAAAGATTCTGGCTGATAATTATTCAAAACATGCAACTTCTTGACTTGACGGAGGCTCTTTAATGGATCCAGAAGCAACAGAGAGAAGTGATCAATTTGGAGCTCTTCTATCTTCAGTGTGGGCCCAACTGGGTTCGGTTCCTCTGAATCAGTGTCTGAGAAAGATTTATAAAAGGAAATGGTAACAAGGTTATGACAGCCACTGAGTTTTAGGAATCTAAGAGAGGCAAGTGTGCCTAAACCCCCCAAAGAAGACAGTTTCGTGCATGTTTGTATGCAAACCTCACGAAGAGATGCCAACTTCAAGAAAATATCTTCTTGAGGAAGAGAGGATATGTTATGGCACGAGGCCAACTCCAAGCGAGTGAGAGAAGCAAGATTTTGAATGGCACATACCAACGATGTGTCATCACCACACTCTTCAATGATCAGCTCTTCAAGTTGAGATGGAAAGCAGCTTTCCCAGGTCTGATTTGCCAATAGCAGATCGCACCTGACTAACCTTAGCTTTTTGAGAAAATCAATGCCCCTGGGAAGTGTCTGCAATCCTGAATTCTTAATATCAAGATTCCTGATACTAACTGGTAGTGCAGGTAGCACTGTCAGTTTAGTGCAACCTTCTATTACAAGTTTTTCAAGCCGCGGAAATTTTCTTCTCCCTTCTATATCTACCCATTTCTCTAGTTGATTCATGCCTAGAATCCTCAGCTCCTTGAGTGATGGGAATGCGTCACCAGAAATCCTCCCGTAGAAAGCTGAGGATATCTGTTTTAATTCTGGAAAGTTACTTAACAAAAGATACTCGAGCGAACGTAGCTTCCCAAGAGGTGGAAGGGTATTACATTTTGCACAATCTCTGAGCTCAAGTGATATCAGCATCTCAATGGACATTGATATCCAATTTGGAAAGCTGACATCACTGTACCCAGATATAATAAGTTTCTGAAGACGACTGTGCGGTTCTAAGTTATCAAGAGTCAGCTTACTATCAGTGCACTCACCCAACCAATTAAGGGATAAAACACGTAAGCTACCTTTCTCCTTTATTTTAGCCTCCTTAGCCTCTTCAGGATTCTTTAATTTATTAAGATAATTGATCTGGAGCTCGTAAAGGTCATTGAGGCCTCCCAGTTCACTTATCTTTCTCCCTGCCTCCTGACTGTTAAACAGTTCCAACTTCTGGAGCGAGGTCAATTTTCCAATACCAGGGATAATCTCCATGACAGAGGAAGGCACATGCAGATATCGCAAACAAATTAGGTGGCCCACGCCAGACAGCTTCGTTTTTGTCAAGTCGTGAACACCAAATGCGACAAATCCCATTATTTCAAGGTGATGGAGGCTATAAATAGATTTGGGCAACCAATCCAGCTCTTTCTCTGATGTTTGCTGGAGGGATATGTAGCGGAGGTGGATTAAGTCTCCTACTGCTTTAGGCAATTCAAACAAATTCTCACCAATCAAGCTCAACAACCGTAAGGTTTTTAATTGTTTTAAAACCTTCTGAAATTCTTTTTTATCAGCTGGCTTAGGTTTTTCTCCCTTAAATTCTATGAAGAGGCTTTGCAAGTGCTTAAGATGGGTGATCTCCTTGATTTCAACGAGACTCTTGATAATGATTGAGAGGTGCCGGATTGTTTTTGGTATGCCTTCAGAAGAAACAGCGTTAGTTCTCAAGCATTCTCCCAGAGAAACAAATACACCCATTTCATGCATAAAGTCATGCATGAGATAGCAATTCTCAGAATCGGCACTTACATGGAAGAACGACTTCCTTACTAACATATCAAAATACTCTGCTCCAAAATCCTCCGGTCTCAGAGTATTATGCGACTGGTGAATCAATCCTGATCCAATCCACATTTTGATTAACTCGTCCCTTTTGAATTTGTGGTTTTGAGGGAATAAGCTACAGTATCTGAAGCACTGCTGTACTTCTTCGGGGAGATGGTGGTAGCTCAACTTTAAGGTTGCAATGATTTCATTCTGATCAATCAGTATTTTCGATATATCTTGTGTTGTTATCTGGTCCCAGTGTTGAATATCAGTACGGTTATTCAACAGGTTTTTAATAACCCTAACAGCAAGTGGAGATCCCCGCAATTTTCTCGCCGCTTGTTTTGCAAGCCTCTGTAAATTCTTATTTTCGTCTGGATTCTCAGTTCCAAATACATGCTTGTTGAATAACTTTAGAAACTCATCCTCTTCTAAACCGCCTAACAGTAGATGGTTGTTCTTCTCTCCATTTCCCTCCATCACCTTTGCAATCATATTGGCAACCACCTCCACCCTGGTTGTCAGTAAAATCCGGCTTCCCTTTTGGCCGAATTTCAATGGAGCCATGATTTGTTTCCACTGATTCTCTGCCTCTGGGTCATCACGCCAAACATCATCGAAAATGAGTAAAAACTTCTTGGTTACCACCTCCCTCTTAAGGCTTGTTTGGAGTGTGTTTAGATTGTCGAGATCATACCTTTCATGTGTGATATCTTGAAGAATCATTCTTATGATCAACTTCGCATCAGGGGTACCGAAGATATCAGACACGCTTACCCATATAACCAGGCTAAATTCTGAGACCTTTTTGTCAGAGAATTCGTTATATATGACCCGAGCAAGAGTGGTCTTTCCTAGACCACCCATGCCGACTATACTAAAGGCCGAAACATCAGGGCTGTCGGGATTAGACAGCCAATTAAGGATTAATGTCTTCTCCTTGTCACGGCCAAAGACCTTGGCTTCGGTCAGCATGGCACCGGTGTCTGTATGGTTTTGATTCACGCTGCCACTTGAGTTACCCACATAATTTACAATTTGAAGGAAGGGACTAACACCAGCAGCAGCATTGCTTAACCCTTCAACAGCATTTTTCAGTCTCTTCAGAGAATCATCGTGTACGGCTGGAACACGCTTGACTAGCTTTGTTATTTTCTTCTTGATGGATGTTGTGCAAGCACCATGGAGATCAGCTTGATCTTTGACCTGTTGTTTGTAATGAAGTCATTAGATCATGATTTACTAATATATCCGTAATTCTCTTGGAACCAAAATTTTGATTGAGAAAAGTTATTGTTGATATTGCCCATAACCTAGGTGATGCCAGCATTTTTCAGCAACTCTTTTACTAAATTTTTGAGCAAACATGCAAGTTGGTTTTCAAATCTAAAACATATGTCATAGTATTCTCTATTATAGAAGATGTTTACAAACTTGCAGTATAACTAGATTGACCTAAAGCTACTGCCCACAGTTGGTTGAAACCAAGAAACAGTAATTTAAAGAATTTGGGTTGATAAAAATGAAATCTTTGTTTAATTACTTCTGCAGCCTATTGCTGGTCATTTCTAGTAAAAAACAACATATATTCAAGAGGATGGGACTACCGTGACTTAGCATTTTATAATTTTATGTTACATGACAAATTATAATCGAAACTAGCAGAATTTTGGTGCCATATATTCGACTTGGTGAAAACAGAGTCCGGAATCAGAAATGAAAATCCTCTGTTTCAATATTTTCCTAACCTTTTTCTATTTGATGAAAATAAAATAGGCAAATTGAAGTCACACTATAATTGAGAATTTGAGAGGCTATAATTCAGAGTGTGGCTGTTGCATATAGACATCATATAGAAACCAGTAAAATTTTGGGAATTTAAGATTACAACATAAAGTATGTGTCAAGATTGCTTATGCCAAATAAAATACCGATTAAATTTAACCCTATGTCAATGGTTCAGTGTACATCTGAAGGAGTTCTAGATAAATCATCAGGGAGAGTCCCTTGCATCAGTTCTCTATGTTACATAAACTACTTGTTATAGCATCTATTTTGATAATTAGGCTTACAGCTATGTTTGTCTATAATGATAAACTGGGTTGATTCACAGGTCTTGGTGGCTCCACTATTGCACATTTCCAAATTTGGAGTTGGAATTGAGCCTTTCCTTGTAATGGAATATGTATACAGATCATAACAATTGATGGCAGCAGGTTGTAGGGGTGTTCAAACGGTCAGTTCAGTTGAAACCAAAGTAAAATAGTCAAACTAAATTGTTTTCGGTTTTCAAAAATAGAACTGAACCGAACCAATCAAACATATCAACCAATTAAGAACCAAACCGAAGTATGACCTATGATTTTGGAAATGATCTCAAGAGTGAAAAAATATAAAAGATATTACCACTATTGGTACCATTAGTAACGAAAAGTATACATTTTCATACACAATAGTTGAAGTTCTATGTAAGAATACACATATCAAAACCGAACCGATCCATTTTCAAAGTCAAACCATTATAAATTGGTCGGTTTGTTTTAGTCAGTTTGAGAAATCTAAACCAAAACAATCCATTTAAACTGAAATAATTCAAAATTTCAACCGATCGAAGCGATCCACCTTCCGGTTCGCTTAAAAACTGAACAAACTGAACCATTTGAACACTCCTAACGGGTTGTAGTGATAATTAATTGCTTGTCATATCAGACTGTTTCATAGGTCGGTTGACTACATTCCTTTCAGATCAACTTCGATTGAATTAGCTCCGATTGAGATTGGTTTAGGCGCCTATTGATTAGATTTAAGTTGTATTTCGGCTGTAGATTTTTCAACAAAACTATTCAGATCGATTAGGTTTCACATTTAAACAAATCAATCAATCATTTGGTTCTGGCTCACGCAGGTGATCGATGACTCGTGCTTAATTAACAATTTGATGTTTAATTACCTCATTTATGAAGAAGAAGAAGAAGAAGAAAATGAAGAAGTAATAATGATGATGACAAGGATAATATTAATAAAATAATAATGATGATGATGATGAAGGAGAATCAGCTCGACCTTTTCCTTGAGCTTAAAGTAGTCGAGCTCGTCAATCGCATCCTCGGCTTCCTCCACCGCATCTCTGAGCTGCCACAGCCACTTGTCCAAGGCAACATTTTGATCCTTGATCTGGCCCCGATCGACGGCCAGGAGAACAGCTTGAATGTGGGGAAGGCTTTGCTCGAGCTTCTCCTTGGTGGCTGTCATGCCTTCGGATTTGCGGTACTCGTCAAATTTGTTAAACGCACGGCTGACCAAGGTTTTAATGACTATTGACGCCACGGCCTTGCCTACATAAGTTAAAGCCACCACCTCCGCCATTTTTGTTCTCGGTAAACAGCTAATCTGCACTCTCTGTTTGATGGATCACTCAACTATGTTAGAGAGAGAGCGAGAGAGGGAGGGAGGGAGTGAGAAGGTGTCCAAAAGAAAGAGAGTTGAGAAAGAGGGTGACAGAAAGTCAGATCACCTAAGGTAACTCAAATTTTGAGTTTAGATCTTGACCGTCCGATCTGCTTTGCCTCAACCATAAAGGGCACCGGATTGGGGAGAGGAGATCCGGATTCTAATTGGACAGAGGTGTATGAACTATTAAATATTGACTGACGCAAATTATATCATAACGCCAGTATTCGCGGAGCCCATATGATTTGATTTGTTGACTTTTTGGGCTTATCAACCGGAGCAATCTATCTATGGATCCACCTGTTTCCTCTGGGAGCACGCAGAGCGTGGCGTACGAATTGATGGATTTGCAAAAGATTTTTGAATGTTAACACTGCACGAATATTAAAGCAATCGAACGGTTTAAAATATGTTGAGTTAATACTTTGCAGCAGAGAATCTCAAATATTCTCAACTGCTTAATTGAATAGTTCCTTAAACTTAGTTTAAGGTCAAAATTTTGAAGTGGTTCATCCCAAGTAACATTATTTCTATTAAAATATAACATAAATCAGGAAATCGCTACCTACACTGATGATTTGTACAAAAGATTTACCAACGGTGACTAATATATAAAATATACTTGAAGAGTCTATGTTAAATTCTATTTTTTTCTCTTAAATTTGTTTCATAATCTTGTACAAAATAACTAAAAAATTACATTTAGATGCTTTACTCATCAATTAAATCAACTTCAACAGCTTGATTTTATTATTTAAATATAATCTGATTTTTTAATATAACATCATAGTTTTTCATGAACTTTTTTTTTCTTGAGTAGGCAAAAGATCTACTATATTTTTATTAATAAGATGAATTTCATTGAGTTCGCTAAACTTTACTTTTTATCACAAATTAATTATAACGCATAATATTAATTAACTATTTTTCTCTTCCTTCTTGTTTTTTTTTAAGGTCAGAGGCTTTTAGCACTAATAATTTCATTTGATAAAAAAGAGTCTGTATATCCTACTGAATTAATTAATTACATAAGTACAATTCCTCATTATAAGTATATAATTACAATTTCATTTGCTGAGGACAATGATGATTGATCACTAATTTCTATCTGAGTATGAACAGCTGCCAGCTTATACTGCCAGTTCTTTATTTTGCCTTGCTTACATCTATAATAGGTATCTACTTATATGTACTGGCAAGGGTGAATGGGTCTACTAGTAGATTTACAGCTGAAAAGGGATCTTTGCTGCACTTCCTTGTCCTTTAACTTGCCTTATATTATTTATTTTTTTAAATGTTAGAAAGTATGCCAATGTTTTTAATTACACACTGCTTGAGATGTTAGATCATTTATATCAGTAATCCAGATAACTCATTGAAAATTTGAAGTAGGAGCCTACTAGTGTTCTACTTGGAAAAATGTGTGTCGCCAGGGGGGCATGCGGGAAGGAGTGGGCAGCGAGGTTTCCATGTGCTTGCTGACACATATGAAAGCAGGGGAATGCAGTAGTTTTTGGTGAACCGAGGGGCAGGCAAATTTCCTTGGTAAAAACCATGATGAATTAACTGCCACCTAATATTTTTTTTTGACTGAAAAAATTAACAGAGTGACTTGATTCAAACATGTAAGCGATTCACAGTCTGACTCCTCTACTGTAAGCAATTCACATTTGCAAATTTTGTCACAAATAATACATGATATGCAAATGTATATGCAATAAGACATGCCAATAATATATACGGATTTATGTTCGAAATATTTTTCTAAACTTATTAACTAAGCAGAAGATTTTACAGAATTTTAATCGAAAATAAGAAATATGATTAGGATGAATTGATGCACTAAATTTATATTTTGTTTATGAGAAGTTTCTTAATTTGTTCTTTGTTTTTGTTCAATTTTGAACCACTTGGGATAATAAGATAAAGTTAATTTTTACTCTCCAAAATCCATTCCGATTGTGCTGATTTTAGACTAATCGGTAAATCATTTTTTTTTCAAGAAAAATGAAAGTTAAAGTCTTGTCTTTTAAATTTCACTAACAATAAAAAAAAGTTTCCGAATTTCAAACATATAACTTCCTACGCATACAACATTGTATTTTGTCACTGTATCATAAATCAATGAATCATTTGGTTCATGCTTAAGCAGGCGGTGAATGACGCATTATTATCTAACAATTTGATATTTAATTATCATTTTATTTATTTATGGAGAAGAAGAAAAGAAGAAGTAATAAGGATGATGATGATAAGGATAATATTAATAAATTAATAATGATGGTTAAAGGACAAGGCATTAGTACAAGGCGGTGTATTAAACTATTAATTACTATTAAATATTGACTAACTCCATTATTCAGCGACTAATGCGGATCTCATATGATTTAATTTGTTTTGTTGACTTTTTTGCGCTTATCCACCGAGCATTCTATAGATGATAGTAGTGTTTGGTAAATGCCCCCGCGGGCGCGTCCTGCCCTTGCCCTGCCCGTGCCCGTGCCCATCCTGCTCGCGCCCGCGCCGCGGGCAGCCGCGGGCACGCGGGCGCGGGCGTTAAACGGGCCGGACACGATTTTTTGGAACCCCGCCCGTGATTGCCCGGCCCTCCGTGCCCGTTGCCCGTGCCCGCGCGTCCGCACGCCTGTGCCCGTGCCCGTGCCTTTTTTTTTTTTTTTTTTCCGAAAATTCAAATTTTTTGAATTGAATTCCCCCCCTCCTTCTCCCCCAGCCGGACCCCCACAGAGCAGCCCATTTTTTTTTTTTTTTAAAATTCATATTTTAATTCGGATTTATTTTTAAAAGGTTAAAAAAAATATGTTAGATTTATTTTTTTGAAATGTGAAGTAATTAGATTTATTTTAGAATATTTTAGATTTTATTTTTTAATTCGGATTTATTTTTAATAGGGTAAAAAAATATGTTAGATTTATTTTTTGAAAATGTGAAGTAATTAGATTTATTTTAGAATATTTTAGATTTTATTTTTTAATTCGGGTTTATTTTTAATAGGTTAAAAAAAATATGTTAGATTTATTTTTTGGAAATGTGAAGTAATTAGATTTATTTTAGAATATGTTAGATTTTATTTTTTAATTCGGATTTATTTTTAATAGGTTAAAAAAATAGGTTAGATTTATTTTTTTGAAATGTGAAGTAATTATATTTATTTTAGAATATTTTAGATTTTATTTTTTAATTCGGATTTATTTTTAATAGGTTAAAAAAATATGTTAGATTTATTTTTTTGAAATGTGAAGTAATTAGATTTATTTTAGAATATTTTAGATTTTATTTTTTAAAAATACTTGATATATTTAGAAAAATAATAACATAAGTTTAAAAATGATAAAATTTGGTCTCTAATATATTTTAATATGAATATTGTATTGAGCGGTTCGGATCGATTATTGGACTTTGGAAATGAAAAACAAAAAGATGTACAGTATAATTAAAATACAAAACTAATGGTGCATTTTACCCCTGCGCTCGTCATATAATAACAACTTAATTGTTTGTAAGAATATTGTTGTTTACTTGTTTAAGTGAACTTATTTTAACGACGATGACGATCGACGCTATTTTCTAAGCCGTGAAGTATTTTATAAACATCAGTAGGAAATATAATAGCACTCTGTTAGTTTAAAGATATAAAATATCGGAACGATTTGATGAATAAACTAATAATAACTTTGGAAAGATGAATCAGATTCGATGGCATTTGCAAATGGAGACATTATGATGATTAGCTTTTGTTGTAATACTGTACCAGCAAACATTAAATTATTAGTAAATTTGATTTTGATCGATAATTTTAGCATGATGAGGGATCAAGATACAACAATTTTGAGTTACAACAAAGTTACAATAATAATATTTTTTATTTTTAAAGTCCAAATTATCGATCCAAACCGTTCAACATGATTATCTAAATAAAATGTGCTTCCAGATCAAATTTTATATTTTTTTTTTGAATTTTTTTACTATTTATTACGTATTTTACAAAAACTAGTCAAATTCAGACTATTGAATTTTGTACCCATCTTAATAAATAGTAAAAAAACTCACAAAAATATAAAATTTGATTTGGAAGTATATTTTATTTAGATAATAATGTTGAACGGTTTGGAACGACGATTTGGACTTTGAAAATAAAAAAAACCGTTGTTGTAACTTTGTTGTAATTCAAAAATTGTTGTAACTTGATCCCTCCTGCATACATTGATATATTATGTTTTAGCATACATCCGGGTAAAACAATTTAAGTCAAAGATATTTTTTTTTTCATTTTTAATCCAAGAAAATGGAATAAGTTTACTTATTAATTATTATATAGGTAGTGAAAAATGCTTGCATTGGAAGTACAGATTAATAGCATATCAAACGTTTGGAGATTTAATTATTATTTTTTGACTAATTAATGGGATTGTGATATGAATTTATCATATAAAGGATATTCCATTTAATAGATAATTGAAAACAACCTTTTTAATATATTTAAAAAAAAAAATCATATATGGTGCATCTTATTATCTTAAAAATTTGATGCTACATCTTTGTCCATTTCATTTAATACAGATCATTATTGGTATCTGCTTTAACGGTAGTATTTGTGTTAATTTGTTTCTTCAAGCACACTTAATTTTTCTTTATTTTTTGTAAAATCGTATTAACTTTATTAGGATACAAATTAATTTTTTTCTGTTTTTTTTTCGGTTTTTTTTGTTTTTTTTTCTTTGAAAACTAATAAATTATAAATCCAAATTCATGCCAATTTAAATTCATTTGACATATTATTTTTAAAATAATTGATTTAAGAAATTTTTAATTTATATTTTATTATAACAAAAAAACAGAAAAAAAAAAAATTTTGCCCGGCCCTGCCCGCGGTGTCCGACCCGTCCTGCCCGCGCGCCCGCGGCGGGCACGGGCATTAAACGTGCAGGGCAGATTTTTTGAAAAAAATGCCCGCGGTGCCCGCGCCCGTGTGCCCGTGTGCCCGTGACGCCCGTGCCCGCATCCGCCCGTGCCCGCGCATGCCCGCGCCCGGCCCTGCCCGTTTGTAATACACTAGATGATAGATCCAACTTTCCTCAGAAGCTGTGGTGGTAAAAAACCTCGTAGTTCGTGGTTTGATTATGACTAGCTTGTATGTGACTTATTCACGAGTTGTTAAGAAGCTAGTTCCTTATTAACTTGGTTTAAAATTAACGAATTTAAGTTGAGATCTATTTTGCTCACCAGCTCGCGAGTTAGCTCGGTTAGACATCAATTTGTAAATTTGTATAAATTTGTGTGTATTTTATACTGTCTATCTCAGTCCAGCTTGGTTCAACTCGGTTCAAAACGTTTGTAGAAATTATTTTCGTTATAAAACAAGATCCAACCAAATCTAGCAAGCTAGCTCGGTTCAACTCGTAACGATTTCAAGCTAAAATTTCAACTCGGATCCTTAAAGCTAGTTCACTCGTGACTCAAACGAGCAAACTTGTGACGAGTTCATGTACCAGCTCGTTGCCACCCTTACCCCGGAGCACGCAGGGCGTGGCGTACGAATGGATGGATTTGCAAAAAGATATTAATGTTAAAATTGCACCAATATTAAAGCAAACGAACGGTTTAAAATATGCTGAATTTTTACTTCGCAACTGCTTAATTGAATTGTTACTTGAACTTAAAAGGTCAGAATTTTGAAATGGTTCATCCTTAGTAACATTATTTCTATTAAAAATAACATAAATCAGGAAATCGCTACCTACACTGATAATATGTACAAACGATTTACCAATGGTGACTAAATTATAAAAATAAAAAAAATACTTTAAGTGTGTACTGTTAAATTCTATTTTTTGTTCTCTTGAATTTGTTTTATGAATATATATTACTCTCATGCAACATAACTAAAAAAAAAAATAACATGTAGATGCTTGACTCATGATCAGTTAAATTAACATGAATAACTGATGCACCAAAAGCAGTAATACATAAAGTTTCAGTATAATAGACTATATTTTTTAATCTTGATTTTACTTTCGACTCAAATTACAAGTATACAATCATATCGCATAGTATTATCAGAATATAAATCCACAGAAATAGTGTATTAAGATCTAATAATTTTACTTAGTTTAAGTCAGATTGTTGTTAATTAGGATTTGTTTGTGTGATCTTAAAGTTATTAATTAATTAAAGCAAATTAAAATACAACCGGAGTTGTAGCAAGATTTAATGCGGTGGCACTACAGGTGATCGGCAGAGTAACATAGATTCTCTAGGGTTCAGATTGTCCTATGAGTCTAATATAATGGTCTGTTTAGGCACCAATCTAACCCGCATATGGCACTGTTACTACCGCATACGACTTAGATATTACCCGCAGGCGACCCCGCATGCTACACTATCACTACTTGAAGGACGCCGTGGTGTTCTATTATGTGTTGTATTTAGATTTTCCAATCTTTCGATTGGTTTTTGGACTACCAAGACTAAAGTATTTTAAGTATGGAATTATATTTTTTCCTTATACTACCCCGTAGTTGAAATATCCCAAATCTCTATACAATTTCTATTGTTATTATGGCTAAGTAAACCTAACCTAAGATGTTTTCTATCATATCCCGCCAAGGGAGCCCCATGGGTTCTAACTCTAGTCTTTGAACCGCTGTCAGGCCTCGTTAGCCGGAGTTCAACTTACTTATATACTATCCTTCTCACACAAGGATCTATCGATCTCCTCCATTGGTATTTAGAAGTCATTGGTATATAGTAGACAAAACTATATATGCTCGAATATGATTAAAAAGAAATTAAAGTGCAATAGAAATTCATACAACAAAACATAAACAAAATCAAAATATTATTAAACGACTCATAGTTCAATACCTCACCCTAGAGATGAGAGGTTCAGCTCCTTGGAGCCATGGCAAAAGAAAAGAAAAATAAAGAGAATAAAATATTACAACTCTCTTCAAGAAGAAGAATTTTGACTTCTTAGATAACGCCTCACTGCCTTGAATTCCAAGGGCTTCGCTTCTCTCTCCAGAACTCTAACCTATTATATATCTATCATAATCGGTGAGGAATTCGTGACTATAGTGCCGGACTTAATCATATATAAATACGCACACCGAATTCCATACAAAAGGGGGGTATTTATAAGATTTCCTAAAGTAGTGGGAGTAGTAGTAGTAGTAGTGGGAATAATGGGTCCCTTGATCCTAGGGCCGAAAATAACACTTCAAAAATAACAAAGTTGGACTCCGCTCCTTCTAGAAGCAGCGTGGATGACTTGGGGGTCTGTCCTTCTAAAAGGCTTCAAATAAGGGCTGAGATCTGTCGATCTAACAATGCAGAATAACAGTCCACAGATTAAATCCGCGACGCATGCAGCCACTGGACTATGCCACATGCGGCATAGATTAAACCCGCACGGCTTCCAAACTTAGCATATTTCTATATATTTTCGCTATCTTAGATGTTATGCACTTCGTGTAGACTGTTGCATACGCCATGTAATGTCCTGATTTGAGGTCATATTTAATAATCGTCTAAATTGGGCATATTTGCTCTGTTTTTTGCTTAAATATGCAACTTTCTCCAAAACCTACCAAAATGACTCAAAAACACATTTGCGGTAAATATTCCCGAAAAATGGCTATTTTGCATTCGTTTTTCGCCATTTTCTGTTATAAAATATAGTGATTTTCGCTATATGTTTTGACATCATCAATAGCTTGAATTTATTATTTAAACATAATCTGATAATTTTATATAGCCTCAAGTTTTTTAATGAACTATTTTTTATTCTAATTGTCGGCAAAAGATCTACTATATTTTTGTTAAATAAGTAGAAGGTTACAAACAAGTTAGCATTTACAAGTGATTAATTGGGAACAATGATTAACTATATAGTAATGATTTAAAATAAAATAAAACTAAAGCACCACAAAGTATGCTTAATGTTCTATAAATCGGAAGCTTTCTGTGCGAACGATGTTGGATGACGGAGATCATCAAAGTGCATAGTATTCATTACAACTAGGGCTGCAAACAAATCAAATTGAATCAAACTTCATCCAGTTCGAGCTAAGTTCGAATCAATTTCGAACCGAATTGGTTTGATTCGAATCTGAGTTTCGAACTGAAAAAATGAGTTCAAGTTTGATTTGAATTGATTTGAACCAGTTTCGAACCGAACTGGTTCAAAATTGAAACAAAGTTTAGAACTGAAAAGAAGAGTTTCGAATCGAACTTAACTCGGTTCTTGAATTCGAACTGAGCTGATTTGATTCGTTTCAGAACGAACTAATTTCGAACCGAGTTAATTACGAACTTTTTTCAAATTTAACTCAATCGAATCACGAACTATGGACTTTCTGTGCAACCCTAATTACAACAATGTAGACGAATTACTTACAGATGCAAATATTGTCACAAATAAAACACGTAATGCAAATGCATATGTACGTAATAAGACATGCATACAGATAATGTGTGAAGATGTATGTTGGAAATATTTTTCTGAACTTACGAACTTAATTAGTTGAAGTTTTTACAGAATTCTAATCGAAAAAAAAATACGTTTAAGACGAACTGATGCACTAAATTCTTATTTTGTTTATGAAAAATTTCTTCATTTTTCCTTGATTTTGTTAAATATTACAGTATTTGTAAAATAAAATTATATGAATTTTGACTCTCCCAAAATCCATCCCGATTCTGCTGATTTTCGACAAATCGCGCGGTGAATAATTTGGTTCAGCCTCAGCCAGGCGGTCAATGATGCGTACTTAATATCAATTATTGTTTCGTGATTTCATTATTTATTTATTTTTAAGAAGAAGAAATAGTGATGATAATGATAAGATTAATTATAATTTAATACACATACGGAATCCGATCTATACGTATACCCGTATTTAAAAAATATAAATATCTGTATCACTGTCTCATCCGTTTACACCCTTACTTTTTGTCGAAATTTTTATTAATAGGAAAAACATTAAAAAAATCAATAATAGTTAATGAATTTGACAAAATTCGAGATATAAGAAAACCGTTATGGTTTATAACGTCCCACCGGACGTTATAAATCATAATGTCCTGATTAGCAAAATTAATTAAACCACTAATTAACAAAACAACAAAAAAAAACAGACGTGATTGTTTGTAACGTCCCGACTCAAATATTTAATAGTTAGGATGGAGTGCCACTTTAGGATCCAAAGAATGAGTGGGTGTCTGGACGATATGGACTTGAACGTTTTGTTTATTGTTTTATTCATTAAGAGTTTAATTAAATCCGCTAATATGAACATTATAGTTTATAACGTCTTGCCAAATATTATAAACTATCACAGTTTTCTTATATCTCAAAATCTAACGAATTCTTTCACTACTACGTCTTGCCAAAATAAATAACTTCTTGCCGGACATTTTAAACTCATGGTCAGAGTTTTGAAGTGGTTCATCCTTAAACCCATTATTTCTATAAATATGACATAAATCAGGAAATCGAGAAAGGGGAGGTAGCACAGTTGGCTAGAAAAAAGTCCTAGAATTGTTATTCCCAAAGATTGAGAGTTCGATTCCCCCTTACAACTTCGCAGCCTCTGCCAAAGTATAAAAAAAAAGACATAAATCAGGAAATCGCTTTCTACACTGATGCAATGGCGGAGGCAGCATAGACCAGGGGTAGGCAACTGCCTACCCCTGGATTTTGAAAAATACTTATAAACCCTACAAAATAAGATTATTGCCTACCCCTGTTTCGGTTAATTGCCTACCTCTGTCATGATTCTCTCTAATTGTGACTTGATTTAGTCCTTTTTTACATCAATTTAAGTTGATTAGTACCGTTGATTAGTAAACCTTCATGCTAGTTAGTATGAAAGTTATTTTAACATTATATTATTTTAATTTTATTTAAAAATTAATAATAATTTAATAATAGTTTATTTTTTGCCT
Organism: Carex arenaria; assembly: GCA_964058825.1. Taxonomy (NCBI): domain Eukaryota; kingdom Viridiplantae; phylum Streptophyta; class Magnoliopsida; order Poales; family Cyperaceae; genus Carex; species Carex arenaria. Next base: position 113,546 of record CAXKVW010000191.1, read on the forward strand.
ACCCCTGATGAAATTTCTGGCTACGCCACTGCACTGACGACTTGTACAAACGATTTACCAACGGTGACTAAAATGAAAATAATACTTGAAAAGTTAAGTGTTTAAATTCTATTTTTTTTTCTTCCGAAATTGATTTATAATTAAAGATAGAGATTATAAAATATAATTATGTTTATGTTCAAACTATAATCTTGTACAAATAAAAAATAATTTAAAAATTAAATGCTTGACTTATCAATTAAATCAACATCAATAGCTTGAATTTATTATTTAAATATAATCTTATAATTTATTAACCTCAAACTTTTTTAATGATTTTTTTTAAATAGTAGGCAAAAGATCTACTATATTTCCAGTAAATAAATAAAATATAACAGGCAAGTTACTTAAAGTGATTAGTTAGGATTAGGAACAAAGAATAACTATGCATTAATGATATAAAAGAACCATAAACCACCTCATCATCTGCTTAATATTCTATGAATTGGAAGCCTTCTGAGTGTACATTATTGGATGATGGAAATCACAAGATGCAGCATTCATCACAATTTGTAGGCAACCAACTTTGTCATAAATAATATGCAATTTGCGGATGCATATGCAATATGGAATCCCAATGTGTATGCAATACGACATGTAGATAATATATGTACATGTATGTTCTAATATTTTTATAAAAATTTGAACTAAATAGAAGTTTGTAAAGAATTTTAATTGAAGTAATAATATATGTACATATATTATCTACATGTATGTAGATAATATATGTACATGTATGTTCTAATCTTTTTATAAAAATTTGAACTAAATAGAAGTTTGTAAAGAATTTTAATTGAAGTAATAATTACGATAAAGATGAATTAATGCGCTAAATTTACATTTTCTCTATGAGAAAGTTCTTCATTTCTTCTTAGTTTTGTTAAATTTTGAAGAGTTTATGTTAATGGGATGAACTAAATTTTTACTCCTAAAATATCCATTCCGATTACGCTGATTTGATTAAAGAGAAAGTCTTAGTTTTTACTCAACTCTAATATCAGTGGCGAAACTAGCATACAACAGGAGTAGGCATTTGCCTACTCCTGAAATTGTTTTTTTAATCAGATTTTTTTTTGGGTTTGCCTACTTCTGTAAAATAGATTTGCCTATCCCTGACTCAGAGCTCAACCCCTGCCTAGAGGGAAATCAATAAAAAAAGGGGGAATTTCATGTATACCCCTCAAAAACTTCAAAATTACATATTTCCCCCTCTAAATTTTAAAATTACATATTTCCCCCTCTAAACTTCAAAAACTCACATATTTACCAATTTTATTATATTTTATATTAAAACACATTCTGAATTCATAAAATACCCATTTTACCCTTTATTAAAAATCATAAAACATCCATCTGACTCCAATTTGAATCTAAAAGGTTTCTCTAATGTCCGAATTGCATTAAGATCTGTGTGTGCTACGTCAGCATGAATCTTGAAGTGAGCACGCACGAATATTGAAGCAATGTGCACAGATATTGATGCAATGCATGCATATCAAAACTGCTTTAAGATACGTGCGCACTACATCAGCACGAATCTTGAAGCGAACACGAACATATCTTATTGCGATGCGAACAAACCGGACGGTAGAGGAACCCTTCAAATTTAAATTTCAATTCGATGGGACGTTTTATACTTTTATTAAAGGGTAAAATGGGTATTTTATTAATTTAGAATGTGTTTTAATATAAAATATAATAAAATGGGTAAATATGTGAATTTTTGAAGTTTAGAGGGGGAAATATGTAATTTTAAAATTTAGACGGGGAAATACGTAATTTTGAAGGTTTTGAAGGGTATACGTGAAATTCCCCCATAAAAAAAAATGGATTGATAAGTATGATAATTGTACCAATGAACCATGGATATATATTGCTGTTGTACAATGAGCCAGAAGGAACAGTTTATGTTTTCTATTAATTCCCTTTTCAGTTTAGTTCTATTAGCTGTTGCACATTGAATTCTCCAATTTTTTTTTATTAATAGGAATATTTTTCTTGATACCAATCAGGTGGCATCATTGTTTGCCTTTTGGTTCAGACTAAGAAAAGATGACAAAGAAATAACATCAATTACTTTGAATCATATAACTTGATACTAATCTGAACCATTAATTTATTTGAACCCGAAACCAAATCCGAAACCGAATCCGAACCCATTAATTTATTCAAATACGAATCTAATTTTTGTCTATTCCTAGTTCAAATTCTATCCTCGCCACTGTGTAATATATATTAGTAAATTGTATTGAAATGCTTTTTTTTTAAAAAAGAACTGGGTCAGAAACAAAAAAATAAGTTTGACATGATAACTCCATCCAGGAATGGTTGCTGCCCGAAACAGCTATACTTGTAAACTTCCGTAAAATCCCCGCGTGCACAAGACCAATTAAACCAAAACTCGATCTCTTCTACATCCCCGCTTGAGAGTCAACAAACACTAAACAGTAAACACAAACAACTATCTCCTGTTGAGCGATCAGAGTTCCCAAGAGTAACACCTTCCGAGAACGAAAATGGAGGCGGTGCCAACTTGTGTGAGTTCAGGGGTGGGGTCCATGGCGATATCCACTCTGGTAGGCCGGGCTTTTGCAATGTTCGACCACCTCGGTAAGAAATCAAAGGACATGGAGACAGCCAAAGGGAAGCTTGACAAGGCGTTGGTCCCGGTTCAGACGGTCCTGACAGCTGTCGATCAGGGCCAGATTAAGGTCCCTGAAAAGGCACTTGATGATTGGATCTGGCATTTTCGCAATGCGGTCGAAAAGGCCGAGGATACAATTGATGAGATTAAGTACTACAAACTGGAAGAGAAGGTCTATTTCTTACTTGCTATGTTCATTTTTATTCTTTTTTGTTTGAAGAAAAACAGGGCAACTAAGGAAGTCCTAAAAGAGAGACGAAATCATATACCCATTAACATACTGGACCATAAATGATTCAAATACTAATGATTATGGCTACGGGTGCACGAGAAGTTAGATTAGACTGTGGACTGCAGCAAAGGATATTAATCCAAGTTAAAATTGTAGTATAATAACATTTTTAATTATGCGACAACCAATTTCAGTTGTTAATTATCTCGCAATACTTTCTTATGCAGTCAGATTTTCCAGTTCTCATGAGTACCATTGGAAAAGAAAATTTGATTTAAGAATTATAACTAACAGCAAATAATTACTGAATAAATATTACATACTCCAATGAGTAAAATAACATAGAGCCAACTTCTAATTATAAACCAAACACTCAGCCTTCACTGAGCGAGTCTGTTAGTACTATGTGTAGCACTAATCTGTCAGTAGTACTACGACTTCAGATCTTGAGTTTTGAGACTTAATTACTCAGACGGTCAATCCAAGCTGCTAATCCAAACTAACCCCAAATTGCTAACCGACCAAAATGTTAGAATAGTGGAATAGCTGCTAACCCAAGAGAGAGAGCTTCGGGTGGCGTATCCAAACAAGGGATAGGAATCCGGGTTAGTGCTAACCCAAGATTTGTTAACTATTTTTTTGGATAGGGGAAAACCATGCATTGATTTAAAAAATTGTCCTATATAAGAAAATAATAAAAAAGTTTCTAAAAGTGTAAAATTTTGGTTTTCTAGAAGATATATAGGCACAAGCCTATCTCGTTGAGCCCACAAATCACAATATACAGGAAAAATCCAACATTAATACAACTGATCTAATACAAGAAACCTTGTTAATAATAAGCAACACCCAAAATTCATATTAAAAGTTCTCTTTCACACTTCACATCGGTATTAATTTAACTGAGTTCACATTAATTTATTGGACAGGTCCAAGCTCGGGATAAGGCTGCCGTTTCAGGTGGTGATACTGTCTCTATGAAAGAAAAAGTGAAGAGGCTTGTTCCCAAGCCCAAAAGCACTGAACGTTTACTGAAGAAACTGAAGGAAGCTCTGAAGGGACTGGAAAAGGTTTCTCTAAGCGTTGAGCCTTTTCTCCTACTTGCGAATACACTGAATACCCGTGGGAAGAACCAAGAGCAGAGTAGTAGATTTCGGGAGACTGGTTCCTTGCTAACTGAAAGTGTGGTGATTGGCCGAGAGAAGGAGAAGAATGAAATAATTCAGTGGCTAGAGAATTCAGGGGAATATACTGATAAAAAAATCCCAGCCTTCAGTGTAGTAGGGATGGGAGGTATGGGTAAAACGACTTTAGCTCGACTCATTTGCCATGAGATTGAAGAAAAGAAAGTCCTAAATTTGAACCCGGTCGTGTGGGTAAGTGTGTCTGACAATTTTGGCGCCCTTGATGCAAAAGTGATTCTAAGAAAGATTTTGGAAGATATCACCAAATCGAGCTGTAACATCCAAAATCTAAGCACTCTACAAGAAATGCTTAAAGAGAAGGTGCTTACTAAGAAGTTTGTGCTTGTATTAGATGATATCTGGAGAGATGATCCAAGTTCATGCAATCAATGGGCACAGATCTTGGCTCCGTTGAAATTTGGGCGGAAAGGAAGCAAGATTATTGTAACTACACGAACTGAATCAGTTGCGGATATGATAACAATATTGGTGGAGGGGTCAAAAGAGAGTGATCAGATGAGATTAACTGGATTAGATGATGGCAGTACTCTGAAGCTCTTGAATAGATTTGCATTTGCTGATGTGCCTGACCCAGATGAATACCTAAACTTGCAGAGTATTTCAAAAGAAATAGCAAGCAAGCTCGGTGGTTGTCCCTTGGCTGCAAAAGTTATGGGTTTGTTGCTAAATGACCACATTGATTTTGATTATTGGGAGAGAATTTGGAAGCAAGATATATCAAATTTACCATCAGGTGAAAAAGGCATTATGGCAGTGTTGAGATTGAGTTATCACCATTTACCAGCAGATTTACAGTTGTGCTTCAGATATTGTAGCATATTCCCGCACCAACACAAATTCATCAAGGATGATTTGGTTAAAATGTGGATGGGTTCAGGGTTGATCCAATGGTCAAAGCAATCTCGAAGGCCAGAAGATATTGGAGGAGATTTCTTTGATCATTTGATAAGGAAATCGTTCTTCGATGTAAGTCGGGATTCTGAGCATTGTTTTATTATGCATGATTTGATGCATGAAATGGTAGTATCCATTTCTTCAAGGGAATGCTTGAGGGTTGAAGGTGTCATCTCAAAGGAAAGTATTCCTGAAACAACTCGACACCTATTCATCAAAATCAAAGGTCTCTCTTCTATCAAGGATATCTCTCATCTTAAGCATTTGCGCAGCCTTGTTGTAACATTTGATGGAGAGCAACCTGAATCAAAAGATTTACTAGAGCTAAACGAAGTTGTAAACGAACTAAAAAGCCTGCGCCTGTTGAGCATCACTGGTGCCAACTTGTTTGAATTGCCCAATCATGTTGGAGACCTAATTCATCTTCGCTACATTTCTCTTAACCAAATGGCGAAGAAAACACTCCAGTGGTCTCCGAAACCAATAAATAAACTCTATCACCTTGAAGTTCTGATTATCTTTGCATTTTCAATTGGACAATTATCTGACAAGGACCTGAGTGGAATGGGTAACTTTGTCAATTTGCGGTACCTGGATATCCATTACTCAATACTGTACAAATTTCCTCAGATCGGTAAACTAATTTCTCTTCAGAAATTGGAATTCAATATATGGGAGGAAGATGGGTATAAAATAAGTGAATTAAAAGAGGTCAAAGATGCTCAGGAGCTAAATATAAAGAACCTTGACAAAGTGAAATGTCCCGAAGAGGCTGAGGAAGCTAAACTAAATGAGAAACAGAGTCTGAATTCACTCTCTTTTTATTGGTCTGAAGATTGCTCTAAAAGTGAGTTGATCCTTGACACATTAAGACCACATCCCCACCTCCAAAAACTCGATATTTCTGCCTATTGTGGTTCTCGGTCTCCTGTTTGGCTACAAAATGGTTATCTATCAAATTTGGTGTCACTTCGACTGTACACGTGTCGCAATTGGGAGTCCCTCCCACCACTTGGGAAGTTAATTTCACTCAGAATTCTTTGGCTGTACAACTTTCCTGAGGTAAAACAAATCGGTCCTTCCTTCTATGGATGTAGTGATGGTAGTTCATTCCAATCACTTAGAGAGCTAAGAATTAGTTCCATGCCACAGTGGAGCGAATGGGTAGATTTAGAGGGAATTACTCTCTTTCCTAAGCTTGAAATAGTTGAACTCGAAGATTGTCCCAAATTGAGGACATTGCCAACAATGCCTTTCTCCCTAAAGCTATTAAGTTTCCGATTTTGTGGGCTGCACACTCTACCCAGGATGCAGTGCAGTACCAAAACCAATAATCTGTTAGAGGCTAAACCAGCACTTTCTATTTTGCGAATAAGTCATTGCCCAGATATTATCACATTGGAAAGTGGCCTGCTTCTTCAGCAAGACCTTTTTCAAGCTTTTCAAGAAATAACCATTGAAAGCTGTCAAAAACTCGAAACACTCCCTTCAAAAGGATTCTCAGGCTTGCTATCCCTAAAAAAGTTAAGGATTGATGGGTGCCCAAACTTAGTGACAAATAAGATTCGAGATGATATCCTCCCCATTTCACTTGGAGAACTCTGGATTGAAAAATGTGGTCTTGAAGAGTCTCTGCTTTGCTCACTACGAGACCTTACCTCCCTCGTTCGTATTGATTTAACTGGTTGTTCAAACATAAAATCTCTTCCGTCTGAAGAGATTTTTATAAAATTATCATCTCTTCGTGACCTCCGCATAATGGATTGTAATAAACTTTCATCATTGGGTGGGTTAGGGGCTCTCGTTGAGCTCACATATTTGAGAATCACTCGTTGTGATGAGCTGGCGGCCGTTTCAATGCAGCCAACAATCGAGACTGGTTCCTACCAAGGGGATGTGGCAGGGACCAATCTAAAGATTGGAGAACTCTACATTTCACCCTCCTCATTACTTCAGATTGAGCCATTGAGAAGCCTCCGCTTCACCAAGAAGATCGGGATTTCATGGGAATCTCTGCCAGAACTATTACCCGAGCAATGGATGCTGCAGAACAGCACGGATCTTGAGGAGATAGAGATAGATAATGCAGGTGCCTTAAAATTTGTGCCACCCACCATGGTGAGGCTCAGTTGTCTCATTAAGCTGACTTTAAGTCGGGCTAATCTGATCGATTCACTCCCTGTTCTGCCCTTCTCTCTGAGGGTTTTAGTCGTCACAGGCTGCAATGAGGTGTTTAATGAACGGTACAAGAAGGATTCAGGCTCCAACTGGCAAGAGATTGAGGATATACCACAAGTGGTTATCTGTAATTGATACAATTGTTGGTGGTACAAGGTATGATCAACTTTCTTCATATCTCCTACAGTTTTATGCTTCATTTTTTTTTTCTAGTGACATTGTATATATATATATATTTGATTGATTTGTCTGGACTCCTGTTAGTGTGCACATCTCATCCTTTGGTTCAAAAACTCATATATATAGGCATAACTTGGATTGATAAATATTTCTGCCTGTAACAAAAGGTGAACCAAATTAAAATATTGATAATATCCGATCTTGGACTGGCACACAATAAGTACCTGGACTGAAAGGTAAGCATGTACACATATACCTATGAAATGCCTTCCTCTTGCAATTTAAGCTTCCAAGTGAGATTAGTATATAAATGATGAACTAAGTCATTTAATCCAAGCTGGTTTTAGTTCTCTTGTGCAACTATAGTATACTTGATTTTGTTGAATTGAATTTTCCACAAACTTTTTTTATGTGCGATTGCTTTAATTTATCTCTGATGTGTTTTGTGTAGTCTCACTGAAGTAGATGAGAAACAGAGAAGAGGGGTTTCCAGGAGATGGATTGTTATTGCGAAATTAGACCTGTTTCATTTAGTGAAGGCTGCTGATGCAACTGTTGCGGAGTTCAATTTACTTCAAATGGTGATAAGGCGCCAGTACTTTATTGTTGTCGAGTTTTGTTTCTTTCTTTTTTTTTGCAGAATCAGCACTGTGTGAACTCTTAATAGAAACTGTTCCATTGATCCATGTATAGATTGTTGGTCTTACCTAGTAAATGATTGTTACTTGTCAAACTTTCTACTATTTCATCTAATAAAAAATTTCACATTTTCCTCAACTTTGGTTCAGAATTTTCTTATCATACAAGATAGCTTTTCTTCTCTTTCAGAGGACGTAAATTATTAGAATTTACCTTGCAGAAACGTATGCCTGTAGCTTAAGAGTATGTAAATCCCATAATTTAGATTCAATCATTGAAACCCAGCGTTGGGAAGAGAAAGGTAAGTAGTAAAAAGGTCATAGATGATGATTTTAAATAACAATTCGTTTGCTGCCTGTCTCTATGTTGAGGTGTTGAGCAATCTTTTATTGAGATTTGCTCTCTCGTTGTGAAGTTGATTTGTTAAGCCAATACTATGCTTGATCTGAAGAAGCTTATAACTGATTTTGCTGGGACCAGTATTAAGGCTTTCAATAGAGCTTAGGGTTTTAAAAAGGGATCCAGTGTTAAAGGTTGATGCTTTGTATTTGGTTTTGATATCAGATGGGTTGTAAAAAAAAATAGTGTGTTTTCTTCAATAGAAGATTGGAAACAGATCCCACTCCAAATCACAGTACAGTGTGTTTTCAGATAATTGGTGGTACACTGATTTGCATATATGCTGGGCCTGTATTGAATCATACTGTCTCGGCCATTAATTGTGGTTGGGCTTCATCCAACTTAATCAGCAGGATTAGGCACACAGCATTTATTTCTAGGTCATTACTAGTTACTATATATGATAAGCAAACTTTTTATTAAAGTTTTTTATATAATTGATGGACAGCTATGTTCAAAGCAACTAAGATGGTTGTGATGTTCTAAATTTAGTTTCATTGAGTAAAAACTTTTTGGTTTTTTAATATAAGGTACTCGTAGAATCCTGTTTCTTTCTATGAAAAAATGAATTTTTTGAAGATGAAAATTAAAAGACTTGTAGCAATACACAGACATATAATGGAACCATGATTCCTACATATTTGTCTAAAGCCCTAGATTCCAGGGCACTTTTGGGTACAGATCCATTTAATTAATTAGTTATATGGTTTGCAGTTACAGTTTGTGGTGGTGGTTGTTGCCTCTTTCCAAAAGAAGAGTAGGTCATAATTGAAATAGATTTAGGTTTGCTTAAAAGAAGAATTTCTAAAATTTCTAAAACAACCAAGGACCGAATCTTATTTAGATGTATCTAAACCTACTCTAAAATATATTAAGAGATTTCATACCTCCTTTGATATCGTAATCAAAGGTGAAGAACCTCAAATTAATTAGTTGGCCTTCTTGTTCTTTGATCTACCTCCAAGCAACAAATAGATGATGCCTCCCTTAGTATCCACCTAGGATTAATTAGAAAAACAAATTTCTTCTTGCTAGAGAATACTATTTGTTGTTACTCCTTAATCAAGGTTTCTACCCTTCAATAAAACAATTTTATTATTGTAGAAATTGTACTCAACACATGAGAAATAAGTGGATTAAGAGAAGAGAAAATTTCAGCTTTTTAGAAGAAAAAATTCTGCTCACTTGGAGAGAAAGAAATGAGTATTTAAGGAATGTCTTTAGGGTTTCCCACTAATTCCAAAAGGCTAGAATGTTCCTAAATCAATTATATTCATTTCCTTTTTCTCCATTTCTCTTTAATTTCGAATTTAAATGAATTAATTGACAATTATGGCTGCCAACATTCTTTTCCATTAATCCACTACAATCAATCTAATTAATTGCAAATTGCATCACATGCATCATAAATATATTTCTCATAAAATTATATGACATGTCAACACATGATATAATTTATTTTTGATTAAGGTTGTCATCTCCATGACATTTATTTTAGTATCATATGATGAATATAATATACTAAATTATAATTATTATAATTAATTATTATACCATCATATTCATATCACATATGACATACTAAAATAATTTATCTAATTAATATCCTATTTTGGTGTGACCCAAGAGGATCTATGTCATGTTAGCAATATAATTAAAACCCCTTTTTAATTATATAAATCACAAGCGGCATCTAGCAATACATTGTGATTACCCAATTGACACAGATGATATGTACAATACAAAATCACGATCCAATATAAAATAAATGTATATACGTGTTAATTCTTATGTCTCATGATATCAAGAATAAATTAAAGGTAGGAATGTGTCATCCTTTAGAATTTATTCGTTTCTTGATTCAAAGCAGATTGTTTATGATTAACTCTTAATCATATAGCATGCATACAATCATACTTCATCAAGGGGCCCAGTTGATATCATTGCTCAACAAATAAATTGTGAGGGACATACTGATTTCTTGATGAACATCTTTTCCCCGCACAATTTATGAATATCAAAATAGAATCCTTATAGTAGCCAGTTACGGACAACGTTATAAACTATTCATAACAAACACTCCTCATGTGGAAAAGGTAAAACATCTCAAACTTTAGAATTAAACACTTATGAAATAATTAATGACACTTAACACAATCCATATAATTATTTCATTGGGTCAAGTCCAGTACTATGTTCAAATAACATATACTTATGCAATTAAGTTGGTAACATATACCCATGACTTGTAGAACTTAATCATCGCTTAACTTGCATACTAATCTTATATGAATAATTAATGTTCCTTGCTAATTATCAAGATTACGGACTTTTAGAGTTATTATTGTCATTTAAATAAATGAAGCACAGAGATCCACAATTCAAGTCCTCAACTCAAATGATCTGTCAATAATAATCTCATGGAACAAATGATATAAAATCATCAATAACATAAACCAAAATGAGCCATCAAAACTGATTGGCTTCTAGGACATAACTCCAACAATAATGGGGTTTGAACTTGATAGTTACTCTTAAGATCCTTTCTGTTAATTTAATTTAAACTTTCCATTTACACCAAATTCAAGTTGTCCATTGCACAAGCTTGTTTGTGGTTAGTTGTACCTTTCTAGGGTTGTTATTTTAAGACAGATGGCTAAGGAACTTCAAGCAAAAAATAAATAAATGGTAAGGATCTTAATTTGCCTATTCTGCATTTGGCGTTTCATCTATAATTAGATTATGGCGTAGATTAATTAATGTGTATTTGGGTTATGTGCAATTTCCTGTTATAGCAAGCGTTAGAATCAACATCACCATCTACTTTTGATATATGCAACAGTTTCTCCAATTTAAGTAACCAAGACTAACTACCTTGCTATACGGATTATCAAATTAGTTACATTACAGTGTAGATTTATATTGGGTACAATGTTTAATAAAACAAAATAATAGGCATAATGCATTTCATAAACTAGGAACTAGAGCATATATAGTACTTGAGTGTTGTCCTTGGATCCATGCTTGCTCTGTAAGTCTGAAATTTCTTCCCTTAATAATCATTATTTTCTATTTCAGTTATTTCTTATTTGGTTTAGTTAATTGGGATTTAAAAACTAATAAGTGGTTCATTAATTTAAATGCTCTAAAATTTAGGTTGCAATCAAGCAATTGTGAAAAAGTTGGTCCAATTCTTTGAAATCCATTACCAGTTTTTAGCAAACTACCGAGTACTCTGTTCTATTGTGTCAAATTGGTACCAGCAGTAGCAGAGTCAGATGATGCATTATAATTAAAGATTTTTTATATGACTATTAAGAAATACTTAATTTTTGCTTTATTAGTGTCCAATTTAATAGGGAAAACCATGCCCCCCCTCCCAAATTCGCATCTTCTGAGATATCTCAAACTTTGCGTGACTTTTTAGAATATCTCAATCGTTCAAATATGTTATGCACGAATCTCAAAGCACAAATAATACTGCCCCCTACGTTCCCCCGAATAGGCACCGGACACGTTGGTCACACAAAAATTGAGATATCTCAGAGGATACGCATACGCAACCCCCCCCCCCCCCCTCCCCTCCCCCCCAATGTCGGAATCGTATGCTCTAAGAAATACTTAATTTTTGCTTTATCAGTGTCCAATTTAATAGTGGATCTGGACAGTTCTTTTAACCTAGCACTAATCTTAAAGTGAACTCCTACAGTCTAAATAGGCACTGAACTGAGTTTAGTCTAAATGAGAGTAAAACTGGATTGTAAAATTGTGGGGCCCACCGTGCGGTACTACAAAGGATCCCTTCATCTCCTTTTTGACTATGCTCCCTGGTTACCACGTTTTTGGATCAGAAAACAACTATAAAACAATTAATTCAAATAATCCTAATCACTGGCAAAGTAATCTTATGAATATTCAAATTCAATCAAAATTATTGCAACAACCATACAAAATAATAATTATATATGTCGATCATACATTCACAATCACCACCACATTTTCTCCCTCCGCTATTGGTTCATTTCTATTATTTTTCACGCTATTAATGTGACAAGGAGGACAATATTTCATCCCTATACCGGTTGGTAATCTTTGATAAATAACACCAAACTGTTTAACTTAATTAATGCGATGTATATTTAACAGAAATGACTTGTTAATTATTAACCATTTACAAATTTAAATGATACCAATCATTTAGTATCACCTTTTCACCAATTTTGAAACTAACTCCATTCATCTCTGTTCTTGTGGGGGGCCCACGTCACATGGGTTTTATATAAACGGTTGGTCATGTAATTGGTTAAAGATATTTCTAATATCAATTTATTGGCTTCTTTTTTGCAACCACTACTCCACTTGTAAATGACAACCAACGATAAATAAATGATTACGACCATCTAACAATCTTTCTTAATGCATGATTGAGACTTCAAGATTAATGATTATAAGTTTACCAGCACTTTTGCTTAATCTTCATTGCATGGAGAGCTAAAAGAGATCTAACATTATAAGTATCTGCATGTGATGATCATTTGGATTCTGCTTCTTCGGAGAAAGAAGGAAAAAGAAAAATTAAAGGAGACAATTTGATTAGATTCTCTTTTCTTTGATTGGACAACTCTAACCTTCTTGTAGTTCTCTAAAGTTATTTTTACGCAGAGAGATTTCAAAGGCCTTCTTTTTTTGCCTCCATTCTCTAATTACAAATATTCTAAAATTTGTATGTCAAAATAAAAAATGTTAGATGTGAAATATATTATTTTCTCTACATGTACATAAAAAATTATCACTTTTCGATTTTAGTTATATAAATAGATAAATTAAAAACTCAACGTCTAGAATTTATCTCTATCAATGTATTTTTGCAAACTCTTAATTCTAATTCAAAACAAAATTGAAAGATCATAATCTTTTACGTGTGCATAGAAAAAATGACATAGATTGTATCTAATAGTTTTATTTTAACATATAAGTTTTAAATTGTAAGTTATTTTTTGTTTCAAAGATAAAGAGACGATGGAATTAATCACAATAAATAAAAATATGTGAATCATTCTTTCTGTATATTATATTTCTGACTGATAAAAATAATCATATAACGGATTTAGGACCTCGGCAAACAAATCATCAGTGAATACTCAAAAGCAAGGTTCTAAATAGTGATTATAGCGGCATAGCTGGGAGACAAAAAAAAAACTATTACGAATAGCATAGCTAAAATAACAACATGATCAAGTGAACTACTAATTATCAACATGATCAATATTGGAGAATTAGGATAACAACTAATCTAAATATATATTTTTTTTTCCAATCATGCAAATAAGAAGGAAAAAAGAGAGATATACTAGGTAACCTTATTTAATAGTTCATATTTCATAGTATTACATATTATAATAGACAAATACCTATTAATTTTATAAGTGAAATGAAATTAGTGTACCTATTTGAATATTTTATATATTATAATAATCAAAATCTGCTTTCAATGAAACGAACAACAATAATTTTAAGAATACTAGACGAAGAGTGAACAAAAGAAAGAATTAATATTTGAATATTTTTTTATATAGAATGAGAGACTAAATCATAAATAAGAACAAAAATACATAGTTCGATTTAACATACTTATTATAGCAGACTATGTAGCATCAAAAATATGAACATATAAATACATAAGTTCATACAAATTGCAAAAAAAAAAAACTCATGTAGCATAGCGCTTAGCGTGTAGCGGTAATAGTGGTCAACTATTACAGCTATAGCAGTCGTAACTGAATAGCACACTTTTATCTCATAGCGTAGCTTTTATGGCCCAAATAAGCTATAGTGTAGCTATAGCTATTTAAAACACTGCTCAAAACCCAACATCTTATTATTTTATCTACGTGCCACAAATTGTGATGTCATGTCTTTGTTTTGATGGGACTTGGGATGTATAAGGTTCGTGGAGATAGAGACTCATTAACAGTATCTCTCTTGACAAAATCATGTGAACAAGCGGATAATTCAATATTACATTCCATGATATATTCACTTAATGTTTTAATTTTTTTTTGTTAAATTAAACAATTAAAATTATAAATACGTTCACAATTATTTATAGAACGATACATTAAATTTGAGTCAATTTAATATTTAATTGGTTATTCTCATAAAGTATTAAAACTCCATCATATATATATATATTTTGTATTACTTCATGGAAGGCTAGACATCTTTTTAATTAAATTGATTCAAATTAGATATACATGCTATTTAAAATATGAATTCATCTTTGATTTTATTTATTAAATTTGAAAAATGCTTTATATAATATTAAATATATGACATATAAAGTAGACATAAACTAGAACTACTCAAAAAATATATAATACTACGTACGGATAGTACAGTAAAGAGAAATCTATACGGACCATACCAACGTAATACAGAGGCCAAAATTGAAAAGTTCTCTCTCTAATCATGTGTGATTCGTTGAGCGTTAACCGGTACCATTTCGTTATCAGACTTGAATACTTTGACGTATGACAAAGTTCATTCCGTGTCAACTCACACTGACTTGGAGATATTACGATTCCTTCATGCCTCCAAATTTGGGACCCATGCAACCAGCGCCAAACACCTCACATGGTTGGTGCTACGCAATTATTCCCCCTTCTTAGACGTGTCTAGACACGGACACAGACACCGACACGGGAGGCCCAAATTGGGCCTAGATCTTTTGTGGTTGGTACGAACACGACACGCCCAAAATAGTGTCACTAGGCACTAGCTGCGGGTACCGCTGGGAATTGATTTGTCAGTACAATGCTACATTTCCTCAAAAAAAAAAAAAGTACAATGCTACATACGTTACAGGGCATGTTGATACCAACACTACAGATGACACACGTGTCGGTGTCGGGATTGGAATATTTACTGTAAAGAAAGGAAAAGAGGGATTTGCCTTCACGCTTTCTGCTTTCTGGCACTGACCCAGAGAAAAATTGTGTGCCTCTGTTGCCGTGTCCTTTGTGATGACTTGTATAGCCACTCGTATATAACTACTGATTATTGGTAGAAGGCAGGCTCCAATATCATGGAATTTTTGACATGAGTAGAGGTATAATTTTGTCTCGTGCCCCGAATTAAACAAGTTTGGATATTCAACTTAGTTTGATTGATTGATTGATTATTGTTATTTGCTTTACTATTTTTCAAACCTTTAAAATGTTACCACAAACACTTCTGAATAGTTGGTTTGGTACCAGTCTTCTCAACAGTTGGTTTCAAGTAATTATGCAAATCAGTGAGACATACCACTTTTATTATAAAATAAACCACATACACTTCTGATATTTTTCTCTTAAAAAAGAAAAAAGAAAACCTAGTTTAATTCATTTATAACTCGAATTTAATCGGTTTCGAGTTAAAAATCAATTTAGTTTGCTTTGTTTACATGTCAAATATTTATTTTATAAAATTTGAATATAATTATATATATTCATATTAAAAAGCAAGCATCTTATACTATTCAGTTGCAAGATATTTTAAATTGAATAAGATAATTACATATCAAGTTACTTTCAGTAGGTTTAAGTGAGTTTAACTCAAAATCTAAACAATGAATCGAGCTCAAGTTAAATTCAAATTAAACATGCATGACAAGTTACTTATTATGAGCTAAATTTGCAGTTTGTGGCCTTACGGGCATTTCATCAAAAATTTTTTTTTTTTTTTTTTGTACTTGGTCCATTTGGATGGTGCAAAGATTAGTGTAAGAATATTGACATTTGGGTTAATGGTTGAAAATAGTGCTAACTTCAGTGGTATGAGGAGTGTTAATTTTGAATTTTCGAATTATTAAAAATACTATATGGAATACACACAAGTACATATTTGAAATAGTGATGGAAAAAAATGAATAAAGTAATAATTTTTTTTTTTCTTTTCAAATGTACTCTAATATTTACCGTGGCTTGTTGGATATATGAAGCATCATATTTTCCAATTTGATACCTCAATTGTTGTTTACCTATTAGGAAATATTTTATTATTATTTTATTTAATACTAATATAATTTCAACTTTAATTACTATCACCATTTTTCTTTTTTCGAATTTTTGACAATTTTCTAACTCCAGGATTCCCACAAATTCGCTAATCCAGATTTTCAGGTCATGTTTGGTTGTGGAGTAAAATTAATGATGATTAAATTGCTTACTCCATGTTACTCCTCATATTTTACATCTTGTTTGATAGTTGGAGTAATGACTTAAATTAATCTACTTGGTGGAGTAAGATGTTGAAAAATGTGTTTCTTTTTATGACAGTGGGTCATACAAGTGGAATAAGTGTGAAATAAGTTAATCCACCTAAATAGATGGAGTAAGTTACTCCGAATTAAGTCACCTCTTACTCCATTTTACTTCTCCTATTTTACTCCTTATTTGACTCCTTAAGTATGAAGTAAGGGGTTTATTCCAACTCTTTCTCCACAACCAAACATGATCAATGAGTTAGCAAAATTGTTTTCCCATACACTATTCTTATTTTCTATTATGTGTTTGAATCACACGACCTTTCTTGAATATTGAAGCTATATTCTTGAGTTATAGCTATTTTAGTCCAATCCAAACGCAAAAGAATAGGAGATTTTAAATAGTCACTATAAAAATCAGTTTTTAATCTAGTGACAAAATATTTTGTCGTCTCTATGTGTGAGAGATTACAAGTTAAAAGTTAAAATAAATAAAAATTAGACATTCATCTTTCTCTAAAAACAAAAACCAGTTCCATAAACGAAAACACTGTTATTAGTACTAGGCTACATATGCATGCATTGCAGTTTTAATTTCTGCCTGATGCTAAAAATTAAGAATCAAACCCTGTGTCGACTGGACAAGGATATTTCCGTTTCTGCGGTACAGATCGATGTGAAACACAATCAAAAGTCAGTATCGGTTTTGTATAGAAATACACTTGCCTCAAACATTCCTTTGGTAAAACATCAATTCAAGATTATGTACCAATTGTTAACATATATGGAGGTGTTATCTCATGCCGATTTCTTGTACGTATAGAAATGGACATATTTTTGCGCTTGTGTGGTGGTTAGTACAGAGAAATCCAAGAGCAGGACCAGCCGGTCCCAATGATACAAATATACTAAGATTTTTTGCGTACGTACACTTTGCACCTCATCGATCAAGCTTGGAAGATAGCAAATGGGTCAATTTTCACACAATTTTTTGGTACAAATAAAATTCCAGAACATAATTTTATTTATATTCTAAATTTAAAAACCAAATATTAAACTCACATCATTAATCTTTTTATTTTCTTAAGAAGGCGCCGCATAAATTTATGAATTTTTTAGTACATTTTATACTAGATCAAGTGGTTAAAAAGTGAAGGAATCAAAATTATCTATCATAGTGAATTTTTAACTCTAAAGTCTAAATACAGAAAAATGAAGTGTTATTTTGTGACACAACAAAAACTTGTGGCATTGACATATTATTTTTATTTTACATCTAATTGGCTGCGAATTTTGGTCATTTCAGGTTCAGATTTATCAGTACTGATACAAGGGTGGTATCTTAAATTTATATCAAATTAAGTATGAACTATATATAAAACATGTTAGAGATAGAAGAAATAAAGGCTTGTTCCCTATTTATAACAATGGAGAGGATGACCTCAACAGTTCTATTGTCATCTTTTTTTCCAAAGTATTAGGATGACCTTAACAGGGCAATTTTGCCTTCATGCAGCGCACTAACCAGATACAGTACTGTTTTGATTTTATATTCTGCATTGCATAAAGTCAAAACTGCTCTGTTAAAATCTGTACCAAGTATTGCAGTAGTCCTTGGGGGGGGGGGGGGGGGGGGGGGGGACCCCAAGATGGTTCTAATGGGCCTTGGTTATATTATTTGAGCCCCAAAAATTGTACTCTCATATGTGAGAAGTTAGGATCAGATCCTGTCAAATTGTGTTCATGATCATGTTCAATTAGATACTTCAAAGAACTATATATAGTCTTGTAACTTTACAAGTTAATTACTAGATAAAATTAGATTTTTTAACTCCAACCTTCATTGAGAGGTGATATTTAAAATCAATTATTTTAGACGTATTTTTCTCATTTACATTACATGCTTCAAAAATCACATCCTGTCCTTTGCGTTTGTCATATCAATTCTATACCCAACACCAATAATACACCTAATTTCTAAGCTTGACCCCACTTGGTTGAAACTCAAGTAATTAAATAAAAAAGACTGGTGTTAGCTAGCCTAGGTGTACACTTTATCTGATTATTGTATGAGGGTACAAGAAAGATTCATGTGTATCTTTTTCTTCTTTTCTCTAAGAATCTTGTGTTTGGTTTTTCACAGCTGGTTTTTCATCTTACATATATATTTGAATCCAATAAATGATTAAATGTGTCAGCATCACAATTTTTGGGTGGTTTCGCCGCTGAATTAATTTTAGGGAGGCTCTTTTATTGATTTGTGGAGGATTGAAAGCTACTTGAAAGGTTCCCCACTCAAAGAGTGACCACACCATTCTCTCTTTCTCTCTCTTGAATCTCTATATAATAAGAGCATACTATTAGGAAGGAAGAAAGAAGATATCAGAGAAGCACAAATATGGAGAAATTAGTTCTCTCTCTTGTGCTCTCTCTCCTCCTCTCAAATGTTGCTTCCATCAGGGAAATTTCTAGCAATTTATGTTCTTCAGAATTCAAGGGTACTTGTCTCCAATCTTGTATTTGAATTCTACATATTCAGAAAAATTGTGGGGATATGTTTGTTCTTCAATATATACTTTGCTTTATGATTATGCTTCATTCACTTTTTGTTAGTTGGTTCTTCTTTAACATCTCATAAGCCATCTTGAACTATATATGCTGATATATAATTATGGTAATACATCAGTTTTGTAGTTGAGAAATTTACCTTTTTTTTCTCAATTGAGCACATCACAACTCCAATCAGTTATTTTCAGTCAAACAAAAGGAAAAAAAAATATACATTTATTTCTTTTAATTAATAGTTGGTCTACAGACCTTCCGTGGATTAATTTATTACTATAAGTGCAAATTTTATTGTGTAAAATTATTACTGTTATTAATTATTGCTTAATGCATCTTTATGCATAGTATAGGTCAAAACTGTGTTAGTCATTTCAAGGTAAAGAAGTTGTTGAATTTACAGAGAAAAACAGCCGAATCGCTTTTTCAAGTAACTTTGATTTTATTTTTATCAAATTCTAATTGAATGTTGGTTGTCATATGGCAATATATGACATAAGACTCCTAAAAATGGGGTTTATTGTCTTGGTCCCTTGGCATAGTTTCCGAATATAGTTATTAGGTGGCTAATAAATTTTAACATATATAAGTGTAATGAGAAAAAATAATATAATAATGGTTTGTGTATTCCAGGAGGGGTCTAAATAATTAGGTATGGAACAACTTGTTTCTTGTTCTCTACTTCAGCTTCTTTAGCGCAATATATATTTCGTGTGTTTAATTTAAAGATTGTCAGGTGTGTTCAACCGACACTCTTTTCATTTTTCTTTTATAAATAGGATAAAATTTCAGGGTTGTTTGTGGCATATAAAATTACAACAAAATATGAGGCCAGTAATCATGCAACAGGCTCTCACAACTAATTAATTTCATACATACATTATACTGACCTGACAAAAAAAATAAAAAATAAAATAAAATAGTAGATGAAAAACAGAACCCATGAACTAAACAATAGTTATTAAATCTAATTTTAAAGAAAAATTACAAACAATTCCAGATGAGAAGTATCACTTGAACAGCTCCGGGCTTCACCTGACACTCTACCACCCGCGTAGCCCCTGCAGCCCGGCCCCGCTCCCTGACCTCACATTCTCTACCATCCTCACCCACGATGATTCACGTGTGGCATCGCTCGAGGCTCGCCTATCAAAGAAGACCTCGTCTCGGCCGACCTCACTAGAGCTCCAGCCTGAGCTGGCAACCTCTCCTCTAACCCCTGGTACCTCAGTCGGAGTCGGTAACTATGTTACCAAAATCGGGCTCGGCAGCCCGGCAACTTCTTATGTTATGGTGGTCGATACGGGGTCGTCACTTACTTGGCTACAATGCTCACCTTGTGTTGTCTCCTGCCATGCCCAGGTATTCTAGCCACCAATAATTAATTTATGAGGATAGTTCAAATACTTTATTTTTTGTGCGTCAATTTTCAATTTTCTAATAACAAATTTTTTAAAATTTCTATGTTAAAATAAAATTGTTAGATATGATCTATTTTATTTTCTCTATGTACACATATAAACTTATCACTTTTTTATTTTGATTTTATATGAATCAATAAGTTAAAAATTTAACATTCATATATAATTTAAATTTATTCACATCGGTATTGAGACATAATTGAGGCAAAAAAAAAAAAGATATTTAAACCTTCTCATAATTTACGGTATTTTTTTTTTACTAAAGAAGTAATTATTCAGATAAAAGCGTAATTGTCTGGTGGGAATTAAAGGCGTCACAGCTAATATGCTGTATTTAAATTGTGAGTTCAGAGTACTCTGTTTCTTCAGGTAGAAAGCAGAACAAAAAAGTCACATGTCATGGAATAATGAAGCATAACCAACGCAAAAAGACCCATGCTGATTTTTCAACAGTACGAATACAATAATATATAACAGTATTTCAACATTTATTAATTGGCCGCTAAAGAAGATTTTAGTCATACAAGCACTACCAAGTATTATGCTAAAGGAGTTGTAAATGAACTAAGAATTTTAAGTTTCTTTTTTTTTTCCTATATCAATATATTCTTTTTGTTTTTCTGTGAACTCCTGATTGATTCTAATCAACTGAACCTCTGTCAGGCTGGTCCGGTCTTCAACCCAAAAACCTCCAACACCTACCGTCAAGTCTCGTGCACCGCCTCAGAATGCTCTTCTCTTGAATCGGCTACTCTCAACCCATCGGCATGCTCAACATCAAATGTATGTATCTACCAAGCCAGCTATGGGGACAGCTCCTTCTCAGTCGGTTACCTAAGCAGTGACACACTAACCTTTGCTGGATCATCCGTCCGAAATTTTATTTACGGTTGTGGCCAAGACAACGAGGGCCTCTTTGGCCGCTCGGCTGGTCTCATTGGTCTCGCACGCAACAAGCTCTCCTTCCTTTACCAACTTGCGCCATCTCTCGGCAACTCCTTTGGCTACTGTCTCCCTTCTACATCTTCCTCGGGTTACCTTTCCATCGGCTCTTACAACCCGGGTGCGTATTCGTACACTCCTTTGGTATCTAGTTCTTTGGATGATTCTCTCTATTTCATCCAGTTTTCTAGCATATCAGTTAATGGGAAACCGATTGGGGTTTCATCTTCAGCTTATGGTGCTCCAACAATTATCGACTCTGGTACAGTGATCTCACGACTACCGTCAGATGTGTATGACGCTTTAAGCAAGGCAGTTTCAGCCGCCATGGCAAATGCTCCAAAGGCATCGTCTTATTCGATCTTGGATACCTGCTTTAAAGGCAGCGCCTCAAAATTGAGGGTGCCGGCAGTGAGCCTGACATTCCAAGGTGGCGCCACGATGAAGCTTTCATCAGAGAATGTGTTCATAGATGTCGATAGTTCGACAACATGCTTGGCATTTGCACCATCTAGTAGAGTAGCTATTGTGGGTAACACACAACAACAGACATTTAGTGTCATATACGACGTCGGCAAATCCAGGGTAGGTTTCGCCCCCGGAGGATGCCGGTAAGAAAACAAAGAAAGCCGGTACATGAAAGGTCAAAGAAGCAACACAATTAATGGTCTTTATTGACCATGGTGCCTTGTCATGTCATACCGGTAGATGGTATGAAGACGAGAAAAAAAAGGTGGTAGGTGTATATTATGTTTTCAGTGTACAGAATAAAGGTTGAAGCGTTGGGTTGGAGATTAAATTAATTAACATCATTAGTGAGGTTGTGCTGGTGCCTGGTGATTAGGATATAATGGGACTAATGGTTAGGCCAAGCCTCTTAATTAGCCAATTGGTCCATGCATGAAAAGGTTTATAGATAATAATGCTTTCACTTTCAAATGGAATTGTGTAATTCATTATTTATTCGTCTACAATCTACGAGTATTGATTCAAGTGTAAGATAGATATATATATGGAGGAAAATAATATAAGGGAAAACAGGTTCTGTTTCCAATTGTGTAATATCTCATCTTTTTCCTTTACTTCTATTATTGATTGTAATATTCTTTTCTGAATGTTAAAGAAAGCTGCTATATTGTCCTTGTCTTACCTTTTTTTTTTTTTCTTGTCATAACTCATAAAGGTCACCGGACACTTTCCGCTTACAATTTTATACATATTACATAATACATTTTTCTTTCTAATCCACAACAAAGGTCAAATGTTCAACCTGACAAGTTGTTCCCAGTCCGGCAATAGTCTTGTGTAAAATGTGGGGTGTTTTAAAAAAAAAAAAAAAAAAATCAACCGATAAGCTGCAAAACAGAGGATTAAATCTATGGACGCCTTATCCTTTTTGGATGGTTGGCGAGAAGTTACCGTCAACAAATTTTAAAAATAATAAAAAAGTTATATTTGCAAGGAAATTTGTGAAAGTAAAGAAATGAAAATAAATATTTACATCTTGTACGAAATAAATAGTATGGAAGCCACTAATTGGCCACCATCTAAAGTTAGATCTCTTGTGTTGTTTGCAAAACTAGCACCTGCTTCACTCTTCTTTTTCCGGAGAATACTCTTTTATTTCTTTCCCTCCAAAGTCCTCACAACCCTGCCACCCACATTGTGCTCCATCTTATTCTCTGGCCCTTCTATAGACCAATCCGTCGGTTGATATAGACTTCTCTGATATTCTCTCGCCCCTGAAAGAGATCTCAAAATGTCCCATTAGGTCAAACTAGAACTTAATTGCATAGACGCAGTTCCACATGATGTGGTCATTTGTTTCGATCATATTTGAGCCACAAAGCTAACATCCCTACTGTACTTGACATCCTCGATAAATCAGAGCATCCTGTGTCAAGATTTTTTTCTTCCAACATTAGCCAGATGAATGATTTGACTTTTATTGGGATCTTCATTTATAGTGAATTTTAGCCAGATGGACGCCTTATCAACATTTATGCAATCTAAGTAGTGAATTTCTACCTACCTAAGGAAGTAATAAAAAAAATTAAAATTTTAAAATTTGGTCTTCAAATACATAATATGGAGAATATATTGAGCAGTTCACATTAACTTTTTTAGTAGAAAAATAAAGAAAATTATTTAGAGCACAGACTAATATGCACTATGCATAGTCCCGTAGCTTCGTCACTCATCATTCAGTTATATTATGTAAACATTTTGAGTATCATTCAATAATACATTAAATATCATTAAATTTTTACTACTCGATACAATGAAACTGATTAATGTATGAGGAATATATGCAACAAATTAATTTCATTATTTTTATAGAGTCTGGCTAGTAGGACATCAGTATCATTTCAGCCTATATAATACAAATTTCAAAATCTAACGAATCAACTTCAAATAGTGAATCCAAACCGTTCAAACCGATCTACTTCATTAGTTGTGCATTTACATGCAAATTTTATAATTTTTTGAATTTATTTAGTATTAAGTCAAGCGGTCAAATATGTGAGTTTTTAAATTAATTTTAATACATTCATTTTTCAACATTTTTGACCACTTGATTTAATTGATCCTAAAATAATTCAAAATTATAAAAAATTTGCAAGTAATAAACGCATCACTCATAAAGTAAATCAGTTTGAACAGTTTAGATTAGTCTTTTGAAGTCCATCCAATTAATTTTGGAGTTGGTGTCATATGACACTGATGTCATACTAGCCGGACTCATTTTTATATGCAGCATACGCTTATATAATAAATCACCCAAAATAAATCCCAATTACCTTGATCATAACAATAAATTTGTCAAAATGATTCCATTGATATATCCTGATATCCAGACCTTTGTATTAGTTTCTTGTCAGAGTATGATAGCATGATAAATGTATTAATCAAGGCAAAAACAAGTAAAAAGTTGTCATGACAAGTACTAAACGTACACGTTTGTACAACTACTAACAAATGCACCAAATTTCATAACAGTTGAAATCAAATATGCCCTACCACTAAACCATTTCCTCCGGACTTCGGATAAATACAATTCATCAACAAAGAGACTGAAATTGACTACCAAAAACCATATCATCCAAGCACTCAATTTGGTGTTATGTCCCCATCACCCCCACCTCACTGGAATTTTGTTGTGTTATTTAATAAAATCTTGTTTAAGAAGTAATTAAAAAGTGTTAGAACATATTTTAAGATTTTAATTTTCTGCTTATCCACATGTATTTCACACTATTATCACGGTTCACGGATGTCTTCATCATACTTTCTATCCTCACCTGTAAATAATATATTTTCGTCAAAACTATATAACTTCGGTAGGGTCTATTTATAGCTTTATCCCAACTATATAAGTTGAATTTTGACCAATTTCTATCATAGTTACTTGTTCGATTCATGTACCAATCAAATAATTAATGGAATGAAGACAATATAAGAGCATGTAATTAAACAATAGTGGAGAGTTAATTAATGGTCTTTCATGTCAATCAACCCACAACTAAGACTAATAACCAACAGAAAGGAACAACTTGTGACTGGAATTGAATACCAACAATTTTTCCTCAAAAAAAAAAAAAATACCAACATTTCTGTATCTATATTAACATATGTACCACAACACACGTAAGGATATTATTCACGTAGTTACCCGCAATGTCACGGCTAAGAACAGACTTTCGAACTATATATGGGAAAATTCAATCATACAAAATTTTCTGTTGAGAGTGAGTGTCAATTTTACAATACCATAATATTATTTTACTTCAAATTATATAGAAAATTATACAAAAATACAAAAAATAATAAAAAAAATGGAGGTCAATTGACCTCCATTAACTATACATAACTCTGCCCTGGTCACGCATGTCAGTCACATGTCGCATGATGTGTCTCCCTTCGATAAAAAATGACATGCTAAACAATTTTCTAACATTATTACTTTATTTAATTTCTTTTATAATATTTTTTATTTTCTATAAAAAAATTCTATGAACTAACTTAAAATCAGAAGAAAAAAAAATTAACTGTGACCAACCATATCAGATTTAATCATGTGACATGATCATTCATGTAACATAACTATTTTCCACCATTTTAATTACGTCATATCACATAACGTCATGTCATTTTTTTTTCCTTCACCAAAACATCTAGCTAATAGAATTGTGCTAATCAAAATTAGCAAAATTTGCAAAGAGCACCCATGATTTATGATATTTGCTAGAAAAATGTTACTGATAGACCTTATATTAGGAATACAAAAGAGATTTCTCCTGTGAATTGAATTCATCGCATTGCAATTCCCACGTACTTGTCCTCGAATTCTTACTTATTGTCTAATATACTAACCCTAATTAAGCATTTATTTAGTGAGGACACAATTGAAATAGACAATGATTTTATTCAATAAAATGAAAAGGCATATTTTCACCCAGAATAAAATAATAATTTCCGCCCAGTTATTTATGTGGCTTTTCCAAATATAAAAGATCTCAGTGTTTCCTTATATCAGATAAATTAAAGGGTGTAATTTTCAGTACTTACATGCTAAATAACATTTTCTTGAGCCAAATTAATAAATAAACTAAGTACATTATCTCTACTAACAGTAATCAAGTTCTAATATAGTTTTTTTTTAAGGTTCAAGTTCTAATAGTTATACTAGTATATGTCATGTTCAAAGGAGTTGGCAGGCATAGGTTCACCCCATTTAGTGCCAATTTAAGTTTGAAACAACATCAAAGTTTTCATTATTAAATACAAGTCTTTTTCTAAATTTATAGAGAAAGTGCCTTGGGGATCCATTAAGGTCACCTTTTCCCAATTTATTGGATATATAACCTTAGCATTGTATCTGCAATTATTGCTCATTATCGTCCTGGGATACAAAACAAATCTGTATCTATATATATATGGATGGATGTGTTAGGGTTTCTAGGGTTTGAGAAGAGGAAGAGAGCAAGAGATAAAGAGACAACTAAAATTGATTTCTGTTAAACTTAATTCTCTCTCTTGCAAAGAGTCATTACATAAGCTACATATTAAAAATACAAAGTTCAACGGATCTGAATAACAATTTGGATCAAAACATAACAGGATGTTTGTACATATATGTACCACAATATATAGTTGATAGAATTGGATGACAAATTAGCAAATTTTGAAGTGTTATGCAGTTACCTTCTGGTAATCTAAATTATGAAGTCTTATCTGATAATTTTTTAGTCTGATTAGAAACTCAAAATTGTGCTGACCACTGAAACAATGTAACCAGTCTCTGTAAAATCAAGTTCTATAGATAGTCAAGTTTTAGATCTCATTGCCAGATGCTGATTAGTACGAGATTGTTTTTTTTTTTTCATTTCTCACTAGATCACTTTTAAGGGTTCAATGTGTAACAATTGGTTTTTGAAAGTTAAAAAGAAAGAACTATTTGTCAATGTTATTCACATGGTGCACCTACGATTTGGAATATTTGCCATACACATAAATCTAATTACATTTCAAAAATAAATAAATAAATTACTTGCCTTCAATTAAACAATCTCAACATAAACCATTTGGACCATATACGTACTGCTGTCAACTAAAAAGTTCCACCTATAAAATGAAAACAATATTCTTTTAAAATACTCTCTCCAATTGAATTGTGCCCTTGAACAATGGGCTCACATGATTGAGGTCCAGGGATGTCTTCAGTTCGGAAATAAATCTGTTGTTATTCCAATGGAATAACAAGAACCTTTTACGATCTCAACTGTTCAAATTTTTTCATGTGTGAATCTCAATGAAGAACTTTTTTATGTGTGAATCTCAACGAATTTTTTATGTGTGAATCTCAATGAAGAACGAATTTGAACTTCTTTATGTGTGAATCTCAACGAATTTTTATGTGTTCCTGTTATTCCTTTGGAATAACAGCAGATTTATTTCCCTTCAAGAGGCACTGCCCCCCTCTGATTCAATTTTTTTTTTTCAAAATATGCTTCTTTTGTCATTTTTTTTCAGAAAAATTACAAAACTATGTTTGTGTTTAAAATAATTATACAATTATGACTATGCAAATTTTTCCCCAGCCTATCCTATTTCTTGTACATTTCAAATACAATCTCTAAGCTGAAACCACCATGGCAAGCAGTCGAAGCACATTTTATATGTAGTTAGTCATCAGAAGTTATATTTACTAATGCATTGATCTTCTACTGTACGAACATGAAGAACGAACTCTAGCTCATTCTCAAGCTTCTCGATAGAAAATTGGCTCATATTCTCAGGAGTTTTTAATGTTGAAATTCATATTTCTCCAATGCCTATTATAAGTTTCAAATTAAAAAGTACATCAACTAGCTAGTTCAACCAACTTTCTTTTTTAAGGTTGGAAGCATAAGCTCCAACATATATATTTATAAAAAAAAAAAAGGTTATTTACAAAAGGCCTACAGCCTACTTGTATCTCCCTAGTCCTCTATACAATCACCATAAAAATAAACCTAACTCAAGAATATACAATCATGCCCTCAAAGACGTCATCTCTTTATCCAAAATTCTCCCAATTATGGATGTCCATCGCCGCATCATTGATTAGTTCAACCAACTTAAGTAGTATACAGTATTTTGTTACTGTACCAGTCAAACTCGGAAACTAATACATTCACCTAGCATTATCTTTTACCAGCAAGTGATGTATTATTTAAAGTGAACTTCCTGTTTTCACCTAGCTTTCCAGGGTATGACCATATCTAATAGTAGCAAAAATAGGAAATTTTATATCACCAACAGTAGTTTTATTGCTGGTTCTACTAGAAAAAATAAATTTAATGTTAGTAACTAAGTCAAAATGTTTACTTTCATCATTTGCTTAAACAGGGAAAGAGAAGGTGACATAGTTCTTTCTTGAAAGTGAAATCTGGCTATGTCACTGCTCGTATTGATCGAGACAATTCCATTGCTTCCATAGAATGGATGCACATTTGATTTGAGATTTTAAGAGGACTATTATTAAGAAAGAGAAATGAGAATTTCTTCTTCAGCTTCCCGATTCAGGTGGGAAGAATCAGAACCGTCCCTTTCAATTGTAAAAGAAAATCGGAGGTTTGCTGCTCACCTGAGAAGCTGAGACGTTAGCAATACTATCAGGATCAGTATATTTTAAAACGGGCCGATGGTATTTAGGCCATAATTCAGAAGGTTATGGAATATTGGAATGCATCTATTTGTTGATATTTTTGGGCTGGAAGCCTTGAACTATTGCAGCTTGAGAAATACATCATTATGCTTTATGCATATGTAGTAATGTAGTACGCACAAAAATAATAAATGCAATTTTATGTTGCAAATTTTCTTAATTTATTAATTATTTATTGTACAATACAGTGTACCTATTTAAAGAACAAAAGTTTGTGTTTGATGGTATATATATACTACATAGTACATACACATATTCATTCCTATAGAATTATCTTTTAATTTGTATAGCCGGTTTCATGTCTTTATTATTCTCTAAATATCTCAATAAATGTGCGAAAGTCACAGTTTTTTTTTTTTGAAAAAAGGCATAATTGCCCATCCATTAATAAAAGAGTCTTACAAATCAGAACCAAATTTAAAAAAAAAACAAAAAAGAGAGCTACCCCATAAAACCCCGATTATCTATTGGTCTTAGCAACCTCCCCAGCATCATCAACCACAATAAGGTAATAGCAATAAACCACATATGTGTCCGGATAGCAAAAGCAGCAAAACAGCACGAACCAAAGTGCCTAAATCAAGTAATAGATGGGTATATCCCATGATTATTACATCCAACAAAGCAACAGTATCTAATAAGCCTATCAAGAGGTATGAATGCACTGGCATGAGCACCATCCAGCACCTGAAAGTCACAGTTTTGGAGTGGTATTCCGGATTTATTGTTTTGTAGAGGTACTAGTACATATTTGTAAAGGAATTGAAAGCTACTTGAGAGGTTCCACAATCAAATAAGTGCAGCTAGCATTATCTCTTTTGTTTTGGAGTATGTATATTTTTATCTATATAACAATTACAACACATTACTAGAAATAAAAAGAACACTAGGAGGAATTTCAAAATTAAAAAGAGAGATGTGGCAGCTGGTTCTCCCTTTTGTGTTCTCTCTCCTTCTCTCAAATGTAGCTTCTGTCAAGGATATATTTACCCCAAAATGCACTTCAGAAATCACTGGTATTGGCTGTAATCTTGTTTGGCTATAATTAAGCTTTTTTTTTTTTTAATTAATAGTGATGTAAGAGGAGGGTTCAAATGCACTATTATTTTGTGCTCTAATATACTCTACATTTTTTATCTCTGTCTTCAAAGTCCGAATAGTCGATTCAAACCGCTCAACATTAAATTTTTCTGAATTTTTTTACTATTTATTAAGATGGGTACAAAAAATATCAAATTCAGACCATTGAATTTTGTACCCATCTTAATAAATAGTAAAAAAATTCAGAAAAATGTAAAATTTGGTCTCCAAGCACATATTAATATGGAGAACAAGATGAATGGTTCGGATTGACTGTTTGAACTTTGAAAATAAAAATATGTTCATTTTACAAATAGGTCCTTATGTCCATAGAAGCATCACTCTTTATTATAACCATCTTTTTTTAGAAATTTTTACTATTTTTTTATAGGTAGAAAATTATCTGATTTGAAAATTTTGAACTATAAAAAAGATTGATTTTCTACCCATATTTTTAAGATAATAAAAAATTATAAAACATATAAAATTTAATCTAGAAGTATATTTTTATACGAAGATTAAATAACTTACGGTTTGAAAGGAATATTTGATCCGTAGCATGAGTCAATTAATCGTATCCTTATTTATATAATCCAGGAGTTACATATAGCTAGCAAGCCTAGATGACCACACATTATTTTATTCTTTTCATAAAATTAAAAAACAGAAATGATACAAGTCAAAGTGAGGTTAGACTAGAAGTTGAGAAATATTTACCCCTATTTACCAGTCAGCACAGCCACAGCGTGCCCACTAGTCAGGTACCAGCGTAAGAAATTTTGACTAACAAAACTGAAAAACCAATAACAAAAGTCTAAGCATCTAACTGATAGTATGAAATTTGACATTGAATGATTGAAACCTCCAGATGTGAAGCACCAATTGAACAGCTCAGGTCTGTACCTGACCCTCTACCACCCACGCAGTCCCTGCAGCCCGGCCCCACTCCCCGACCTCCCATTTTCGACCATCTTCGCCCATGACAACTCACGTGTCGCATCCCTTGAAGCAAGCTTGTCAAAAAATTTCTTGACCCATTCGGGCTCTTCAAAACTCAAGGAGGATCAGGCACAAGTTCCTCTGTCCCCTGGTACATCAGTACAAGTCGGGAATTATGTTACCCGAATCGGGCTTGGCACACCGGCTTCTTCTTACATTATGATAGTTGATACCGGATCTTCGTTTTGTTGGCTACAGTGCATGCCAATGCCATGCATCATGGAATGCCATAGACAGGTATAGTTATTACTTATTAGAACCATAGTATAATCTTAATTGGCTTTTGAATAGTTAAAATGATTCTCCAACTAGATACTAATTTTTTTTTGCAATAATAGTAAAATTTGAGTAGTTCTTGTTCTGCATGGTAATGAATTAACAAACAAAATATAAACCAAGGTGCCAAAAGTGAGAATCAAAATTGAATTTTAAACAAGGGCCAGTTTACTAAATAATATATCATTATAAACAATGATTAATGATTCGATTTATAGACGAGTTTACAGGATTAAATGACGCAAGTGCTATTTCAAAACAAAACCAAGAACTAACTGAAATGAAGATTAAACGATTTTTTTTCTAAAGCCTTCTATTTTAATGATGATCTATTCCATTGTGTCCCTCAGGCGGATCCGATCTTTAACCCAGAATCCTCCAGCACTTACTACAAAGTACCATGTACTGCCTCAGAATGCTCGGCTCTCAAATCGGCCACACTCAACCCATCGAAATGCTCCAACAAGTCGAATGCATGCATCTATGAAGCAACCTATGGTGAATTGGTGATGGATCTTTCTCATACGGGTATCTCAGCCGTGATACCCTTTCCTTTGCCGGATCCTCCTTCCCAAATTTTATTTACGGGTGCGGCCAAGACAATAAGGGCTTATTTGGTCGCTCAGATGGACTCATCGGCCTTGCCCGCAACAAGCTTTCTCTTCTGTACCAACTTGCTCCTTCCCTTGGCAGCAGCACCTTTTCCTATTGCCTCCCTTCGACTTCTTCCTCAGGGTACTCTTACACTCCTTTGTTCTCTAATAAATTGGCTCATTCTCTCTACTTCCTCAAGTTGTCAAGCATATCAGTAAGCGCGCAACCAATCGGGGTTTCATCATCGTCTTATACTTCACTACCGACAATTATCGACTCTGGAACTGTTATCTCGCGGCTGCCATCCAATGTGTATACTGCTTTGAGCAAAGCGGTGGTAGCTGCTATGGCGGGGACTCCAAGAGCAACAGCTTATTCGATTTTAGATACCTGTTTTTCAGGCAGTGCTTCAAATTTGAAGGTGCCAGTAGTGAATCTGACTTTCCTCGGAGGTGCCACGATAAAACTCCAGGCAATGAATGTACTCATAGATGTAACTAGCTCAACGACATGCCTGGCATTTGCACCGGCTACTAAGGTGGCTATTCTCGGTAACACGCAGCAACAGTCGTTCAGTGTATTGTATGATGTCGGCAACTCCAAGTTAGGTTTTGCCGCCGGCGGATGCCAGTGATAAAACAAAAGGTAAAAGTACAAAATCAGCTCTTGAAGCCATATGTTGATGGTTTTTGTGGAAATAAGATCTTGTTATAATGTTATGGGACTTATGTTATACCAGTTAATAATTGAGTTTAGCGTTTAAAGAAGATATGGCTGGTGTACATTTATTTAACTTCTCAGGAGTTAATTTTACGGCTAATGGCTAGGCCAAAATAGCTATTTAAATTGTGAAATGACACAAATATGTCTCGAAATTTTAGAGAATTGGGTAATTTTTTGTTAATTGATCATCTAAAATTTCGAGTATTCAAGTGCAAGTTAAATGAAGGGGGAATTTCATGTATATCCCTCAAAAGTTTCAATATTATGTATTTATCCCTCCAAAATCAATAATTACATATTTATTTTTAAAAATTGTAGAAACTTACATATTTGTCCAATCTAACTCTATTATATATCAAATATCACTAAAAATAATTAAAAAATATTTTTAAGCATTAAAATTTATTTTATAATATTAATTAATATTGTAATTACCACTATACCCTTTTGTCCTCCCTCCCTTTACTGTACTAACTTTTAGAAACTCTGTTTTTTTTATTAATCGAAATTAAATAAAAAATATTGTTAAAAATAAAAGGTTTGCGGAAAATTCAAGAATGAGTAAAACGGGTCGGTTTAACCCGTCCCACTTAATCCGCCCATCTTACAGCAAAATGAAGACATACTGTAATAATTGGTATTGTACGGTTCAGTACTGGCACCGGTATGGTTCAGTGCTTGTACTGGTACGGTACAGTTCGTACTGGTACGATTTAATACTGCTTTCTAACACACTGACTTTAGCAATGAAAATAAAAGAAGAATAAAATGGAAATACATATAAAATTAATGTTAAATATAAGGGGAAATTTTGTTTTTGCCACTACAAAAGATGGAAATTAGAAAATTGCCATTCCAAAATCTGAAATTAAAAAATTGCCACCCTAAAATCACTTAATTTAGGAATTTGTCATATTTATACATCCAATATACATTTGTAATTAAAATTAATCTGAAATGATATGGTATTTTAGTATTTCCCAAATTAACCCCCAGGCCCCAACAGATGAAATTAAAATCTCTCCAGTCCAGTACCAACGAAATCTATTTTTCCCCTTCGCCAAATCCCTTTCTTCTCCGGCAAAACCTTCTCCTTCACCCTTCATCCCGTTGAGGAATGGAGGTAGCAAGTTCAGCAAGCTCTGCATCCAAAATTTTGCCTTTGATCATGTTCGCATTAGCCTCTGGACTTGTTCCAACACCATCCGCCTCCGTCCTGTCATCTTCTCCAGCTGTTGCAGACTGATTTCGGCCATGAGTTGCCACTGTGTCTCCTTCAGATAACATCTCGTTCGTGGGATAAAGTTCATCAGTGCCAGGCTCTTCGTCGACATTCTTTTCTTTCTCGTCAGCTTTGCCTTTGCCTTTTCTGTATAATATATCATTTTGAGTCATCAGCTTTGATAATTGGTTGTCTGTTTGTATTCATAGTTGAGGTCGTGGTGCAGATTAGAGGGAGAGAGAGAGAGAGAGAGACATCTAGAGTTGAAGCTGTTATGGTGGAGGCTTTCATCACTGTTGGGCTTGTCGCTTCAAGAAACCGGGGTCATCGGTACAAGAAGTTTGGGAGGTTCTAACCAGGTAATGAAAAGGTTAGCAAAAATCAAAAGTTCCTACCGTGCTACAATTTTCTTTTTCAAGATGTTTGGAAGTTTTCTAACCAGGTTATAAAAAGGTAAGAAAAAATCAAAAGTTCCTACTGGGCTACAATTTTCTTTTCAAGAAGTTTTTCAAAAAAAGAGATAGACAAAGATATATATGGGGAGTCAGTACCAGCGGTACTGTTACTGTACCAGTTATTTCAATTTTACTGGTATGGTACCAGTCCATACCAGTGGTACTGACCAGGAGAAGTGAATCATTTCTGATGGTACTGGTATACACCAGGAAGTGAATCGTTTCACCGGAGGAAGGTTTTGTCAAGGGTTTGGTTCTGTCAAGGGCGGCCTCTCTAATTTTCTTGGCGGAGGAAGCTTCTGGCGGAGCTGCGTTCAAGGGTGAAGGAGAAGATTTCTGGGCGGAGGAAGCTTCTGCTGCGTTCAAGGGTGAAGGAGAAGGTTTTTTGTAAAGCATTCAATAAGTTAAAGAGAGATAAATTAGGGATATGTTTGTGATACTGAATAAGAACTTCATGTGCACTGCAAGAATTTATTATTTTTTCTTTAAACAACTTCTCTTACTGTAAAAGTTATCCATGCAAGGAGTGCTTCAAGTATAAATGCTGGTACCGGTGCAACCAGGTACCAGTAAATCCAAGGGATTTCTAACAGAATTTCCTTCACAGTTACCAGTATCACTAATTCCTCTGCTCTGTCAAACTCTTAAGAGTTGGAAGTAAAATATAAAAGATTTTACCAATAATTATTGTAGTTCTCGATTTTAAAATGATTTACTTTCTTTCATTAAGAAATAAAAAAGAAGTTATTAACTGGCTTTCTTTCATCAGTGATACGAGTTCATTCAAACTTTGCCTAAAAGCGTGCTTCAAAGGAGGAGAGAACGCCTTTAAATAAAGAGCAGGAAGAGAAAAGTAACTCAACGACGGACTATTCACGTTGTTTGTCTCTCCACAAAAGAGTAACCGAAGAGGGAGCGGAAGGGATGGACTACTGTTCAGAGGTGAAAAAGGAAAGGCGACATCTTGATTTTGATCAAAATTTATCACCTCTAAATCAGAGTACAGAAATTACCATGGTTCTAGAACTCATAATTGGAATCGGATTCTTGACCATAGAATCGAAATGACCATAGAATCGAAATCAGATGAATTGGCAAAGTTAACTAGGAAACTCGGATTTTTTTGACAGAAAGTATGTTTTGTAGCCAAAAAACTCAAAACGTAGGAAATAATTGATAAAAAAATAATTTGTAATAAAACTATGTTAAAACAAAACAATACACTCAAATAATTTACTAATTATATAATGTAATATAAGCATTAAAAATTAAACACATTTTTTATTGTCAAAAGCTATACTGAGCTGGCTGGATTATCTCATCATCCTCTGTGAACTTATAACTTTTACTTTAGTCAAATTAAAAAAAGAAAAGAAAAAACAAACTATAGCAATGAACTAATATACTGGTTAGTCACATGCATTATTTACTGTTCTAATATAAAGTCAAATATCCTGTCTCACTTTTCTTTGGTCTACAAGTATGTTGTCTAACATATAGCAATGCACTACTTTGGTTTACAAATATGTTGTCAAATATGTTATTTTTTTGTCAAAGCAGTGTCTAAGAAATCATTCTTGTATTATCTAAGCAGTGTCTAACCTGTGCCTAAACGTGCAATATATAAAAATTGTTACAATTTTTTTTTAATTGAAAAAATGCCAGATTAGGCTAGACTGGGCCAGAACTCGGCCTGACTCGGCCAAAAAATCGGATAACTTGGCCGAGTTAGACACTGTTCATCCGAGTTTTGCTAAAAAATTCACACAGGCGAGAAACTCACGTAAAAATCAGACCAGACTCTGCCAATACAGAGTTGACTCAGAATCGGCCGATTTTCAAAACCATAGAAATTACTGTTTAGAGGAGATCGCGTTGGTTCCTCTTCCTCAACAGATGTCGATTCTTGAGCACAGGCTAAAAAATAAGCTGCCTCAGATCCAGTACTTCCGAGTTCCAACCCGGTCAGCCTGACAGCACTAGTCTCACTTCCCCGCGCTAATCCCATCCAAACCCTCGCTAGAAACACGACAATCATGACACGCCTCAAAATTCGCGGGTCGCCACGTGTCCCCTCCCGGGCTGGACATGAGTACGCGACCTCTCCCCTTCTCTTCCCTTCGATCCTCGTTTACACCGACTCCAATGTCCTGCCTGCGTTCTCTCTCTCCTCATCGCTTCTTCATCGATTCAGTTGTCTATCCAACTCCTTTTTCATAGCTTTCAACAATGGGTAACAACATCCCCTTCCCGACAGCCCCTTTATTTCAGAAATTATGAATGTAGCCCTGTACATATTTAGTCTCCTAATGTAGAAGCTGGAGGGTTTTAAGGTAGCTATTATTTTTTCCTTTTATTTTCACAGCTTCATGGTTTTACATGATGCTAGTCAGAATTTGCCAAATAAATATTATTCCTGGTAGTACTGGTCCAACTATTTGATGTATCTGAGATACCGTACCAGTAATTTCTGCATTGATAACAGTTGTTTACGGAACTTTGCCGCTGTCTTAACTCCATTGGATTAGAAACTTACCTGTAAAATAATAGTTTTCTTGAGAAATAAATTTGACAGTTCTGCATATCATGTATAATATTTATCTTTCAAATGTAATTGTACAGCTGATGATAGTTCTTTCAAGAGCATATTAAAAAGCCTCCCAAATCCAGCAGGCGGCAGATATGGGGATTATTACAGTCTAGCTTCTCTTAATGACCCAAGAATAGGTTACACTTATGCTGTCTTTAGTTTTATTATTACTCACAATGTAATTTGCATTGTGGTAGCATCTCTTATTAGTGATTTCATACTTCATATATTCATACTATTTTCTTAATCTATCGAGACATATTTTTCCATCCAGCTGTATTTTGTTTTAATTCTTCATTCTTATATAGATTCATTTCCGCAATTCATACCTAGTGACTGTAAACTAGTGTGTTGTCTTTGTTTTAGAGCAAGTAGTTGATATGGAATGATGTAATGACAATGTGATTAAGTTACAGGAACTGTTGGGAGAGTTTGGCATAATAGAAGATCATGTTGTTTCCTTCTTTTTTAGAGCTTGCATAGAAATTGATTGGTCATTTTTTAGAGGTACATGGCTGATGGACATGACACCATAATTTTGGCTGGGGAAGCATATGGGACAGGGAGCTCTAGAGACTGGGATGCCAAAGCCCAAAGGCAGAAAACTACTGGTATGCAAAGCACATAATAACCTAAGCAATGAGTCTACGGATCAATATTTTTGTTTCCAAAGTCCAAATAGTCCATCCGGACCATAAAACGTGATCTCTATATGAAAATGTACTTGCAAGCTAAATTTTACATTTTTTAAGAACTTAGTTACTATTTTTTAAGTGATTTTCTACCTATCTAAAAAATGGTAAAAAAAATTCTAATAAGTATAAAATTTTATCTACAAGTACATCTTAATATGGAGAACATGTTGAATGGTTCAGATCGATTGTTTGCACTTTGAAATGGAGATATTGATCCATAGTACGGACCATTATTATGCGCTATACATAGTATTATAACCTCACTCTAACAGGTTAAATAGTGTTACTAGGGATGGCAATCTCTGACCTGCCCCGAGCTGCAAGATGAGCTAATGGGTTAGTGGTTTGGGTCTGATCCAGCTTTATTAACAAACTATCCAGCCAGGTCACTAGTCACCAGTCCATTTTCCCCCTTGATATTGATGATTTTTTTCTTTAACTTCTTTTTCTTTCTTTCTTTTCTTCCAGGGAGTGAAAACTGTAATAGCAAAGAGTTTTGAGAGGATACACAGGAACAACCTAGTGGGTATGGGGGTGATTCCTCTTTGCTTCACGCCTGGTGAAGATGCCGAGTCTCTCGGTTTAACTGGTTATGAGCAGTACACAATTCACCTACCAAAGAAGATAACTGAGATAAAACAAGGCCAGGATGTTACTGTAGCCACAAGCACAGGAATATCATTTATGTGCAAACTCCACTTCGACACTGAGGTGATATGCAATCCTTATCCTCATCTTGCTTGAGGAACTTAAAATGGGCTTTCATATTAGGTGCCTTGATTAAATGGTACTTGGAGACAAAATATGTCTAGAGATCAATCCAATCATAAACTCCAACTTGTCATGTAATTTGATCAAAAATTATTATACTTGATCCTGAACACAGAAAAGGGTTGCTATAGGATGTACGAAAAAGGTTTTTTTTTCCCTGTTTAACATTAGAGTAAATTTCTCAGCTTACATACACCACGTTTTCTTTGGATGTTTCAGGTAGAGTTAGCTTATTTTGACCATGGAGGTATCCTTCCATATGTCATCAGGAAGTTGATCAGATCTCAAGATTAGAATCATTAGGAATGAGAAGATATCGGTTTTACATGGAAACCTAGTTTCCTTTTGTTGTGGATGTCTTTTATATATTAGTAATATTTATTGCAGAGTGGTCTTGTAATTTAGGAATGTAAAAGGGCACAATTGCAGGTTACAATATTTATTTCAGAGTACTTTTGTAATTTAATACTATAGAAGGGCTTAGAAGAAGTGAAAATTCAAAAAATCATTTTATAATGCGGTTGGGCCAAGCCATATTGTAAGGACGTTAAAATTAGATATAATGATAAAAATAAGTTCGAAAAATACTATCGAAGTGCAACGCAATAGACATGTTAAACAAAAGGGGGGGGGGGGCGTCATCAAACCTATTAATTGTACTTTCCGAAAAAAACATATTTCATAGTACAATTAACTTTATGTCATCTCAAATTATGGAAGGAGATCACCTGCCCCCAGTGCGGATGACATGTGGGTCTAGACAGGTTTAAACATTTAAATATTGATTTTAATTTTGCTGCGGACCCACATGTCAGTGACTCAAGGGCAGGAAAATCCTGCCCCCTGGGGGGCAGAGGATTCGGTTCCTCAAATTATACAGAATTTCTCGTAAATTATGTTTTTCAAAAGCTGACTCACGTTAATGATCATTAATTAGGCAAAATTTTGGGGAACATATACACATAATTGCACTAACTTTTAGTTAAAATAGTGGATTGAATCAATTAATTATACAGGAAACATTTAGTAATAACCATTTTGGATAATGTGAAGAACTCTTTGGCACTAGTTGTTACCTTTTAGTACTAATTGATACAACTTTGATCACTTTTTCATGCAGTTAATATATGGCTGTAATACACGTTGAAAAATATTTCCAAAAAAAAAGAGGGGGGGGGGATGCTTTTTGAATCCACTCATAGCACCACACCAGTTGCATTAAGAATCACCAAAGTTACATCGAGTACTAGTATTGCTATTTCCAGTCATTCAAAACTTCTTTAGCACCAATCCATAAAAACTTTAAAAAAAAATGAGGTTATATGCCTCAGATAAGTAGCTACATATATAGATTAAGCAGCGATTGCATACAATTATATACTCTTTAATAAATTCAAGGAGCAAATCAAATAAAAGATAAATTCAACTTTACCCAAATGTTGGAAATATCTTACATACGAGTAGAATTCGTTAATTATTAAAATGGCAAATTTTATGTAATAATTTGTAGCACAGTAAAAGTCTTGCATTGCTAGAAAAGAAATTGTAAAAGATGGCTTATATGTATGAAAGGGCTTCAATAAATATTATGGCAGGTATGATGGTTTAAGTACATGATGTGACTTGAGCACAAATTATTGTCCTGATAATAATGTTCCTATGTTTATAATAATTGAAATTATTCCTATGACCCTTACCTAGAGTCTCAATAGTATTATATTTTTAAAATAAGTATTTATTCCTGATAATAAAAACATTGATATATCTGTTGCATCATTGCATGCACAAATACTTTTGTAATAGATTATATGAAAATAGAGGATTGCATAAAAGTTCAAATTATATGCATGTTTAACTTTGGCTTACAATTTTTTTAAAGAAATATTTTTATCATCAAGTATAAACAGTTTTAAAGGGTATATAACTAATTTTAGAATACAAATAACCTGTCTTATCAGATTATACAATAAAATCGTATCCATAAGAATACTTATAACTGTTTATGCATTAATAGTTAAAGCATAATACGAAGCT
Source organism: Carex arenaria (assembly GCA_964058825.1). Classification (NCBI taxonomy): domain Eukaryota; kingdom Viridiplantae; phylum Streptophyta; class Magnoliopsida; order Poales; family Cyperaceae; genus Carex; species Carex arenaria. The sequence goes on from CAXKVW010000191.1 coordinate 153,775, forward strand.
AGGTAGGGTGCTAGGATCATGATTCAAATACCTTGCTATGGACATAAAATACGGATATGAAACTTACGAAGTTCTATGTAAGACTTGGATATATGTCCCCAATTAGAACTTACAAAGCCACAAACTAGAAATACAGATATGATCACCACAACAAACTTAAGCAAAACCCATGATCAAGAACATAACAACAGAATTATTCTACTAAAAATAGTACAACGCCATTAGGCTCAAGTTTCAACCTTTGACCCCCAATCCATGTCTCTTTTAAACTAGGGGAAGGTCGTTACTGTCAAACGGCATATTTCTGGGTCCAAGCCCTGGCTGTCTCCTCATAGCGGGACCGCTGGTTCTTGTAAATATGAGCTATCTCTGGCACAAGGGGATCATCTGGGTTGGGGTCGGTGAGAAGAGAGCAAATTGAGAGTAGAACTTTTGATATGGTAAGAGCCGGGCTCCACTGATCCTTTAATATGTCAAGGCAGATGCTACCGTTTGAATTGATATTTGGGTGGTAAACCTGAAAAGAATAAGATAGTTTATTAATAAAGGTCGACTGTCACTACCAGGGTCAAAACCCCCCTTTTTTTAAAAGAATTATGCTCACAGGATGAATGTGGATCTTCTCTTTTTTTGCTAAGCTAAACTCTTTGCCTTTTCAAATGAAAAAAATTAATGACTTCCAAATTCAACCAACTTTCACTTCATCATGGCAGGATGTTACTTCTAAGAATAATTTAGAATTAAAAAAGTTATTCTATAAAAACATCCATTTTAATATATTTCTTTAAATCATGTTTCATATAGATTCAAAGTAAATCATATATATTTGCAACAAATGATATTTTATCACAAGGGGGTATTACCCCTCACCTCCTAAGGTATAAAATAGGCTAGTGTAACCTTTACCTTTATATTTCACTAATTGTCTCAACTCCAGAATTCCAATTCTGTCGCCTGAGCACCAACTTAAATTCTTATTGGAAATGACTAAAGGACAGCTATCTTTTCATTTTTTTTCTTTAATGGCAATTACTTCATGTTTGTGCATGGTCAAGTGCTTCTAATTCTGGACATTTCTATTTGCTTTGAACTTTGAAATATAAATGCAAAAAATAGAACATGATTAAAGTACAACCCTTGCTGTTGCAAAATTTTAGACCCAACCAAGAAAAATGTATTATTCACAATGCAACAAATACTTAAGGGCGGTGTTGACACTGTTATCTGCACTACATGAAGTTGAGGTCAAGGTCAATAATCAACAGCAGATTCAGGAGTCAAAAATAGTATATCAAAATATAGCTGAAGCACTCAGCTCACCTTAGTCTGGAAGTTGACTTTAGGAGGTTTGAATGGATAATCAGGAGGGAAATGAATCATAACAAAGAAGACGCCGCCTGAATAGGGACTGTCAGTTGGGCCCATGATTGTGGCCTGCCAGTGGAACAGATCCTCCCCAACGGGCCCCGCACTGCATGAGGTCGGCGGGTCCCTCTGTAGGTCCATGAGCTCCTTTTGTATTCTCTTGCTAGCCATGAAGTCTTTTGAAAGTATTAACAGAATTACATATCAACAATTTGGAAAAGATAGATCCAAGGGTTAAGTCTAATATAATTACACTGACAGTCACAATTGACACTTAGACCTCACTAATACAGACAAATAACAGAATAATTAACCGTAATTAAGTACAATAAATGACTAGGTGCGGTCCAATACTAGTATGAACTGGTCACGAGATAAGGTTGCACAATTATTTACCTCGTCATATTTTTTTCCCCAAATTACCAGCTCTAAATGTCAGCAGTGTGAAAAAATTACAGATGAACTTTAGCAAAAAATTCAAGGGTTAGTTCTGGAAAGTTATGTTTGAATTCTACACTTAAATGAGACTCCGAATAATATCAAAACAATTGAAGCAGTTATTAACTACTGGTTCCATATCAAAAATATTAATAGAAACAACCAATCAATAATTCATAACTGGAAAATTTCCGAAACTTACAATTTGTCTAAAGGCTAATTATATCTTTAGCCCCTCGATTCGTCGATTTGGCCAAACCCTAAAGTTTCGAGCTTCTAGAGAGAAGAGGAAGAGAGATGAACTTTTTCCCGCTGACAATCAAGAGAAAGAAAGGTTGTTGATATTACAATTTTGAACAGGGATTCGATCAGGTCACCGCGCGTAGTCGGGTGACCAAATTTGAGTTTATAGGTACCCATGCACCAGGCGCATACTATTTTACTCGCTCAACTTAGGGCCCCACCAAACAATCCAATTTGTGGAGCCCACATTTAAGCCATCTGAGCCGTTTGACTGTATGAGTACCCACGGATGACGGCAGTCGGGAATTCATCTTACCCATGGGTAACAGAATATTTCCTTTTAGATCCAGACCGTCCGATCAGAATCCACACGAAATTAAAGAGATCCCGTGCGTTCTAAACTCGGACCGGATTGGTCTGGATTCTGATCGGACGGTTCAGATATAAACAGAAATATTCTGTTATCTCAGGGGATCTGGGCTCCGGAAGTCGGCAGCTGAGGAAGGGATAACGCCAGCTGTCTCCACAGAACTCGAGAATTCCGACTTCCCCTTTATTTTATCCTAAGAACTAGTTCGGATTCTCTAATACACATATTACAAAAGATTCCTGTACTGCATTCACTGGCATTGGAACTAGAGAAGGAAATACGTGACACGCCGTGATGTGACGTGACAAACACGCCGTGATTTGGTCACGTGACGTGATCAACTTTTTTTTTCACGTGACATGACCAAAATGATGGCAGATGGTCACGTCACGCGAACGGTCACATCATGCGTAGTCACGCCGTGACCATACGTGACGTAATCACACGTGACGTAATGTGTCGTGACGTAAATTAGTCATGTCAATTTTTTTTATATTTTAATTTAAATTGTTGAAAATTTAGGAAAAAGTTATAAAAAATTCTAAAATAAGTAAATAATATTATAAATATTATTTTTTTAGGAAATATTGCATCTGACATTACTTTAAAAATTCAAATTACAAAAATTTATTAGACTAAACTAAAGAAAATAAAAATCAGTACTACATGAGTACTAATATCACTGAACTTACACTATAATAAAAATCTGAATACTCTATACACATAAAAAAAATTGGATACTCTATGTTTCATACCATGACGTAACGTAACGTGATCACGTGACGTGATTGGTTCGCGTGACGTGACGTGATGTATATTTTCACTGGAATATGGTCACATCACGCGTCACGCGAGTCACGTCACGTAATCGACACACGTGGCGTGACGTGACGTTAACGTGACGTGACTAGTCACGCCGTGACAAATTTCCTTCTCTAATTGGAACCCACGATAAAGAGGGTCCTGATTTAAAGTATATGGATGTCATTTTGGGTAACACCTGCACGGAAGCTCTCCTGATACACGTAATAAAGAATCCGAAATAAGTATAGTTTAGTTATAGTCTGGAACAATTTTAATTCGGCTACTGCTTATCCAACCCGGACCGTCCTGAACACGTATTCTCTGCATTAACTCAAAAGGGAATCTGCATCTTATCCGTCCGATTTTAAATGGAGTTAATTAGACCATCTGATTTCAATACAGGACTTTTCAAAATTAGTGCGAATCTTGTCCGCATGGCTCTTAAAGCTAATCGGATTGTCCGTATGTATTAATTCAAAAGATTCCATTTTGAGTTAATGCAGAAGATACGAATTTGACCGTCCTAGCAGACATAAATAAGTATATAATTCGGCGGGCCATGTAAAATACGAATTCATATAATATAAGGGGCGGACCATGTAGACCGGGGGCAGCGCCCTCCTGAATTTTGAGTTTTAATGGATATCGGAGTATTTCGATAGATTTGTACTTCTGAAAAAAAAAATTGTCCTCATCTAAATATTTAAATTGTAATTTGGATTAAATTTAAAATTAAAGTTAAAATAAATTTCATAAATTACGATTGATAATTAGAATTATATGTTAAAATATCAGAAATTACAAATCAAAGTATTAGAAAGTATAAATTAAATTATTGTTTTTTATCGAGTATCTAATTAGTTAATGGGTTTAAATCCGATTAGCTATTTAAACCGATTCGATATTTTTTTGTCCTCCCGACGAAAATCCTGAGTCCGCCTCTGTCTAAGACTGTGTTTGTTCATATGCAGACTGTTCAATCAGAATAATAATATGTACAAATATAAAAAAGAAATTATGTATATTTTAATTCAAATTGGATTAGTTAGAATCTGCACAATATATAAGATAACTACTGATGTGGCAAAATAATTCATTAAGTTCTTTATAGAATAATAATTTTAAACTATAACTATGTTGATGAGAACATAAAAAATAAATGATAGTGTGATATAATAAAATTGAAATTTAATTTTAAGTGCCAACTACACACACATCAGTCTCAGTTGATAATATAACATGTGAAAATCAAAATAATTTTAAAAATATTTTTTTTTGAGTTGAATAAAAAAATATCTTGAGAGAAAACTTTGGAAAAATGTTTTATGGTCTTACGAATGAAGGAGAGTAAATAGAAAAGAGCGAGAGAGAAGTGAAGAGAGGAAAAATATGGAGGCCACAGGAGTATTTTGTTAATAATTTTTAGAGGATGGTATTTTGTTCTATGTTTTAAAAAAAAATGACATTATGTAAAATTTCTCCTAATTAGACTGTTTAGATTAAAAAATATATATATTATGTTACTTCATAGGATATCTCTAGATTTGTCAATTATCAAATATGGATCTCCTAAAAAACTTAAAAGTTTTGAGTTTGATTCGAACTGTCTGATCAAAATATGCACGAATATTAAAGAGGTCTCGTAAACTTTATTTTTAACCTGAGTGGCTTTGATTATGATTGGATGGTTCGGATCCAAACTCAAAATTTGAGTTACTTTAGGAGATCCAGACTTGATATACCTGGCTGGTCTGGTATACTGGTATTTGTAGGAAAGCAGTTTCCAATTTAATATAATGAGTTCCTTTTTTAAGAGATATTTTATTCATGGAGTAAACAGAATCTAGATTCTGTTCTGTATTCTAGTCTCAACTTAGTGTCTATCCTGTTTTTTTGGTTAGTGTCTATCCTGTTGCATGATTGACCATATTAACAGTCTCGGTCTTTTTGAAATTATACAATATATAATCTTTCAAAAAGAAAAGGACAGAATTTTAGATAAGATCCTTATTGAGTGTCCTTTATTTTCTTTTTCCCATGTTTATTATTAGAAATGATTAGCAAAGATTAGGCACAACTGCATCAAAGACCCCAGTTGACCGCCTCAGCTTTCAGGATTTAATAGTTGCTTCAAAACAACGCTAGTCGCAAAGGCGATATTATTAATCTTTCCACCTTTATCCTGTTTATGTAGTTCTGTTGGAAGAATTATTATCTATCAGATCCTGGGGAATCTGGAACAAATCCTGATCATAATAGTTTCTCGTGAGTCGTGACTATACAAATCGGACGGATGAAATTGATCGAGATTTAACGGGAGAACACTATATCACGCTGATGAATTGACACAGTTAACAGACTTGAACTCAAAAAATAAGAACTAAAAAAAGGCAAAATTTCATATATGCTTCTGGAAATTATATATTTCCCTCTTTTTTAATTTATAATAACATATTTATCCCTCTAAATTAAAACAAAAAAATTACCCACCCAATTTATTATGGTTTCTATTAAAAATTCATTTAAAAATTTATAAAATACTCATTTGACTATTTATTAAAAAAAAATATAGACTGCTTAAGAGAAATATTCAATTTTCTAATTAGCAGGTAGCGATGACAAATGATTTATTTTCTTACCTGTGACATGCACATAAGGGTATACGTCACAAGTAAAGAAATGAACCATTTGTTCTCCAAAGTTATTCAATTAGAAGTGGACATTTTTTTTAAAGTACATATTTTTTTTAATAAAGGGTAAAATGAGAACTTTATAAATAAAAAATGAGTATTAATAAAAAAGAATAATAAATTTGATAAATTTGTGAGTTTTTGAAATTTAAAGAAGTAAATATGATATTATGAATTATAAGGGAGGGAATACGTAATTTCATAATTTTTTAGGGATATAATTAATAAAGAAGAAGAAGAAGAAGAAATTGTAAAAAAACTTATCTTTTATTTCATTTTTTATTTTTTTTATTAAAGAGCTTAGTGCACTCTTTTAAATATTATTTTCAAAAATTAAACATGCGTCTCTACTAAGAGTGATCCTTTGTTCTTAATCAAAGTTAATGAATAAAGCCATAAATCAATTAAAGGCGGAGAAAAAGTAGTGCAACCATAGGATAGAAACCTTCAAGGTACAATTAAACCTTTTTTCCAACAAACTTTGATTACAACCCCTAAATCAAAAGCCTATACACACCCAAACACCACCATCAGACCAACATGATCCAAATATACAAACTCATAACCCCATAATGATCTCCCAAAACAAACCCATAAATTAACCAATCTCATATTCTCATTCAACCAAAGAAATTGAAATCATATCCATTGCTAGAGGTGGCAAGGATGTAGTATGCTACTACATGCCCAATGGAGCCCCATGCCAACACATCCACAATATTGAACCCAACCGGGTCATTTGATTTCAGAAGACCGACGTACTCCTTGGCACGTACATCACCGGCCTCGAAATGGGTCTTGCCATTCTGCTCTGGCACTTGTTTCGCGACATTCTCCCTCTGGAAGTTGAAAAACACGAAGCGGCCCAAGAAGAGCGAGAGGCCAGTGCTGAGGCTGATGACAAGAGACGCATTCAGCTCAGCACGTATTGCACTCGATCGCCTTGAGGCGGTCCGAATTGGCCGGGCTGAGAATGAGCGCAACTTGGTTGGTGCCCGGCGGAACGAAATTGAAGGGGAGTTGATGGTTTGCGCGGAGAGGAATGTTGAGGTGGCCATGGAGATTGTTTTTGGATAACAAAAGGGGGTGTATGAAATTGTGTTTTGTGGGTTGATATGGGAATTGGAGAGGCAGGGAGGGTTTTACTACATGTCAGTATAGTTAGGGAAAGAAGTGGAGGTGATGGATTTGGATTGTAGAGGGGATGTTGTGTGGAATAGGAGAGGAGATTAGGATTTGGGTGGTGAGGTGGGATGGATTTATTGGTTTATCTCTAGATAAGGTATCTGCTCCACAATTTGAAGGTTCATGATGAGATGTCACTGTGTAAGTAGTGCTTTTTGAATTAAAAAAAAAAACAAGTTGTGCTTTTTGACCAACTCATTGACAAAAGGAATTGATAGAAACTGGATTAAACAACATTCTTTTATTTTCTGAATATGCCTTGCACTTGAGATGAAATCATTGAAACAATTTAATGTAACTATTTCTCTTATTTCATGAGCGAGTTACTAAATTTGGATGTCATAATATTTTGCTATAACTATTTCTCTTATGTTTTCGAAATAGTTCAAAGAGGCCGCGTATGCAATCTAATTATTACCTATTACTTGTACTATAGCTGCTAGTATCAGACATGGCTCTCAAAATTTGCGAGCAAGAACAAGCATGAAAGATGTTTTCTCTAGAGAGACAGAGTTCATCACATACAGGTCACTAAAATTGAAGAACAATTATTTTCTGAGCTAATCACTTACACACCCTTAACCCATTAAGACAGCTATACATCATTAATATTTTCACTAACACAAGTCCCACGACTACATTATTTATTCTAATAATACAAAACCAAATTTTCTTGCCCTCACTGAACACACACTATCTCTAAATCACCCTTCTAAAACAAGTCATGATATAAGTAATTATGAACCCGCCTATATTGTAAAAGGCTGCCATAAGTCCGATCCCACACCCCAACAAACAGAGCCTCAGTGTCTGGGCTGAATGAGACGCCAGAGATCTCCCCAAAGAAATCAAGCTCCTGATGTTTATTGTACCCGCTTTGAACATCAAAGACATGCACAAAGTCTGCTGGCTCAGCCATGGCCATGAACTGGCCGTCGGATGTGAATCGAACAGAGCGGATCGCGCCGATGTTTCCCCGCAACACATCGGTGGATTTGGAGAGGTTGCGGATGTCCCACACACGGCATGTCTTGTCTTGGTTGCCAGTCGCAAAGGTTATGCCATTTGGATGCCATGCCGAGGCAAAGGAGTAGTCTAGGTGCCCATTTAATTTGTGAACCACCTGGGAAAGGAAAGCAATATACACATAATTTTCATTTTTTTTCGTAACTACTGAGATTTGGAGCAAGGTTGTCAAAATGCCTTCCGATGGTATATCATCAATGGCACAGTAAATGGAATAACTGAAAAGAAAGAACCCAGTTGGAAGTAATGTTCCAAAGAGAAACAGAGAATGATTGAATTTGTGCTTTACCTTTCCAGAATTAGAATCAATTACCATTCCCTCAGGATCATCTCCAACTATAATGAGGAGCTTTCCATCTGGACTAAGTGATGTATGCTACACAAAAGAAACAAATGGTGGATCATATTGCATAAGGGGGTGGGGATTGAACACAAGTTCAGTATTCATTGCTACATAGATTAAAATGATTCAAGTTCATCATCACTTCCAAGTTCTAGGGAAGTTCCATCTAATGGGATCATGCCTGGTGGTAAACCTAAGAAGAGACTAACCGGTACCAAAGAAATGGTTCCTAAAAATGACCCAAGGACCCTTGCTAAAGGTACAAGATGCATTTCTTGTCAGCAATATCAGATAAAAAAATATTTCGAAAAAAATATTTGCGGGACCTACTTTATCCCTCTTCTTTAGAAAAACCATTACACAAAGAACTATGGTAGTAGAGGAGTACTTGTACAAAAGAATGCAATACAAGGCAAGAACTGCTCACATTAACTGGCCACTGGAACCTGAAATGCTTGCAAAGCTGAAATCTTTCCATATCATAGTTTCTCACCCCGCAATCATTATTTGATGCAATGAAGTGCACAGCACCACTGAGAAAGAACATGGAAAGAAGAAAATTTACAAAAAAAGCTTGATCAAGCATACAAGTCACTCAGACATGAAGGATCATAAGCTAGTCCTTTGGATTTGAGAAAAGAGAATATATTTTGTGCCCTTGCAGAAAATATCAACATAATGACTTGCATCCCTATAGACTTGACATAACCTCAAAACATTCTCAATTTATTTTTTTACTGAATACACCCATTCTCTTCCTCATTAATGCAGACAGAAATAATAATTAAAAGAGCATTCTTGGAGAAATATTTTGATGACTAGCCAAGGAGACCGAGGACATTCATATGTTTTGTAAGAGCAATGTTACACTTCTAATTTTGAAGGAGTGTTCTTATCTCGAGGTTTTACAAACGTGCACACAAATTCATAGCCCTTCCCCAAGACACATGCACACATAAAAGAAACAGTAATAATTACCTAGGGCTATTGTAGATTTCAACTGCATTAGTAATAGCATTTTCATCATATGTAGTACGGCAACAAAAGCTTACTCCTTCACGGTCCAAATTCTTAATTACCCACAAAGAAAAGCAGAAAATAATTTAAAAAATGGCCCATAAATTACACATGAAATTACAGTACTCATGATAGTATTTTAATTGGCACCATGACTTGTATGAGAGAAATAATAATACACAAACCTGGAAACATTATATGTGAACACAGATAATCACTAAATGAATTATATATCAGATATTCTCCAAGGTTGGCAATCAATTTAGAATACAAATACAAATTAAGAAATATTAAAACTGATTAGCATATATACAGCTTGATTTCTACAATCCTACAGACAATAAAAAAGGCTTAGGGAAAGAGCGTTACTTTGCAAATAAGCTCTCCTTGAAAGCCACCTGCTACAAGCAGATTATCTTTGACTGCTAAGGTACTAACTTGAGTTTGGGAAAATCCCTCTGCTAAACTTCCTGGATGTTTCTGCATTAATAATAATGCAACATTTACTCAAAAAAATTTAGTATTAAACGAATGTAAAAGAGGGAATAACTTCTTAAACTTGGAATTTGATGTTTAACCAGGCTTCAATTCATTAAAGGATGCAAAGTTAACAAGAGTCTATCGCACTATGCATAACACCGATTCGCCAAACTATCACTTCATATCCCAAACAAGTTCTGAGATTTAAATGATCGATCCAAGCCGATCAATTAGATCTACGTATCAAATGTAGGAAACCAAAATTTACACTTTTTTTTAATTTTCTTTTACTAGTTTTTTACTACGGAGAAAACTATGATGCTAAATATATTAGACCATCCAATAAGAAAGGTTTTCTCCATATTCCAAAACAATTGTAAAAAGAATCTTAAAGATGTAAACCTTGGTTTTCTATTCGATATGTAGATAGAACTGAGCGACTTCAATGACCATTTAAATCTTAAAAGATGCAAACTTTGATTTCCTATTACAATCAGTGCTTTGCATAGTAGCGGATACTCAAATCTCCTAATTGAATTGAATTAATTGTCTATCAACTAACAATGTAGGTACCAGCCATTAAAACAAAGAACATACAATATCCCAAAAATACTAATTCAAAAAAAGGCTAATCGAACCAATAAAGATACCAGAAAGAAACATTTGTAGTAACGAAAAATATATCAAAAGCACACCTCTCTTGGTGCCACATGACCTTGGACATTGACAAGCTCCTTTGGTTGACCAGTTAGTGCTGACCAATGAAGAACAGAAAAATGTGACATCAAGTACACATCATGCTTTGATGTAGCCCATACTAAGTTTCGTAGCTGCATGTACAATTATACTTCGTTTAGAAGCTTCTATGTAGATTAAATGCAGCATGTAGCAACACATATATCAATGATGATAATAGTTTATCAAATACTTTGGTAATGAAACTTTTGGTGAGATTTGGCAGACAAACATTACCTAATATAAAAAAAAATTACTAGCACAGTTAAATTTATGAATGGGCAACTTAAATCTACTAAACTATTTCGGAAAATGAAGTTCAACAAATGTATACTGTAAAGAGACATCAACTTATGTTTAATGTTGATATTTTTAACAAAGAAGTAATGCATGGGTTCATTTTTGCAATATTTTCTTCCAAGAACATACGCCATGCATCCTTAAAAAATAGATCAGAAACGATGCATTACTTAAAAAACAGTTAGTGTTTCACCAACAACACTGCCACCATCTACTGCTCCACTAAACTCCTCCAGTATCTCTCTTTCCCTAGCAAAGAATTTGTTGTGTGGCTATCAAACCATGAACTAGCAAAAACACTTATAGTCGACGTTGATCTCAATTTTCAAATCAGTAAACTACTGATCCAACTAAATCAAGATAGCTTGAAACACTAAGACCAATCTCAAACTCAACAGCTCATTGTTTTCGGATTTACAAGCTAGCCCAGCTGAAAATAAGGCTCGCGCCAAACAAAGTTGGGTCTAGATCGCTTTATCTCGGCTCGTTGGAAACCTACTTGCTAGTCCTCAAAGATAGACAAGCCAAAATCTCAACTTCCTAGACTTAGATGCTACTAGTAATTTTGTCCAGAACTGAAAAGCATCCTATTATAGCAGTCAATTTTATGAGAAGCTCTATTGTAAAAGGTTATTGTTAATGGTATAAAAAATACACCATATACTTCAATTGAAACCTTGCTATTGACTCCTTAACCTAACGTATTTCACCTAACTGCTCAAATATCTTCAAAGACATCAGGTGGCCTCTAATTGTTAATTTTAAAAAGTTATACGATGTTAAACATATTTTTACAAACATAGTGAAAAAATTAAAAACTCAGAAACTTCCGATGTTGACTTGAGTTTTGCAAGTACAAAGCCCTGGATAAATAAGTATCATCCGCTCTCTTTTTATCCACAAATTGTATCTTCAGATGATGAACAATAACACAAGCATTAAGGAACTGTTTTTGCAAATTTCTAATAGCAGGCCAATATAAATTAACAGCAAAGTCCAAACGATGGTGAATTAATAGGACAAGAACTTCATAAGTATAAGCAAACATATAATAATCAGTAGTCTACAATGAGATAAAGTCAAGTTCTACATGCAAAATGGAAACGGTCAAATAAATGGCTCAATAAACTTAAAGAAGGAAACAAAATGATATCTTCTAACATAAGTAATCAAAAAAATTATCATCTGTACCTGAAAATGAAGGATCGTTGACTTTACGGATCTTGTATTTTGCCAGAACTCATAATGCATGCCGCCTTTCTGTGTAACTTTGCATTCCTATTTTGAAGATGAAAATTGTCTCTTTTAAAAAAAATTGAGATATAACCAATAGTGGATTCTTATTTGGATTTTTAGTTCTTAGACCGGTCTTAGCTTAAGGCCCAATTGACCCCAACAATTCATCTCATACATCATACCAAACTGGACCCAGAAGCAAAAAGATCGCAGGTTAAATTTATCTTGCCTTTTCTGATGCTTCACCAGAGTCAGGTATGTTCTCGTAGTTCTTATACTGTTCCAGTCTAGTTTGCCGGTACTTCTCTCGAGTTATGCTTAGTCTCTCCCATGGTATCCCTTGTATGTCTTTTCCCTTCCTAGCTTGGGCTGATGAGGTATCTGTTACCTTACTGCTCTGTGGAATGATTGAAAGAATGCTATTGATAACACATTCCAACAAAAAAACAACCAAATTGAAAATTATATTGGCCACCTAAATAGGAATGTGCTAGAATGGTGTAGCATTTGCTACCTAATACACTGTTATACCCTTTTTCAGATTGCATACAATCTTACTGTTTATTTTCTTAGTAACCTCAACAAATGCAAAAGGTCCAATCTAGCTAGGTTTTTAAAACTGAAAAGAAATGAAAAAAATATATGTAATTGGTGGACAACAATTTACTTGCAAAGGAAAACCATATCAGATCAAGAGAGGGGACGGATGTTATTGGAAAATAAATGACAGGTGAAGGGACTTTAATAGATTTTATTTTCAGATAACAATAAGCATCTCCTTTCTCTCTGTGTAAAACTGAACTTAAAAAAAGGAGGCTTGATACTTCAGTGGTGAGGTTTTTCTCAGAGTACATTTTGCTATAAGATGTATTATCAGCAATGAGCAAGTACTTCAAAAGTAAGATAAGCATATTAATCTAGTGAGAGAGATACAAAAAGAACGAGAATGTAAAAGTTAGCATCATACAGAATGGCCAAATTCTTCATCGTCAGAATCAGACTCTCTGCCCTCCCTCTCCTGATATTCATCTCCAGTTTCATCCCCAACTTCGCCCATTTCATAATCATCTCCCATCTCCTCCACTTCTTCATGATACTGTGACATGTTTCCAATTGAAATTCCTGCTACAAAAAAAAATTGTGTTTTCTCAATACCTTTGTGTTTTTCTAAAGTGCTGGCATCATTGTGCCTCTGGTTCAATATGTGAAAACCAAGTTAAAATTGCATTTCCTATATATCTTAGAGAAAAAGAGGAAGGCGAAGACTCTTATACTCGTTCATAAGTTAAGTTTTAGCATTGAATTGAGGGAGTGGAGGGGTAATTGAGACAAAAAAATTCTATTTTCTCCCCATGTAAAGAAGAATTATCCATAAAATTGAGGAAGTGACTATTTTACACCTACCCCCTTCCCACCCCCTCAGCTATCTTCCTCTCATATTCTCCTTCAAAACTCAAGCGCATATCTGACTAAAGCTGACATCTTTCCCAATTTTATGCTTTGTACGGGTTACAGATTCAAGGATACTTTATGGGCAACCATGGTGAAATCGAAATCAAACAGCATATTTGCTCTTAAAAGTTGGACTACATTCTAATTTGCATTAAACAAAGAAGGGATTCATCCCGTTGTTTCAAAAGGGAAATAATTGCCAAAATAAATTCACAAGGACCCAAATTGATCCCGACAGATCCAGTTCCAAACAAATCCAGGTAATTATTTACTAACTAAATATCTAAAAAAAGGAAGTAATTATAAAAAAAAATCAAGCATTCAGATTTGGTACCTTGTCTGGATCGACTGATAAACTAGGGTTCTAAGCAGCCTCAGATCGAGCAAGAGACGATCGATCGCATCCGATCTAAGGGTAGACTACGAATTTTCTAGTATAAATCAAAGGATTAAAATTTTCTTCTTGTTCTCCCTTGTTTAACTTCCATTAAATTATTTTCTTTTTGATATTTCCCAACTTAATCATTGTCCAAGCTTACAAGTTCCCGCTAGCTGACAAAGGAAAGAAAAGGACAGCTTAAGTTATGGATAGGTGATGGTGCTTGAATTTACTATATTGCCCCGGGATTTCTATTCTCTCTCTTATCTCCTCTAGAAAATGCGTGAGGATTGTTTATTTTCTCGCCACCTGATTTGTGGTATCCTGGGGCAATTTCGGATTTCATCTCCTGATATTCATCTCCATTTTGGGTAGTGCTCGGTAATAATTATGTGAAGCTTTAAATTTTAAGTTGCACTAAAGATTATTTGTTCAGTAATAAAATTGAAAAAAAAAAATTTAAAAATTTAAACCTAACAAAATATTTAAGTTATGTGAAATCATTACTTAAAAAATGTGAATAAAAAGAGTACTAAGGAGGTACCATTAAACTTGATAAAGGAGCATCTATTCGGTGAGCTTAAAACTCCTTAGAGCAATAAAAAGTACTAAGAAGCTCTAAACCATGATTATCGAACACTTCTGTGATTCTCCAAAGAAACATAATACGGGATTTATCACAGATGCGATTCAGATTCTCATACGTGTCAGGTTGATGTATTTAAGTACCGCACCGTTAGACGTATATACTAGAAAGACCATGTTGTAAAGCACAGCACGAACACCAAAAAAATATGCGGAAAATAAATCAGATTCGGTAGGGGCGTGTCAGACTTTGAAACTATATTTCAAACATAAATTTAATTAATTATATAAAAATTTCATGCTGAAAATGAAAATAATATTTATGACATTTAATTTTGTATGTATGTTTTGTACTCACTAGAAATTTGTGAATCACCTATTTTTGCATTGCCAATTAGTTAAGCAGGTATAGTACTGGTTAGGTGAGAACCAATTATACTGTACTAAATGAGGATCATTGAAAGATGTTAAAAACTTTGCATTGACTCTGACCAAAGTAGAGAAAATAACATTTCTTTTGATTTTTAGTGCTACTTTTGGACTATTTAGAAACATAGGACTGAAGTAAGTTTTCAAGATATTCAATCAAAATCAGCAAGAATTTTAATCTATTTAATCATTTCCTTGGTTTTGTATTTGATAGGTCGTAAAAAATCCAAGAAAAGGTGCAGGGGCAGGAGTACGCTACGCGTGATTCTACCAGGAGAAAAAGATAACATTTCTTTCCAGCTAATTGAAGATTCTTCTACTAAGAGTGCTTGAAGCAAAACATATTAGTATTAGAAATGGAGATGATAGAAGGATTAACAATATTTTGTATGTTTAGTGATTCTAGAAACAATACTTATGTAATATGTCTTTTTATTTTTGGGGGGGAATTTCATGTATCCCCCTCAAAAACTTTGAAATTACCTATTTCTCCCTCTAAATTTCATAATATCATATTTACCCTTTCAAAGTTCAAAAACTCACAAATTTATCCAAATTAGTGATATTTGTAATAAAACTCATTTTAGATATATAAATTACCCATTTTACCCTTTCTCCCTCTTTTGTTTAACCTTTCTCTTCGTTCCTAGAGAAATCCCAGAAATCCGAGCTCCTCCCTGCCCATTCTTTCCAATTGAGAAGAACTTGTATAGTTTTTCCATCCTGCACCCTGCTCAATTTGCAAATCGGAGCGAAGGTCGTCCCTTCTCACTTCTTCCCTCGAAATGCTACACTATCTCTATTAATGTCAGAAAAGGAAACGTAAACATGGTGCTCAAGCTGGGCATGTTGTGAGTTATACATATTTCTACGAGACCAAACGATTCTCAAGTATGATGGCTCAAAGTGCAGGTTTTTACATGGTTGATGTTGAAGAATAACATACTACCAATCGATAATCTGATACTAAAAGGATGGATGGTATATACAGAATATCTGTGACATGTGTCGTAATGCCAACGAAACAGTTCAGCACATATTTGGTTAATGTTAGGTTACAGTACAGATGTTGCACAATATCAGGAATGCGTACCCGACCACATTACAGAGCCAGTAATTTGCAGACTGGACTACTGAAACACAATTACTGAATCAAAGCACAACCTGGTAACACAAATGCAAACAACAGTATGCTTTGTTATACAGAGATAGAGGTGTCGTCAAATATTCACAAGCTTTTATTTTACTTTTTTAGGTTTCAGTTTTTTGGTTTCCTACTGGTTTTTATTTAATTTTGTTTTACACAATAAAATCTAAGAGCATGATCGTTACCTTTCTCTCTAAAAAAAAAGGTATGCTGGCGCTTTGTTGAATATTGCATCAACTTATGCTTATCTGATTTTTTGGTTCAAAACCACTTTAATATCTCTATTCTTTTTTTCTAGCAGAAAATGTTAATGTTCATGGATTTAATAAGAATATGTAGTTAATAAAATAATTTCCCATTTAGCATTTATTAAGTAAAAAAATGTTTAAGACTATTTTGTCCAGGAGTAATGAACACTTTTAGATTGTTTGCAAAAATGTAGAAATAGTGAGAGAGAGAGAGAGAGAGAGCACATGTGCATCTCTGGGAACCAAAAGAAAGGAGAAAAAGAAAAGAAGAGGAAAGGGTAAAACGGGTAATTTATATATCTAAAATGAGTTCTATTAGAAAAATTAATAAATTGGGTAAATTTGTGAGTTTTTGAACTTTAGAAGGGTATATATGATATTAAGAATTTTAGAAGGGGAAATACGTAATTTCAACGTTTTTGAGGGGGATACATGAAATTCCCCCCTTTTTAATGTAGCTATCAGTATTATAGAGCTTTCAAGTTTGAAAATATATTTTAGTTCCCCCTAAAATACTTCGATACATTTCATTTGATGTGTTAAAGTAACTTAAAAGTATTTATACCACCAATAATTTATTTATTTGTCAAACACAGCTGTAAATGTAAAATATCTAAATTTTATTATATGTAGCAAAAACTAATCCTACACAAGCTAGGAGCAAATTTTTTCGAGAGACGCTGACCCAACCCAACTGTTTAAAACAGGTGCTAACTCAACTTTTGACTTTTGGTATGATTTCTCACCCATCCAAAATTATTGTTAATGGAGAGAGAAAGGAGTTGTACTCCACAAACATTGAGATAACATGTCACAATTTTATCACGATAACCTGAATTGTGAATTTTTTTTATAAACCATAAATAGAAAAATCAATTTTAGAGAACTAGTATGATTGATTCGTTTTTTTTACAAAAAAACCATAAAAATTGAGTTGCCAACTCGTTTTGGATTTTTTTTTTCTCCACAGAACGAGTTGGCAACTCGTTCTTGATTTTTTTTTCAGTTTTTACAGAAAAAACTGTGTGAAAAACTGTGTAACCGTTAGTGTAATTTATGTTTTTTTAGTCTGAAACGAATTGACACTTCGGTCCCCAATTTTTTTAGGGTTTGCTCGACTAGAAAATACTTTATAAGCAAACCCTAAAAAAAAATTGGGAACCGAATTGCCAATTCGTTCCGGACTAAAAAACAGAAATTACACCAACGGTTACACAATTTTTTCCGTAAAAACTGAAAAAAAAAAATCAAAAACGAGTTGCCAACTCGTTATATGGGGGAAAATATCCAGAATGAGTTGGAAACTCGTTTTTATGGTTTTTGTAAAAAACGAATCAATCATACTGGTTCCCTAAAATTGATTTTTCTATTTATGGTTTATAAAAAAAATTCGATCAATTCACTGCATTATGTAAAATACAGTTTATGCAGCCGTATGTGTATGTAGTTTGATTTTGCATTAAAATCATTATGCAAATCTTATATATACGGCTCCGCATGTTATTACTGCATAGGAAAAATATGGATTTTATGCAAGCAAATTAAAAAAAATTAACTTGAAGAAATATACATATATATACTTATTTAACTAATTATAAATCTAATTTAGCAATTTAACTTGTTTAAACCTAATTTAGCAATTTAACTAGAAGAAATATACAAAATTGCAAGCTTATGTCAACCTATCTCCATCTGGACACTATGAGGCAGCGATTGATGATCTCCTCAGCTCTGAACTCAGGAAGGGATGTGGCTTGACCAGAAATGATGTCCTCGAGGCGTTGGGACAAGACAACCAAGAGAGGCGACTCGCCTTTGCTGGAGAGGGATCTGTCTCAGCTGATGTACCTGAGATGGCCGATCAGAGAGAGAGAGTCAGTATTGATACTGAGTCAGAGGATGAAGATGATCTGGAGCCCCTGGCTTCTTAGACCGCCTTGGGTTTATCTTTCTTGTTGATTGTTTATTTCTTTTCAAGTTAGTTGTAGTTGCTCAAGTTTCTAAATGAATTACAAAAAAATCAGACTTTTGTGTTGGAACTGTAGAGGACTGGGGAATGAGGAAAAATGTAGGGTGGTTAGGGAGATTGTGTGCTCCTCGCGTTGTGATATTTGTATGCTGCAAGAAACTAAACTAAATGAAATTTCTTTAGATTATTTGCCGAGTTTTCTTCCTTCTTACTTTAGTAAATCATGTGCTTTTAACAATGCCTTTAATACTTCAGGTGGCATAATAGTTGCATGGAAAAAGAGCTTTGACTTAATTAACTGTTGGTCCACGCCTCATACTGTCTCTGTAATCCTAAGGCAAAGAGTTTCTGGGGCAGTGAACATGTACACCACGGTATATGGTCCGTGCAGTGACTCTGACAAGCCGGCATTTGTTAAAGAGCTCTACTCAGTAAAGGATACAGTTCAAGTCCCTTGGATTCTAGCTGGGGACTTCAATCTCACACAGTGGGTGGTCGATCGGCCTGGTGGGGTCCGGGTTCATCAGCTTATGGATCTCTACAATGAATTTGTAATGGAAGCCGGTTTGATTGACGTCCCGCTGAAGAATCGACTGTACACCTGGTCGAACAATCGGCCCCAACCTTCATTCTCGAAAATTGATCGAATCTTTGTTTCACCAGAGTGGCAACAGAGTTACCCAATTATTGCTCTTGAGGGCTTGGAATGGTTGGTGTCTGACCATGTGCCCCTTGTGCTCAATTGCAAAAACCTTGCTCCGGTACCCAAAAAATTCAAGCTGGAAACCTTTTGGTTCAGATATGAAATGCCCCTTGAAATGGTCAAACAACTGTGGACTGCCATACAAAGCCACCCCCAGCAGAACTTGCGAGATTTTCATGGCAAAATAGAGATACTACAGAGAGCTTTGGCTATGTGGCACAAGTCCAGATTCGGTGAGATGGAAGCCCAACTTAGCTTCTGCAAGAGTGCTACACTTTTCTTTGACAGAATTGAAGAAAGAAGGCCGTTGGCACCACACAAATTCAAATTACGGTGCAAAATTAAAGCTCGGGCTTATGAATTGGCCTGCAACATTGAGGAGCGCTGGAAACAAAGATCACGCTGTCATTGGCTGCAACTGGGTGACAAGAACACCAGATTTTTTCATTCATGGGCTTCGGCCAGACTTAGTAACAACACTATTCACTCCGTATTGGATGAGGGCCAAACAGTTTTAGATCCTTTGCAGATTAGGTTACTGTTCCTACAACAGCTCCAAGGTTTGCTGGGGACCTCTGATCAGATAAAGGATTTTGATCCAGCTGCCCTCTATGCACCTGACCCCTCGTTGACCACACTAGATGAACCTTTCACCATGGCTGAAATAGAACAAGCAGTGAAGGAGCTGGCAAGGAACAAGGCATCGGGTCCTGATGGGATCCCAAACGAATTCTTGCAAATCTATTGGTTCGAATTAAAGAATCAAGTGTTCGACATAATTCAAGGTTTCCATGATGGCCGGCTGAACCTTGCTTCTTTTAACAAGGCCAATGTGATCATGGTTCCGAAGCTGGAGGCCCCGCTGACAGTCAGTGATTTTCGATCGATAAGTGTAGTCAATGTCATTCCAAAGCTTATTTATAAAATCTTATCCAATCGGCTAAAATGGAAGTTGCCAGCTCTCATCTCCCAACGACAGACCGCATTCATAGGAGTCATGACAGCTCGCGGCTTCCCTCCAAAATGGGTTCACTGGATCAACTCCTTACTGTCGACATCCTCTTCTAGAGTACTCATCAATGGGCAGCCAACAGATTCTTTCACATATAAGAGGGGGTTGCGTCAAGGGGATCCTCTCTCGCCCATGCTTTTCAACATTGCTGCGGATGTTTTTCAAAGAATGGTGCAAGTAGTAAACCGATTGCTAGAAGAAGGTATTTCAAGAAAGATAAAAGAATCCATCCTGGCTTTTCAATACGCCGATGACACGACAGTGATTCCATCAGCCAACCCAACCTCCTTAGTTGCACTCAAGTTAGTCATTCGCTTGTTTGCATCCATCTCGGGGCTACAGGTCAACTACAACAAGAGTGTCTTTGTTCCACTTAATGTTCCGGCAGAGGACTTGGCATGGATTCAGCCAATCCTGGGCTGCTCACGATCCGACTTCCCAATCACGTACTTGGGGATGCCCTTGACAGTCACCAAACCAACTAAAGAACTATTCCTTCCACTAATTGAGAAAGTTGAGAAAAAGTTAGGAGTATGGAAAAGCAAGATCATATCAAGAGGTGGAAGCTACAACTCACACAAACGATTCTATCATCAGTCCCGGTGTACCACATGATGTGTTTTCAAATTCCAAAATGGGTAATACGCCGAATAGATAAAGTGAGGAGATGCTTCCTATGGGGCAGATCTGGAAACACTAACCAGCAAGGCATCTCCCTCACTAATTGGCAAACGGTTACTATACCGAAAGAATGGGGGGGTCTAGGACTTTCTGACTTACGACTCGCAAACATATCTTTGTTACTTCGGTGGTGGTGGAAACTGTACACCAACGATGATGGCCTTTGGGCATCTGTGGCACAAGCACTCAAAAGGAAAGGTCCAAATCGGCAAGGGCCTAGGTTTTGGTTCAGGGTGGGTTCGTTCTTTTGGCATCAATTGCAAAGGCAAACATATCTGTTTTTGTGATGCACATATTGGGAGATAGGCAATGGACATGACATCTCCTTCTGGAATGATAATTGGCAAGGCCCACCATTGCTGACTAACTTGGATGACACCCCGCAGCGGCCGTTCATCTCACTGCATGAGGCAATTCAGAACCCATCCTTTACTGACATGGTGAATGTACGAAATCATATCAACCTCACTGCACATTCGGACAAACTAGTGTGGCGATGGGAGAGCTCGGGCATCTACTCAGCAAAGTCGGTATACAGGGCGTTTTTCATGGTCGGTTATATTAGATGGCCATTCCCGGTCATTTGGCGATGTAAGGCAACCCCAACTGCAAAGGTATTTGCTTACTTGGTGTTGACAGGGAAAATTCTGACACGAGATGTCCTACGCAACAGGGGTATGCAGCTGCCTATGCATTGCCCGATGTGTAGAAACTGTCCAACTGAGTCTATACTCCACACCATTTTTTTATGCCCGTCAGCCGTTGCAGTTTGGTTTCATGTGGCATCCTGTACAGGTAAGCAACTCATGAAGCCTGTAGGAACAGTTAGGGGAATTTGGGAAGAGTCCTGGAATATGGTCAAGGTTCGGGGTTACTTATCACAACAATAATGGACGTCTGATTTTATTTGCACTGCCTGGAGCATCTGGAAGCATCGAAATGCGATTATCTTCAGAGATGAGCGACTTGAGCCAATCCTCATTGCAATGAGATGCGTACATGAAATGAAGCTGTGGAGGAAATATGGATAGAAGACAGAGCTTGCTTTAATCTATACTACTTTAAATCTATAAATTTGAGTTAGATTCAGAGCTGGTTGTGAGGCTCTGGATATTGAGGATATCATATACTTTTATGTATTTCTTTAACCAAGTTAATACAACCATCCAAGGCAGCTTCTGCCTGGGTTTCAAAAAAAAAAAAATTTATACCTCAAATCTTGATCTCTAAATCAAGAAGTATGGACTTGAGATATAGGGTTGTTGCCTCCAATAAGAAAACCTCCACAAGTATTCACCCGAGATGAAACAAAATTATTTGTTTTTCTCTTGCTAGTGATACTAAATCAATGATCAACCTTAATCTTAGTTTCTACTCTTTAATTAACTATTAATTTAGTGTAAAAGTATTGTACTCAACACATGAGTAAAAATGGTGGATGAAAATGGTTGCATCTCTCAAATCTCATCTTATTTTTTTGTAGCCGCCAAGAGAGCAAGAGAGGGAGAAAAATATGTGAATGTTAAAATTAGGGTTTGAGAAAAGAAAAATATTGTATTTATAAAGCTTGCCTAGGGTTTACTTTAATCATCTTAACCACAAATGAATGGCTAGAATGAAGCATGAGCATAAAGCAACATCATAAAGTTACTTTTGTTATCCAATAGACATCTCCATTGGATGATTTTATCTTCCAACTTTATTCACAAATCTACATCAAATGGACTCTTCCATTTAATGTTAAAATCATAAATTCAAATGAGCTTGGGCCCTTTTTTCACTTTGCAAATTCGTTTTTTTTTTTCATTTATGCTAATTTTCGGCCCACCCGACAATTATTACAAATAATTGTTTTTGCTCAATTCTTGTTGAGAAATAAAGTTATATATCATATTCAACATATTATAAATATATTTTAATATCAAGGTGGTCATCTTCATGAGACTTTTATATATTTCATTTTCTCTCTTGGGTGTGACCTTGTAGGATCTATATCGTGTTGACAATATAATAAAAACTCATTTTTAATTCTATAAATTATAAGCGGCATCTAGCAATATGCATTATAATTACTCAAAAGATAAATATGATATGAACCAATGAATATCATGATTCTAAAGCAATATTTAATTGCTTGTATCAATTCACGTGTCACATAATATCATGAATAAATTTTAAATAAATTCAAGATAGGAGAGTGTCATCCTTGTAAATTTATTTTTTTCTTGATTCTAAATAATTAGTAAATAATGATCAACTACTTGATCATAATTGTATGCATACTTTATTACTCCATCAATAAACTCACAAGTATTATCACTCATATAAATAGTTAGCTTCTAAATCATAATAACACTAATACACCAACATAATACCACATACTTGTTTATATATACACACACTACCTTTTCTCATATGAAATAATCAAACGAATAAATACCATTTTCATAATAGCAGATTTGTAGAATCCAACTCTCCACAATAAGCTTTGCAACTACCCTCCAATCTCCAAACGTAGAAAGACGATGAGCATTGGGCTTCCAACAGTTGAGGGGCAAAGTTTGGTGAACTATAGGTATCTTTGTTTCTTTCTGGTTAAATAGCCAGAGAAGATCATGGTGCTATTAGAGGCGAATTTAAGGTATAAATCTATAAATTCCTAAGATTAAAATTGTATAGTTTGTCTCTCCTATTAATATTTTTTTTGTTTAATTAAAACAACAAATATTCCTTGTTATAAATATATCTTGCTAAATATATATAATTTTTTTTTCCAAATTCGGCCTCCACTATTGTAAATTTTTAGTTCCAGCCTAAATACTATTTATTGGTCATTAACATGTCAGCAAGTTTTATCTAATAGCTAATTCACAATTGCTTGGCATAAACTCAAGTTTCATTCTTCTTTGTAAGAAAACTTCATATGATATCTAACATTTCACTAAAACCACAGTTTTGTTTCTGTTGAAAAAAAATTAAAAATGATAATTTTTTAATATCACTCGCACGTCCGAAATAAAAAAAAAATTGACTAACCATTCATTGCATAAATAAATAAAAAATACAGAATGATTCAATCATCCATTCACAATCCAAATCGAAAATTTGTGTCGAGAAATTTACACAGGCAAGCAATAATACCAAGTATCAAGTGGACTTAGTATTAATTATTTTCTGGGCTCACTAATTCCCTGGATGGTACCAATACACACACGCATACCCCGTTCCAGTGGGCTTCTGGACTTCTATTTACCAGGCCGAGATTTGGGCCTGATCCCAACAAATTACCAGCTTCAGTATGTTGTCTAAACAGGCCACACCAATAACTAGAATTAGGGCGCTCTTAAGCTCCCCGAGAGTTTAGTGAGATTAATTTAAAAATATATTAGATTGATTTTAAATGACAAATTTAAACCGTTGAAATCAATTTATTTCAAGAGTATAAAATTAAGCGGTCGAAATAGGATGAGAAATGAACACATTAAAATTAACTTACAATTCTTTTTTCGACCGCTTGACTTTATAGTAAAATAATTTAGAAATTTGACATGTAATCACATCACTTATGAAGTAGATCAGTTTCAATAGTCTATATTCGTTGTTTGCAGCCAATCTAATAAAAAATTAGTTAATTACCAAGTTTGTTCTATGGAGAAACCTCTATATTATCTAATGTTTTTAAATACAGCTTCTATGCACTATGCGGAAGGCCACCGCATACCGCATATACAGTATCCGACCGCATATGCAGACTTATATATGCGGATTTTAAAATAAAAATTCACACACACACACACATAAACAAATATGCAGCAATATGCGATAATATGTGGTGAAATTCAATTTCATACAAATAAGTATGCGATAATACGCTGTAATATGCGGTAGTAATATGTGACCGAATACGCGACTGCATATATTAGTTGCATACATATTTCTATGCATATTACAACTAACTATGCATATGCGGCCGCATAGACTGCATTTTATTACACTGATATTACCAGTAACATAAAACTGCTAAAGCCCACGCAATCTGAGACTAGAAGTGTCAACACCTTTTTAGAGGCATTCCTTCCGAGAAGAATAGATTGGTAACAGAGATAAAATATTTTTTTTCCTTGTACCAGATAGCCAGTGAATATGTCTATTATTACCTTGCACAGAGATCTATATATAATTTTACATATATGGATAATTAACTGTACTATTAGAAAAGCGTAAATGTGCTGATCATTCTGAATTCCTGGAAAATGTTGGCTTCTTAAGTCTTAAAATTTAAAATTTATGTTACAAGGATTATCTATAAGGTGTTAAGTGTATAAAAAATAGTTAAATTCACAACTTACATTTGCAACTTGTTACGAATTCTACTGTACCAATTACCAGCAAAAAAGCAAATCCGCCTCATTCTCCCACACATATACTCACATTTAAGTCCATTAAGCACCCGTCTGGCAAGATGCTTTCATGATTTTTAAACAAAATAAATTCAAATCCTGTTCCACTTCTTTGCTTCACCACAAAAAGACCGCGGCAAAAAGACCCAAGAAAACAACTAACAAGGACCCCGCAATCTGGTGGGCCCCGCTTTTGGAGGCGGAGTCCTTCTCAGACATGTTCTCGGTGCACTCGAGCCCTTCCTTGCCTTCCCTGCACTCACTGGCAAACAAACCAGGCGGGTACTTGCCGTAGATGTTTATGTAACTAAACATGGTTGATGCGCAATCGTTTGTGCCGTCATTCAATTGATCCGCATACGGGCATGCAAATTCTTTGAAGGCCGAGCAGCAGAGGGCTGCAGGGTATTGCGGGCCCTTGCATTTGCTTGTGATTATGGTGTAGTTTAGGAACTCAAAATTCACCGTGCAGCCTAGAAAATGGATAAATATTAGTGAACTTGGCAAAAAAAAAAGTGGAGGAGACCCATTTAATACACTTATCCTTCGATGATCATTTACACTTAAAATTTAGTAACGAGGGTGTCAGAGGAGGAACCAGAAAATCATAATAGGAGGTGCTAAAATTTAAAAGCAAAATATGTTGTTAGTGGAAATTAAACTCAAGCTCTCCACAACCATAAGATAAGCTCTAACCACTAAGTCACAAATGAACATGTGATATTTTATGAGGGAGCTGGACTATATAATTTTTTTTAAAATAATAACTTTCAATTAAATTTCAATATATATAACTACAATTTTAAAATTATAGGGTGGCTTAGCACCCGTACGGGTGAATGTAAATCCACCCCTGGAGGGTGCCTTGGAATTCTTTTGGAGAAATTACAATTGGAAGGCGAAGTAGATAGAACAACATATAAGAAACTTTAATTTTAGTGAGGGGTGATTTTATTTCGTGATAGTTTTTCTTCAAAAAAATAAAATATAAAAATAAAAACAGAACAGAAAAAAAATCTAAGTTGTTTGGTACAGCTATCAAATTGATGACACATACTAAGAATAAAAGATTATACTTTGTATAAGACATTTGAGTTCAACATTTTCTTTTCGTTTTTACTCTTTTTAAGCTTACACATATTAAAAATCTTTCAAAAAATAGATTAGCTTATTTAGACAAATAATTGTTGTTTTCTTTAATTAGTACATTATTTATGTTGATCGCCATAAAGCACGATCAAATAGAAGAACAGTAAATCAAATCAAATTAAATTAAATTAAATCCAGAAAAAAAAAAAGGAAAAAATGTAAATCTTACTGGTCTTTGCCTGTAACAAGCTGCGACCTGAACCTTGCATCTTGAATACATCATCTGTATATACAAAATGTATTCTAGAAAATTGTGATACAAAGTACAATAAATCAAAGTGAAAACTAAATTTATTTAGTGATAATTAACGGACTACCAGAAATGGAGGTAGAGAAAGCCAACCCGACCAATCCCATGAACAAAATCATCCTAATCAATACACCATGGCTCGAATTCATGTCCATTTGCTTGAATTTTTCTAATTTGGGATTACAATTCTCTCTTTCTCCAGCAACTTTTCTGAGAGAAAGAGAGAAAACCTTTCAAAAATGATTTGAGGGAAATATTTCTTGTTCCAGGGAAAGACGGAAGGGGAGGTACATGCGAGTAAAACGGTCCCTAGCTGTAAAATTAGAAAGAGCTGGTGTGTGTGATCCGAAGATATTGGAAATTTGGAATTGCATCAAAAAGATTGTGCACCGAGAACATCTGATTTTTTATGTTTCTGTTTGTTGGAGGCGAGCGGCCATTGATGGAGAGAATTGGGAGCCAACCAAAAGTTACGAGGATGTTCATATTTGCTGTTGTACATCTTTTATTACCCCCATAATTTCACTGATGTGTCAGATTTTATCTTGATGAACATGATAGCTGGAAAGCCTGGAACCTAGTTATACCATAGTAATGATGTTTATCTGGTAATATTTTACAATATACATGAATGATTATAATTGAATTAATACTTAATTAAGAAAATTGCTCTACTACAACAATTTTTTTTATAGTTCATATTCATTTGAAATATGAAGCATTGCTCGTTGGTTTGATTAGTTATAGAAAATTTGTATGTGATGAAAATAGTTTATAAAAACTTAACTAGTTGATTGTAATTGTATCAATGTATGTCATATTTGCAAATTTGCACAATATTGGTATTAGACCAGAAATGCATGTTGCTAGTTAAGACAAAGACTGTGTTCGATGAAATGTCTAAGAGAGAAAAACTGATCAAGGAAGTGAGATAGGAGTAGGTCCATGGGCATCGGACCTACTTTTAGGTTCAATTAGCTTCAACACCGTACGATTAGCATTAAGATCTGTGCTCACAGAAATTGAAACAGACTTGCACGGATTTTTATGTAGTTGTGCGAATCTTGATGCATATCTAATGGCTATTACACCCATCGAACCAAAGTAGATACTCTGAATTCTACACAAGTCCAGTTTGCAATAGATCTGGTATAACTGCAGTTGGAGACTACATTGAGAACAAACTTTGCTGCTTTAATTGGGTTCAATCATAGTTGGCCACTTAAGTACATGAATGATCATTAAAATCATACAATTTATGCAGCTTGTCGGATACAATTATGAACCTAGCTTCAGATCCGAAATAGGAATCTGACTCCGGTGCTTTTCTTAGAGAAAAGCACCAAGCTGCTTTTCCGATCCTAACCATTCAAATTTGTGGAGATTTGTGTATGGAAAAGTTTCTTTCTCGTGATACGTAAATTTAAAAATTTGAATGGTTCGGATCGGAAAAGCAGCTTGATGCTTTTCTTAGAGAAAAGCACCGGAGTCGGATTACCGAAATAGACGATTCCAATCTTCCTTGAACAGTCAAAATAAAAAATACCATAAAATTGTACAGTACAGAAGCAAAATCCTCTCCCTCTACAATGTTTTCAACTTCTTTAATTAGATATAAAATTAACACATGTTACACAACCGGGGCATGTCAGTCACTCAAAGAGAAATCCACCGGAATTAAAATCATGGTTCTGAAACTCGGAATCGGAACCGGAATTTGGTTCTTGACCGTGGAATCAGAATCGGATGAATCGGCCAGAATCGGATGAATCGGCCGGAATCGGCCGAGTTGACTAGGAAACTCAGATTTTTTTGACAGAAAACATGTTTTGTTGCCAAAACGTAGGTAATAATTGGTAAAAATATAATTTGCCAAAAAATTATGTTCAAATAAAATATTACACTCAAATAATTCACTAATATGAGAAAATACAAGCATTATATTTTTTTTACTGGTCAAAAACTCTGACGATCAGGCTGGATCATCTTGTTATTCTCTGTATTAAAATTTAAAAGAGGATATTGTTGTACTGATTCAAATAATAAAAACATTAATATGATAACAATCAAATTTGTGCTGAAATTACTTAAAGAAATAAAACTTATATAATTTAAAAATAAAATAATAATAAACTAACTAATATTTAAAAGGGAAATGCATAAATACTTTTTTTTTTAATTTCTAGCTTTATATTTCCATAACAATTAATTGTTTAGGTTAATAAAATAATACATATTCAGTAAAGCATTACAGATTAAAAACGATATGTTTCGAATCACTTATCTATATAATAGTTGATATGAACATGGTCCACTGTGAAACAACTATATTGTCAATACACACCTCGCGTACACCCAGTCTATCTAACATTTTATAATTCTTTAAAGCTTCTTCTCTTCTCTGAGTCGCATATATTTTCCCCAATTCTCTCTGACATCCATGGAAACATACAAATTGGTTCGATTTAACTATCAAAACAGTTTAATTTGGCTCTAAACGCAAGAGAAATAGAGGAGATTTGGCCTATTGTTTCGATTCATCATCGATTTTATTGTTTTTCTGCACATAATTCGCAAAACCGAGTCAAACTCGGGAAAAATCGGCTCGCCTCCGGCCGATTCCGGTCCGACTCGGCCGAGTCAACTCGGAATTGGCCGATTTTCGGAACCATGATTTAAAATCACAAAAATTAAGTCATTTGCAGTTAATTTAACCGGAATTATTTTTGGGAAAATAAAACAGAGAATCTGAACTAGTGTTGAGATAAGACAGGAACATTCGGAATAATTTAGAGCAGAAAAAGATATTCCTTACTCAGATTCCACTGCTATTTCGTTCTGAGGCTTAAAAATGAATAGCTTCAGTCTAGTGGAAATGGCCCAATAAGGGGTTGTTCAGCCATTTACTATGTGCGTGGGAAAAAAAAATTCAAACTTCGCAAAAATCAGCCCACACGTACAGTATTTCAGCCATTAAAAAAATTTCATTCCTGTTCTCATTTCTATTCCCATTCCCGTTCTCTTTAGACTGTTGAACAGGTCCTAAGGAAGTGAAGGCAGGAGTGCTTCATCATTCCTCGCTCTAGCCTTTTCTTTTCTTTTTCTTTAGAAGAAAACGTCGCTCTGTATTTGCCGAGCCTAATTTTTTTAGAGTACAAGATTAGAAATTAAACCATTCAAATTTATATATCTACAAAGGATTTTATATATTGAAGTTTCAATCTTACGATTTTTCACGCGAAGAGGACCGTAAATTGTTCGATCCTCAGATAATTTTAAAGCGAAGATTGACCGTAAATTATTGAATTTAATCGGATGGTTTTGACTCTCGGAGGGTCTATATTAACATAACAAACGAATATGAGGGGTATTTTTCTTTACTAAATCAGAATTTGTTTTAATTCTTATAGTAAATTCTGAGTCAATTTTAATGTAATCATGCTTGACACATATATACATACTTATACATATACATATACATATTCAGATTTGTTGAACACTTGCACCCCACGTATAAAAGCCTACTGTTATACCAAATATTTGCATCCCGCATACATACATACATATTTCAAATTTGTTCAACACTTGCACCCCACGTATAAAAAACCTACTGTTATATCAAATACTTGCATCACGACCACATACATATGTATATACATACATACATACATACATACATACAAATAATACATACTACCAATTAAGAATATGAGAAACGAAGAAATGCATGAGCGATGGAAGCAAATTAAGAATTTGCAGAAGAATTTGCAGGCTGCTGAATTTCTTCAAGAATTACAATAATTGATACAATGAGTGCATAATCCACACCAGGATAAACTGTTATTTCAAACGTGTCCTTTCCAAGAAGTACATTCTTAAGTGAATACTTGCGGCTCATCTGCACATGCATCGACAAAATTAAGCAACATGTATAAATTGAATCTATTTATCCTAATTATATAATAATCTCTTTAAATTAGGGGGGGGGGACATTAATTAATGAAGTGATGAACTTACACGAGCAATTATGGTATCGGTGTCGCCGAGGTAGAAGGTACAGGACCTCTCGGACCAGCTCCCTTTTACCTTGAAATCACAAATGCGATCATTGCCGTCATTGCCGGACAAGAACACATCCAGATTTGTCTTTAGCTGTATCCATTTTGATCGCTTCACCGTGAACAACAGATCTTTCTTATCACTACTGTCGCCTCGGTACACCTTCCATGTATCGTGCCAGCTTATCACCTGCAATTCAACCAAAACCCAACAAATTCCTTTGAAATTAGAGGGTTTCATGCAATTGAAAATAAGGAAGAGAAAAAAAAGCAGTCGGTCAGTACATTCTTTCTCATGGTGATGATGGGAGTGCCAGCTGCATCGCAAAGCACGCGGCGCGAGTGACGGCTAAGATAACGGCCCTGCACCTATTGTTTTATTCATTTTCATTTCATGCAAATAAACAAGTTCAATTAGCACATCAACAGTTGGCTGAATTGAATTGAAGAGATGAGGTACATGTATATGAGTATAGTTAGAATTCATCTTTGGCTTTGTGTTTCAATTATTCTCCACATTCTTATTATTTCTATTTTCAAAGTCCAAAAGTCGATCCGGACTGCTCAACATAATCTCTATATTAAAATATACTTGGAAACCTAATTTTATATTTAAAAAAAAATTACTATCCTTTTAGATAAATACAAAATTATTATTTTTTATGGTCCAAAATCATCTAAAAACATTGATTTTGTATCTATTTAAAAATAGTAAAAAATTTAAAAAAATATAAAATTTGATATCTAAGTACATTTTAATATGAAGACAATGTTGAACGGTTCAGATCGACTATTTGGACTTTGAAAGCAGAGATAAGAATGCAGAGCATAATTGGAGCACAAAACTAATAGTGTATTTTAACCCTACTCTATGTATATAATATATGTAGCATACCTTCATCAAGATAGCACCGTTGACATCAGAGACGTCGAAATCGCCACCAGACCAACTGAAGGCTTTCTTGGTAACGGTGAGAGCCATCGTGTCTGGTGCACAGAACTGCGGGCCCACCACCACCACCATCGGCAATGGCGCTGCCATCGCTGCTGGAGAGATCAGGGAATAAGAGGAAGAGGCACGGTCGTATTCCTTCTCCTTCTCAGATTTGCAGCTGTCTGACCGGGTTATTTCACCTTCAGCTGGCTATGTTCCTGAATAAATTGAGGCTAATATGCTAAGTCCCGCGGTAGCACCGAAATCTATAAATTATTATTTGTGAGGGCTTTGCCTTTGGAGTTTGGTCTCGATCTAATTTTGCTCTTTTTCTTACTCTTTAGATTCTAAAAGATATTTATTAATTAGATTAGAAAATAGAGAGTATATATAGCAAGCAAAAGCAAGGACGCGTTTTTTACTGTTCTCCTCTTTTCTTTTGGCTATGAAACTTTCCTGTTTCTGCATTTCTAAAAGTCTTGTTCTTGTATTCTAAGTTTCTAATCGGGAAATTTTTTATATGTAGAAATTAAAAACAAAGAAGAGAGAGAAATAGAAAGAGTACATCATATTTTTTTATTGATAGAAAGATCTGTAGGATTTCTACCGATTCTAAAAATCAAAAAGTTTGGATCAGTGAGAATTATACTAATCCAAACTTAGTTTTTCCTCTTTTTCTAAATCTAATGTATATAGATGGACATAATTATTATATTAGATTTTAATAAAATATAAAAATATTTTAAAAAAATAGATAGAATGTTCTATTATATCTAAATTTTAATATACTTTATCTATTTTTGTAAAAAAAATACTAAAAAATTTAAAAGAAAAAAACCAAACTACTTTGAATCAGCAGAAATTCTCTCGATCTTTCTATCAATTAGAAATAAAATGTACTCTTTATGTTTATCTCTCCGTCTTTTCTTTAATTTCTACAAATAAAAATTTCCTTTTAATCGCTATTAAATATTAATATTCTAGAGTGAGTCTATGGTTCTATGCATATTATGGGTTGTTCCGTTGACTCACTCAATATTCTAAGTTTTCTAAAAGTCTTATCCTTGTATTCTAAGCTTCTAATCGCTGTTAATTAATATTAATCATCTTGTTTATTGATTACAATATCGACTGATCCGTTGACTCACTCAATATTCTAAGTTTTCTAAAAGTCTTATCCTTGTATTCTAAGTTTTTAATCGCTGTTAATTAATATTAATCATCGTGTTTATTGATTACAATGTCGACTGAGAGAGAGGCAGAGGCAACTAGAGTAGCACTACTAAGAGGTTGCGGTGTTTGAGAGCAGACCGATCGATGAGAGAAGATCAGAGAGAATAGAAAGGGGATCCAGAAAAAAAATGAAAATTCACAGGAAACATTTTTTTTTCCTCTTCTTGTGAAGGATGAAGGCAGCTGCATTTTACGGTTCAAACGGATCGATCGATAGTGATAAAATTATATTTGTATCCGTTTTTATTTTTGAATAGAGATACGAATACAGATCGGATATTAGACAGATACGGATACAAATCAGATATCATTTTCAATACTATTATTTATTAAAGAAAAAATATATAAATATTGTTAAAAACTTATCAAAGTTCATAATACTTATCTAATTATGAGTGTCAATAACATTAAATATTTGCACGATATATATTAAACTATGATATATATCTATTATTCTGATACGGGATAATTAACAATTAATATCTACTAACTAGCTAGTCACCTTTGATACACAATATTTTTGAAAGATTTTAATTCAAATTAAATCTCAACTAGCGCCAGTTGTCTAATTTTTATAAGAGTTTATATTGTCAAATGTTTATAAAAATTGAGTACGTTAGATATAAAAACTTGTACGCGTCAGTTCTGAATGTGTCAGTGATATTCTATAAAATGGTCTCGGTCAAAAGCCACTGGTTAGAAAATTGAGTTTTATCACGTCTCTTTTAAATATTGTCAAAAATATCCATACGCAAGAGGATAGTTATTAAAATGAGTCAATATCTGATGCCTTAGAAAGTGATAGCACTTTGCACTTACATCATAGTTTTAATTTGGAAACCATGTTCGACCAAATTAAATCAACAACCAACTCAAATTATACTGAGTCCGGCTAGTATGATATCAGTGTCATTTCAGCTTATATAACACAAACTTCAAAATTTACCGAATCGACTTCTAACGGTGAATCCAAATCGTTCAAACCGATTTACTTCATTAGTTGTGCGTTACATGCAAATTTTATAATTTTTCGAATTTATTTAGTATCAGTCAATCGGTCAAATGTGTGAGTTTTTAAGTTAATTTAATGTATTCATTTTTCAACATTTTTGACCGCTTGATTGATACTAAAATAATTCGAAAATATAAAAAAAAAAAAATTACATGTAAATGCACCACTCATAAAGTAAATCAGTTTGAACGGTTTGAATTAATCGTTTGAACTATATCCCATCAATTCTGGAGTTAGTGTCATATGACACCGATGTCATACTAGTCGGACTCAATTATACTTTGGTTTTATAGGCTAATTTTTTATTTCTAATATGATTGAACAACACTTTTTGTCAAATTATACTTTGGTTTTATAAGCTGATTTTTCATTTCTAATATGATTGGACAACACTTTTTGTACAGTATGGTACACCTCTATGGCGAGTGAATATTCTCTGCGGTACCATAAAGGATGACGTTAACTCTAAGCCGAATCAAACTAAAATGGACCTGCCAGGAATATTGCACAAGCCCCTTTAATATTGGTACCATATTAAAACGCACGGAATGGATTCTCCTTATGACCAGTGTATTAAAATTCAGTTTATTTAGCAGAATATTTGTATTCGGTTGTAAACCGTATAGAAAATTTATATTCGGTCAAATATTAAAAATATGAGAAACGAAGAAATGCATGAGAGATGGAAGCAAATTAAGAATCAGGCTTCTGAATTTTTTCAAGAATTACAATAATTGATACAATGAGTGCATAATCCACACCAGGATAAACTGTTATAGAAAATGTGTCCTTTCGAAGAAGTACATTCTTAAGTGAATACTTGCGGCTCATCTGCACATGCATCAACAAAATTAAGCAACATATATAAATTGAATCTGTTTATCCTAATTATATAATTATCTCATTAAATTAAGGGGAGGACATTAATTAATGAAGTGATGAACTTACACTGGCAATTATGGTATTGGTGTCGCCGAGGTAGAAGGTGCAGGACCTCTTGGACCAGCTCCCTTTTACCTTGAAATCACAAATGCGATCATTGCCGGACAAGAACACATCCAGATTTGTCTTTAGCCGTATCCATTGTGACCGCTTCACCGTGAACAACAGATCTTTCTTATCACTACTGTCGCCTCGATACACCTTCCATGTTTTGTGCCAGCTTATCAGCTACAATTCAACAAAAACCCAACAAATTCATTTGAAATTAGAGGGTTTAATGCAATTTAAAGTAAGGAAGAGGAAAAGAGCAGAGCGGTCGGTCGGTACATTCTTTCTCATGGAGATGATGGGAGTGCCGGCTGCATCGCAAAGCACACGGCGCGAGTGGCGGCTAAAATAACGGCCCTGCACCTGTTGTTTTATTCATTTTCATTTCATGCAAATAAACAAGTTCAATTAGCACATCAACAGTTGGCTGAATTGAATTGAAGGGATGATGTACATGTATATGAGTAGAGTTAGAATTCATCTTTGGCTTTGTGTTTCAATTATTCTCCACATCCTTATTATTTATGTTTTCAGAGTCCAAAAGTCGATCTGAACTGTTCAATATAATCTCTATATTAAAATATACTAGGAAATCAAATTTATATTAAAAAAAATTACTCTCTTTTTAGATAAATACAAAATCACTGTTCTTTTATGGTCCAAAATCATCTAAAAACAGTGATTTTGTATCTATTTAAAAAATAGTAAAAATTATAAAATTATAAAATTTGGTCTCTAAGCACATTTTAATATGAAGATCATGTTGAACAGTTCAGATCGACTATTTGAACTTTGAAAGCCGAGATAAGAATGCAGAGCATGATTGGAGCACAAAACTAATAGTACATTTTAACCCTACTCTATGTATATAATATATGTAGCGTACCTCCATCAAGACAGCACCGTTGACATCAGAAACGTCGAAATCGCCACCAGACCAACTGAAGGCTTTCTTGGTAACGGTAAGAGCCATCGTGTCTGGCGCGCAGAACTGCGGGCCCACCACCGCCACCATCGGCAATGGCGCTGCCATCGCTGCTGGAGAGATCCGGGAATAAGAGGAAGAGGCACGGTATTCCTTCTCCTTCTTAGATTTGCAGCGGTATGATCGGGTTATTTCACCTTCAGCTGGCTATATATGTTCCTAAATAAACTGAGGCTAGTATGCTAAGGCCCCTGACGAAAATCCTGAATCCGCTCCTGCTTGCGAGAGCTTTGCCTTTGGTCTCGATCTAATTTTGCTCTCTTTCTTGTACTCTTTAGATTCTTAAGACTCTAGATTCTCAAATATATTTGTTAATTAGATTGAGAATAGAGAGTATATATAGCAAGCAAAAGCAAGGACGCGTTTTTGACTGTTCTCCTCTTTTCTTTTGGCCTATGAAACTTTCCCGTTTCTGCATTTCTAAAAGTCTTGTTCTTGTATTCCAAGTTTCTAATCGGGAAATTTTTATCTGTAGAAATTAAAAACAAAGAAAAGAGAGAAACAGAAAGAGTATATAATATTTTTTATTAATAGAAATATCGGTAGGATTTCTACTGATTTTAAAAATTAAAAAGTTTGAATCAGTAAGAATTCTACTGATTCAAACTCAGTTTTTTCTCTTTTTTTAAATCTGATGTATAGATGGAGAGAATTATTATATTAGATCTTTAGTAAAATATGATTTTTTTTTAAAATACATGAAATGTTCTATTATATATAATTTTTAAGATACTTTATCTATTTTTGTAAAAAAATTATATTTTATTAAAAAATTAAAAGCAAAAAACCAAACTGGTTTGAATCGGTAGAAAGCCTATCAATATTTCTATCAATTAGAAATATAATGTAATCTTTATATTTCTCTCTCCTTCTTTTCTTTAGTTTCTACATATAAAATTTTCCTTTTAATAGCTATTAATATTCTAGAGTAGTAGAATGAGTCTATGGTTCTATGCATATTTTGGGTTGTTCCGTTGAC
Organism: Carex arenaria; assembly: GCA_964058825.1. Taxonomy (NCBI): domain Eukaryota; kingdom Viridiplantae; phylum Streptophyta; class Magnoliopsida; order Poales; family Cyperaceae; genus Carex; species Carex arenaria. The sequence goes on from CAXKVW010000191.1 coordinate 190,602, forward strand.
TCACTCAATATTCTAAGTTTTCTAAAAGTCTTATCCTTGTATTCTAAGTTTCTAAATTATATTTGTATCTGTTTTTTATTTTTGAATAGAGATAAGAATACGGATCGGATATTAGACAGATACGGATACGAATTAGATATTAAATGGATATTACAAATCAAATATCATTGTTCAAAACTATTATTTATTAAAAACATATATAAATATTGTTAAAAACTTATCAAAGTTCATAATACTTATCTAATTATGACTGTCAATAACATAATTTTTTTCACGATATATATTAAACTATGATATATATCTACTATTCAGATACGGATAATTAACAATTAATATCTACTAACTAGCTAGTCACTTTTGATACATAATATTTTTGAAAGATTTTAATTCAAATTAAATCTCAATTAGAGCCAGCTGTCTAATTTTTAGAAGAGTTTATATTGTCAAATGTTTATAAAAATTGAGTACGTTAGATATAAAAACTTGTACGCGTCAGTTCTATGAATGTGTCAGTGATCTTCTATAAAATGGTCACGTCTCTTTTAAACATTGTCAAAAATATATATACGCAAGAGGATAGTTATTAATGAGTCAATATCTGATTCCTTTAAAAAGTGATAGCACTTTTCACTTACATCATAGTTTTAATTTGGAAACCATGTCCGACCAAAATCAGCAACCAACTCAAATTATACTTTGGTTTTATAGGCTGATTTTTCATTTATAATATGATTGGACAACACTTTTTGTACAGTATGGTACACCTCTATGGCGACTTGGCGAGTGAATATTCTCTGCGGTACCATAAAGGATGACGTTAGCTCTAAGCCGAATCAAACTAAAATGGACCTGCCTGGAATATTGCACGGGCCCCTATAATATTTGTACCATATTAAAACGCACGGATTGGATTCTCCTTATGACCGGTATTAAAATTCAGTTTATTTGGTTGAATATTTGTATTCGGTTGTAATTCGTATAGAAAATTTATATTCGGTCAAATATTCAGTTTCACATATTCGGCTGAATATGCAAATATGCAGCCGAATAATTGGCTGCATATTCAGCCTCTGATGTAAAGTCAATCATTAATTAGATACTTAATTTGCATACAAATTAATATGAATTCTCATTTTAAAATCTGTATATATAACTTCGAATAAAAATTCAAATATGCGGTCACACACCGTATATGCGGTATGCGGTGGTCTTCCGCATACTGCATAAGAACCGGATATTAAAATGACAATAGATCATGAATTGTCATAAAATGGAAATGGTCTGTCTCAACATACTAAGATTTATTATCCAAGTAATACAACAAGATATAACAAAATGGCACAAGAATTAAATAAATACCCATACTAATGTAATAAAATATAATTTCTGTAACAAAATCATTCTTCTTACTATCTTTTTTTATAATTAGATTGGAAATGAATTATATCTCTTTAAACTCCACAGTTAAAGAACAAAGATAAACTGCGACGCTTGGTTTAACAGACATGTATTGTGGTAATTTTTTTTTTTTTGCATTAGTGAACAACTTCTCAATTCCTTTTTATCAAACAAAACAACTTCTCAATTCCAAATTAATTGGCAGAAGAAGTAGGCCCCGCTTGTCAGGTTTGATTCTGTGTCATACATCAGGGCACCTGAGCCCAAACTTGCCTTCCACACACTTGTCGAAAAACAAACCGGGCGGGTACTTGCCGTGGAGGTTGATGAAACTAAACATGATATACGCGCAATCGTTGTTATCAACATCATTCAAGTCATCTGAAAACGGACATGCGAAATCCTTGAAGGCGGGGCAGCAGAGGCGTCCATAGTATTTCGGCGCCTTGCATTTGCTCGTGAGTTTTGTATAGTTTTGGTGTCTAAAATTCACTCGACAGTCTAGAAAATTAAAAGAAAATGATAAACATTAGTAGAGTTTTTTTTTTAGGAAAAGAATAATTGTATGCACATCTAATTTTCATGTACATTCATTTGATATTTGAAAAGATAATGTTCAAATTAAATAAAAATAAATATTATAGTTGTATTCTTCGGGAGAGGGGGGTGTCCAATGCCCATCGGACCAGAGTCTGTTCGATGGGTGGTTTCTACCGTCCGATCCACTTCAAGATCTATGCGCACGGATATTAAAGAAAACAGCACGGATATTAAAGTGATACGCACAGATCTTGAAGTGAATCGGACGGTAGAAACCACCCATCGAACAGACTTTGATCTGATGGGCATCGGACACCCCCCTCTCACGTATTCTTTATTTCTTAGTAGCACATATATGTATTAAATTTGAGTTCATTTGAAATCCGTTTAGCCATCTATCAAACACTAAAAAAAAAAAAAAAAATTGATGGTTTTTTGGGATCCAAATCCGTTGTTTTTCTTAGAGAAAAGCAGAACTCTAGTTTTAGAGAGAGAAAGAGAGAAAAGAGAGAAGAAATAGAAAGAGAGAGAAACAGAGAAGGAGAAATGTAGGGCTCTGCTTTTGTCTAAGAAAAACAGCAAAACTGTCTCAGTACGTACGGTACCAAATTGACGATGCATGTATTGCACATTTTTGTATACAAAAATTGAGGTCAAATATTTTTTTTTCTTTTGGTTCAAATTTCAACATATATACATCAACTAAAAATCTAGTGTTATTCCTTTTATAAAAAAAAATAATCATAAAAAGTACAAGAAATTAAATACAATTTCAGAAGAAGAAAAAAATAGGAAAATGGTATATGATCTTACTCATCTCAGCCAAGCTGCGGCCAGCTGATGATCCTTCCGTCTTGAATACTTCATCTGTATTCACAAATTAATCCGATATATAATTTTACCACTAGAAAAAAAAAAAACTGAAATCAGACTTTAATAAATTAAACTATAAATTATATATAATTGATATAATACGTGAAATGTAGGTGGAGACAGACAATCCGAGCAATGCCATGAACAAAACCATCCTGAAAACCAACACCTCTCGATTCAAAGCCATGGTTAATTAATTAATTAAATAAATAATTGCTTGAGTAATTTCTATATTTCAATTTAGTATTCTCTCTTTCTCCTACAATTTTTGAGAGAGAAGAGTAGGAGAGAGAAGACAACTTTTGAAAGAGAACCAGAGGTAAATATTTCTTTTTATGGAGAAAACAGAAGATATATTGGTAAATGCAACGGTCCTTAGCTGTTGAATTGGAAACATCCGGTTCATGTAATTCGAGACTACTGGAATTGCATTTCAAAGGCTAATAGTGGTGCACCGGGAGCATCTTATAACCAAGTTATTGTTGTTGAAGGTGAGCGGTTATTGACGGAGAATTGGGAGCCAATGAAGAAATAATACTGTATAGGCTGTATATGCTATTTGCAACTAATTAAACACTACTCATAAAGGGTTTCGTGTTGATTTTAATACTTGGATTTTTTTTTTCTTTCCATATTATGTTTCATGGAATAATATGCTACATTAATTGCTAGTCGTACGCATTTGTTTTTCCGTAATCAGAGGCAAAAGCAGATTTTTAAGTTATGAGGATTAAACTTCGGAAAATTGTATGAGAGTCAATCATATAATTTTTTATAAAAACATAACGGTCAATTTTATGGTATTTATAGCATTTACTTTAAATTATATAACAAAATCGTATCAAAGTGCTAGGTACGTGGAGTCAAAAGTACAAAAAAAAACTACTGTGGGATAAAATTTAAGGATTGAATATAATTTCGCAATTATTTTGCACTCCAAGCATATTGTTATAATGGATTGGCTGGTGTACTATTAGGTGTATATATAGTGATAGGATGTGCTATCGTTTTGAAAATTTATCGTATAGCTAGACTTCAAATGATAAATTTACACTATTAAAATCAATCTACTTAAAATAATTGTCCGTTTACATTCAAAAATTTATAAATTTTTGAATTATTTAGTATACAGTCAAGTGGTAAAAAATAATGAAAAATATATAAATGCATTAACATTAATTTATAAACCTTCATTTTTTTTATCGCTTGACTTTGTACGAAATGAGATTGAAATTTTTTAAACTTTGCAAGCAAATTACATCATTCATGAAATAGATTGATATCAATAATTTAAATTTGTCGTTTGAAGTCTATATGAAAAAAATTCAAAATGAAGGCACGAGTTGTCGCTATAAACCCGATAACACACTGGCCAAACTCTTGTTATAATTTTAAAAAAAAATTACATTGAAAAAGATATAATAGTAGGAGGCAAGTGTCACCCCCTAAACTTGGAATTTAAATCGGCTGAAATTCGAGATTTCTTGAAATTCCTAAAATTCGAGATCTCAGCCGTCCAACTTTTTCTTTGCACGTATCTCGGAACAGCTGGTTTTTCTGTGCACGCATCTCGGAACAGTTCGACAGCTGGATCCGGATTGCAGGAATTTCAAGAATACTGTTCATTGATCTCGAATTTCAGCAGATTTGGGTCCCTAAACTTGGCTCTGCGCTTGGACGAGTGTCTAGACTTAAATGTAAAATAGCTGTATATTTTTTAATTTTTTTTATGAATTTGATCTGAATAAATAAGTACCAAATGATGATGGTTAAGATATATGGAATAAGCTGCAAATATTTTAGCATAAATGTAATGAAGATATTTTGTTACTAAAAACAAGTGATATATAATAGTAGCTGTGATCATACTATTTATATTACTGTGGCGATGATATATAGTAATAATAATAATAAGAATAATAATATTTATCTTGGTTTGCTGAACTCAAAAAAATATAATTTACTACTAATAATTGAAATTGCTATTGCAAGGTTCTAAATAGCACGCTATAGCGTTTTCGGACCATAAAAGCTATAACGCTATCGGCGCTATAGCACGCTATTTCATTCTATAGCGCTATTTTTTTAGTTATTCCACTATGATGCGATAAACGCTATTTAAATATTTGGCTATTGGATAAAGTGTGTTAAACCTTCTGGTCATGTTCGACACCCTTTCTTAATTCACTTTTTCTTTTATTTTTTTTCTAGTAAAAGTTGAAAGTCAAGTCATCCAACTATTTAATATCTACAAAGAATTGTCTTTTTTAGATTTTTAAATTTTTAAATTTGTAATCTCCTACATAGAAAGCACAGCCTTTGCTACATAATTAATATTTTCTCCTCCAACTATTTAATATCTACAGAGAATTGTCTTTTTTAGATTTTAAATTTGTAATCTCTTACACAGAAAGCATTGCCTTTGCTACATAATTAATATTTTCATCCTTCTGATTCAGTTTCTCTCTCTTCACTGTAAGATCTGATGGCCCTTGTATCATGTTCATCTCTACTCATTTAAAAAGTATGTCTTTGATGTGTCTAACGTGCAATATGGTTCTTAATTAAAGCAATACAATTTATGTTTTTTCTGTTGAATTTTAATGTTCAGTTTAGTAGTCTTTATTATTCTCTGTCTTCATTGTTATAAACAATATTAAATATTTTAAATGCAGAATAATTTTTAAATATTTTATTAAAAATTAATATTTAAAAAAATTGTTTTGCAGTGCAAAACGAAGTTCAGATAATAAGTCTAATTTATGAGAAAGGTGGGAGAAATAGTAGGTAGGATGATAGATGCAATTATATGATTAAGAATATTGACAAAAATGTGGCTGTCAAAATTTATCGAGTGCTATTAATTAACCGTGAAGATGGTAATTTGATGGTTGTATATATATACAATGCAAAGAATAATTATGTTACAGCATTGACACAACATTTTCAAGTTAATGATTTCAAGTTAATGAAAATCAAGTATTAATAACACGAGGCGAACAGTAGGGCTGCATAAAATATTCGTAGTTCGTGATTCGATTCGAGTTTGATTCGAAAAAGTTCGTAAAAAATTCGATTCGAAATAATTCGTAAAAAATTCGATTCAAAATAGTTCGAAATTAATTCAAATCAAACTCAAACTGGACCTGGTTCGTTCGAAATAGGTTCACAAACTATTCTGGTTCGAATCTCAAAGTAACGTGAACCGTTGATTTCCACTAATGACTTATGTTCGCTGATGACTTAAAAGATAAAACATAAGGTTGTCCAGTCATAGGTCATAACTCGTAAGTCGTTATTCTTACTCTCAGTTTTGAAATCCTAAACGACTTTCACCTCTCGCTCTCGGCGACTACGATCACTCTTCCTTATCTAAAAAGGTTCGTAAAAGATTCGAAATTGAGTTCGTAAAAAAATCGATTCGAAATTAATTCAAACCAAACTAAGTTCGAAATTAATTCAAACCAAATTCAAACTAAGGTAAGTTCGATTCGGTTCGATTCGTTTGCAGCGAACAGGCATTTGGATCATAGACAAACTCTTGGCTTATATAATAACAAATATTTTCCTTTCTTTTTTCGTTTATCTTTAAATCAACAGGGACAGCGGTGGACTGACTACAATTTTGCAATTAATGTAATTAATGTCAAACTTTTTTAAATTTTGCAATGAGTTCTGTTTATATGTGGTGAACTTTTATTGTCCTGCTGATAATTTTTGTATGGTGAATTTTTTATTTATTTGCAACAACATTGGTGGTATGATTTTTGAATTAATATGTATTTGCAATGGGCTTTTCAGTTTTTTGTTAGGGCTGGTTTGACTTTATGTTGTAACACTCTAGACCACATGAGAGGATTCTTAAATTTTATTTTAAGTTGGTAAAAAAAAGAGTACATAATACAAAAAAGTTATATCATTTGGTTTGAATTTAATAATAACATTCAACAATGTAATATTTTTAATATCTTTGTGACGATCAAGTACAGATAAAATTCGTTGCTAAACACAAAAAAATGAATAATGTTTTCATTATTAAGTACATCATGTGAAATAATATGAGAAATATTGACTTTCATTTCCTTTACATTAGATCCTCATTATTTGCCCATACATATTTCTTCTTGCAATAGCTAAATAATTTATCTCTAAATTCCAAACTATTTAGCTCATGCAAATGGTCACTGCCTTTCATATCAAATCTTAAATCGATGTGGTGTTGCCGGAGGCGCCGCACTCGAGCCCTAGTTTGCCTTCTTTGCACTTGCTATAGAACATGCCAGCCGGATACTCGCCGTAGAGCTTAATGTAGCCTAACATGATCGTTGCGCAATCGTTGTTGTTGACATCATTGATCTGGTTTACGAACGGGCATGCGAATTCCTTGAAGGCTGAGCAGCAATTCGCCGCGTCGTATGTCGGGGCAACGCATTTGCTTGTGATTATGGTGTAGTTTTGGTGTTTAAAGTCCACATCACATACTATGAAATGAAAAATTTAGAAATATTAGCATAGTTTTGTTAAAAAAAAACAAAGATCAATTTTCCAGTGAGAAATTGTATTAATCTTTTAGAAATTAAGAACAAAAATATGGATGAGTCTCCAATTCATAAAAGTAAAGATTATTACTGTAATTATACATCTATCATAATATCTAGTGAAAATTAAATTGGCTAAATAGGAAATATTATGTACTTTCATTCTATTTATAATATATATTACAAAAAAGAGAGAATAACCCTAATACTTTTCTAATATTATCCTTAACTCATCTTATGGTAAAAAATAATTTATATGTCTTCACTAAAAAAAAATACTCTCTGGTGTTGATCTGTACAACAATTTCTTTAAAAAATGCTTGGAAAAATGTATTTCATCCCTAATCATATATTTTTTTAATCATGTTCTTTGGAGTTGGAGGTTTTTTTTTTTTAATTTGTAGAAATTATATTTTGAAGAGTACGTTATAAGGACGAAATACAGAGAAGAAGATTCCAGAAAGTATCTTTAATATTTAGGTAATTGTTTTACATTAAAAATCATTTATACTTAGTATAAGAGAATTGAGCTTAACTTTTTTTTTTTTTTTAAATTGTACAAATCAGAGTACTTACGGACAAAAGATTAATACTTATTTGGACAAATTTTTTTTCTTATGAAATTATGATGTATTTTTTGTGGATATATTGCCGTATAGGCGTAGAGCACCGAAATTTTTATAAATATACAAAATCAGAAATTAATTTAACAATCTATACATTTTTTTAACCGAATTCGAAAACTATCCATACCGATGAGCATCTCATCGGTTACAGAGTCCCAAACCGATGAGCCACTCATCGGTTTCAGAATGCTTGAACCGATGAATAAGTCATCGGTTTTAGTCTAGCACGGTTTTTGATGCTATCTGCACACTCTTTGAAACAATGAACGGCTCAGATTAAAACAACGAACGATTCAGATTGAAATACATTACAAAATCTTGAAACCGATGAGCTCTTCATCGGTTTTGAATTAAAATATTTTTTCATTTATTTTTTTATTTAATTAGAAAATATTATAATTTATTTATTTTTTATATTAAAATATTATAAATATTTTTATATTTTTTTTTAAAATTAGATAGAATATAATATAATTTGATTTATTAGAAAGACTTAAACAAATAACCCGGATCAATATTTTTCAGATCAGATTTTTCATAGCTGTAAGAAAAATTAAAATATTTCTTTGCGTGTTATTAGAAAAAAAATAAAAATGCTTTGAATCTGAATTATTGATCCCGGTTCAAAAGTCACTTCTAAGTAAATACAGAAAATATTATGGTCTTTCTATTTTTAAAAAAATAAAATTTTTCAAAAACTTTTCATACATGTAATCATTACTCAAAAATAAAAAAATATTTTAAACTTTTGAAAAAATTTATTTTTTCAAAAATAGAAAGACCATAATATTTTCTATATTTACCTAGAAGTGACTTTTGAACCGGGATCAATAATTCAGATTCAAAACATTTTTATTTTTTTTCTAATAACACACAAAGAAATATTTTAATTTTTCTTACAGCTATGAAAAATCCGATCTGAAAAATATTGATCCGGGTTATTTGTTTAAGTCTTTCTAATAGATCAAATTATATTATATTCTATCTAATTTTAAAAAAAATATAAAAATATTTCTAATATTTTAATATAAAAAATAAATAAATTATAATATTTTCTAATTAAATAAAAAAAATAAATGAAAAAATATTTTAATTCAAAACCGATGAAGAGCTCATCGGTTTCAAAATTTTGTAATGTATTTCAATCTGAATCGTTCGTTGTTTTAATCTGAGCCGTTCGTTGTTTCAAAAAGTGTGCAGATAGCATCAAAAACCGTGCTAGACTAAAACCGATGACTTGTTCATCGGTTCAAGTATTCTGGAACCGATGAGCTGCTCAGCGGTTTGGGACTCTGTAACCGATGAGCTGCTCATCGGTATGGATAGTTTTCGAATTCGGTTAAAAAAATGTATAGATTGTTAAATTAATTTCTGATTTTGTATATTTATAAAAATTTCGGCGTAGAGCATGTACATGGAATTCCATTATCCATTTTAAAATCTCCATCCCTCAATTAATTATATATAAATTATTTTGGCCTTAATAACTTGTGTTGCGAAATTGATCTGAACCGTCCGTAGTGTTCATTCATAATGAATAATATGAAAAAAAAAAAAAAAAAAAAAAAGGGACCAAAAATGAAAGAAAATCTAGAAGAAAAAAAATAGAAAATGCAAATCTCAGTCTTCTTTATTATATTGTATCTCCTGATTATATTTTTGTAAATCTTTTTTTAATTGGTTGTTCTTATGTTAATTAAAAAAAAAAAAAACTTACCCAATTTCTGATCTTGTTCCGCCAAGTTGCGGCCTGATCTGTCCGGTTTGAATATATCCTCTGTAAACACAAATTATATCCCAAAATATTGTTTAGAATAAATAAAAGAAATGAAAAAAAAACAAATCAAATTTATTTTAATTATGAACAAAGTACCAGAAATAATGGTGGAGGCTGCCAATCCAACCAATCCCATGAACAAAACCATCCTAAAAACCAACAACTGACGATTCAAATTCATTGTTAAAATTTCACAGAAAAAAATTCAAAGAAATTTTGAGAAAATTTTCCTTTTTGTAGGCAAGACAGAAGGTAAATTAACTTGAAAAGGTAAACACAAGTGATCGGTCCCTAGACGTAGAACTAGAAAAGTCTGGTGTATATGATCCGAAGTTATTTGATCGCACTATGGAAAGCCTAATTTAGTAAAACTAGTGAGGATTGACAGTGAACCGGGTCCATTTGGTATGCAGGATTAGAGAAGGAAATTTGTCACGGCGTGACTAGTCACGTCACGGAACGTCACGTCACGTTAACGTCACGTCACGTCACGTGTGTTGATTACGTGACGTGACTCGCGTGACGCGTGACGTGATCATTCGCGTGACGTGACCACATTCTAGTAAAAATATACGTCACGTCACGTCACGCGAACCAGTCACGTCACGTCACGTCACGTGATCACGTTACGTCACGTCACGGTATGAAACATAGAGTATCCAATTTTTTTTATATATATAGAGTATTCGGATTTTTATTATAGTGTAAGTTCAGTGATATTGGTACTAATATAGTACTGATTTTTATTTTCTTTAGTTTAGTCTAATGAATGTTTGTAATTTGAATTTTTAAAGTAATGTCAGATGCAACATTTTCTAAAAAAAATAATCTTTACAATATTATTTACTTATTTTAGAATTTTTTATAACTTTTTCCTAAATTTTCAACAATTTAAATTAAAATATTAAAAAAATTGACATGACTAATTTACGTCACGACACGTCACGTCACGTGTGATCACGTCACGTACGGTCACGGCGTGACTACGCGTGACGTGACCATTCGCGTGACGTGATCCTCCGCCACCATTTTGGTCACGTCACGTCACGTCACGTGAAAAAAAAAATTGATCACGTCACGTCACGTCACGTGACTAAATCACGGCGTGTTTGTCACGTCACGTCACGGCGTGTCACGTATTTCCTTCTCTATGCAGGATGCTGTATTTTGGAGGCAAACTGTCATTGATGGAGATAATTTGAAACCAACATTGTTAATTAATTAATTAACTATTGTTGGAGAAATTACACTGAGGGATTTGTAGACATTATTAATTTTGGCGCAAAATAAAAATCTTCTTCAGTAAGATTTATGTTGATTTAGATATGGAATAATTGGAACCAATATACATCACAACATTTCATTAAAATGATCATTATGTACCTCAACTTTTAAGAAAAATGATCACTTGACTTTAATTTCTGATGGTGCCAAACAATTATGCTTCTCGATTCAATCGTTATAGTCAATATTCAAAAGAGTGTAGAACAATTAATTGATCAGTTGAAAATTAGATATCAGAGAAAATCCAACCACTATTTTTTAATAATAGTTGTTTAATTCGAAATCCAGATGAAAAAATTTCTTGTGAATATTAAATAGTTAAGTTGCAACTTTCAAAAAAAAGTTAGAAGATTTCACCTTCAATCTTTACTCAAAAAAAAAAAATTGATTTTCATTAATTTTCAATTTCAAAACCCAACTTTAGCTACAGGAATTAAAATAATAATAAAGATAAATATTAGAGAAAACTAAACTCCTAGCAATATTATCATATACTTGATTCCTTGAATTCCATCAAGTTCAGTGAAGACTGAAGATAAGATATTGGAGAAAACTAAACTTCTAGCAGTATTATCGTATACTTGAACGAGTTTAATTTCCTGCAACTCTTACATTCACAGCCAGACTTCATTAATAATTAGTATATCTAAGGTCTAGGTATTTGTATGTAGGGCTGTAAAAAAAGCTCGTAGCTCGTGGCTTGCTCGTGACTCACATCTGGCTCGTTCGATAGTTAACCGAGCTGTTAACGAGCTGGCTCGCTAACAGCTCGGGCCAAAATTAATGAGTTTGAACTGGGGCTAGCACGGCTAGGCATCAACTTATGAATTTGTATGAATTTGTGTGTATTTTATACTGTCAAGTTTGGTCTAGCTCGGTTCAGCTCGGTCCAAAAAGGTTTGTAAAATTTATTTTCTTCTTAAAACAAGGTCCAACCAAACCCAGTGAGCCAGTTCGTAGCTCGTGAGCTGGCTCGTCACGAGTTTGAACTGAGATTTTAGCTCGCGAGCTGTTAACGAGCTGGCTCGCTAACAGCTCGGTCCAGAATTAACGAGCTGAGCTGAGGCTCAACTCGACCCGAGCCAGCTCATTTACAGCCTTATCTGTATGGTTCTTACTTTAATAGGCCCAGTTTTGAAATGGAAAAATTGTGATATGTACATTAGTTTCTCATTGAAGATGCCAAAAGTACCAAGGCAAAAGAATCATGACTACATGAAAAAAAAAATTCCAATTTTTTATGTGGTTTAAATTTTATGATGACAAGGGCATAATCCATAATAATACACGGTACAGAACAACTCATGAATGTAAAAGTAGCGTCAAATGTAAAACTTATTCCAAGTACAAACATGAATTTCAAATTACACAAGATAACATTGGGCTGAAGATTTTGATAAAGCAGTTTATAATTCATGTACTGATCAGACAATAGAGTCAAAACAGAGATGCATATAACTCGTGTGTTGCATGAATTAAAAACTACTCTGTCAATATGTTTACCCATAACATTGACTACCCATCTAACTACTGCCGTTTCTTCTGTCACTTGCAAAATCTACCCATTGATATTAATTAGGAAAGAAATCGGTTGTACCAGCCTTTTCTCATTCAACCGTTGACTTTCTTCAATATTCGTGCATAAAAAATTTGAACGGTTGGAAGAAAAAAAAAAGTAGGTCCGTGTAGATTTCCGTGATTTTTTTTCATAACCATAAAAAAATTTAATATAAACAACCAGATTACCAATTTAATTTTAAAAGTAATCAAACCGTCCCACTGAGAGGCAGTCCTCCCTGAACACCATGGGGCGGTCCTCTATGGAGACAGAACTGCCCCCCCCCCCCCAACGTTTGGGCGGTCTGCTACAGTAACATTTTTTTTTTATCCTAATGTTTTCGTCTAAAAATGAGAAATGAAAAATGTTCAATCTTACTTATGTCCTAATTTTTTTTTAAGATCTTAATATTTTTATCATTTAAAAATGTGAAATGAAAAGTGTTCAATTTTATAACAAACAAAAATGTCCAATCCTACACCGTGATTTTTTATTAATATCCAACAATAAATATAAATTGCCAAGTATGCTCACGAAAGTTAGGTAATTTTAAAAATGCCCAAATCGGTCAATTATTAACCGGTTCCTATTTTTTATTAGGTAATAAATGAATTCATTTAAGTTCTGAAAAGTAGTCAATACTATATAATTTGATTTATTATAAATTAACATTACAACTCTTTTAAACGTAAGAAAAGGCATTTTATTTCATTAAAACCCTACAAAGTCATTTCTACACGGATATTTAACTATAAATCCGTATAGCTCTCTCAATATTCATACATGGCTATTTAAATAAAAAAAAACCAGTGTGCAAATACCCCTTCCTATATGGATATTTCATTAAATATATGTGTAGTTCTCTAAACATTCCTACACAGATATTTAATGAAAAATCCGTGTACAATACCTTCATTTCAACACGGTTTTTTTCCCAAATAATTGTACACTGATTCTTCAATAAGTATCCGTATAGGATTATGACAGATATTTTGGGCTTTGGAAAAAACCTGTTTGGTACACGGTTTTTATATAAAATAGCCAAATCTGTATACAATGTGCAGTGTAGGATGACCCTTTTTGTAGTAGTGGTAGTTGTGTGGTCCACAAAAATTTCATGTATACATCAAAAAAATATTTCAAAAAATCACAAATTTACCCATTTATTGTATTTTTTTTATTAAAACTCATTTTAAATTTATGAAATGCTCATTTTATATTTCATTGAAATAATAAAAAATATGTAAAATTAATTTTTCAGAAAAGTGTCTTGTAATTAGTCAATTTTCAAGAACAAATGGATCATTTTTCTACTACTGACAATTACACAAGCATATATCTAAATGTCACTGTATAAGCATCAAAAGTAGATGAATGACCAATTTTCCTCAGAAACCGTTCAATTAGAAGGCTGCCATTTTTCTAAAATTCAACCCGATTATACATAAACTTATATCCGATTTTCAAAATTCAGGTGTAGGCAGCTGCCTACTCCTGATTCAACATGGCTTCGATTGGGAGGACTAAAAGATATAATGCAGTGTAATTTCATTTTATAGAATAATTGAAAAATATTAATACAAACAAAAATTACAAACTTTCAATTTATAAGAGGCACTTAGCTCTCTTCTCCCTCACTAACATGTGTCTCTGCATATATATAAATAGCTTACATGACTTGAACATCATGAAACTTACATACAAATAAAAATAAATACCAATATGGTTAATATTTTAATACAAAATAGTTAAACCAAAAACATGAAACACAACATTCACCAAGTCTCAATGGAAAGTAGTTTTCTCACATGACAACCCTAGGTTGGATTCCCTGCACTTGTTCCTAAACATACCGGGCTTGTAGTTTCCTTTGGTGTGCAAGGTTTTGAACATGCTTGATGCACAAGTGTTGTTCTTAATGTTGTTAATTTGAGGGGCGAGCGGGCACGCGAATTCTTTGAAGGCCGAGCAGCAGAGCGTCGCATTGTACTCCGGGGGCTTGCATTGGCTTGTGATTACCGTGTAGTTTAGGGTTGTGAAGTCGATCGGGCAATCTAGGTAAGGAAAATTAATGAACAAGATTTGTAAAATTGTGTTTAAAATATGAACAGATATATGAATTCATAATACTAGCTGATTCGCACTTTGCAATTAAAGTAGCATAGACTCTCTCAATATGAAAACACATTCCAAAAAAAAAAAAAAATGAAAGATCTGATACATACAGAAGATTATAGCATTTATACTTTGTATTGGAGAATTGAGCTCAACATTTTTCCTATTGAACTAATATATATACAAATATCAGAGAACCTTTGTCCATTTGGCTAAATTATTATTTGTTTAAATAATAAAGCACTTGTGTAATTTAATTGTCATGATCCCTATAAAAGAAATTTTATTATGGATTTTTAGTCTCCATTTGTCACACACACACACACATCTCTATGTTTATATTTTTATCATAAAGAATAAAATAAAATAAAATAAAACCAAGAAATTAGAAAATGTAAATATAATTCTTTTCTTCTATTGCATTTGCTGCTTATATTCTTGAGAAACTATTCTTATTACTTGTAATGAAATTAAATAGACTGTTTGTTGTCTAATTTAAAAAAAATATATATATATATACAGAAATATTACTCGTCTCTCCTGACTCTTGCACCTCCATGATGCTGGCGCTGCCGATTCCTAGACTGAAAATTTTTTCTGTAAACAAAAATTAATTAATCAGAAATTTTACAGATAAGCAAAATTAATTAATCAGAATTTGAAATTGTGTGGTCACAAAATGGAATACCATTAATAGGAGGCGCGTTGGAGATGGCCAATCCAACCAATGACATGAACAAAACCATCTTGAAAAGAAATAGCTGGCGATTCAAATCCATTTTGTTATCTATCTGTTATAGTGTTTTTGTTGTTTGGAATCGTTATTCTTGCTTTATCCCACAATTTTGAGAGAAAAAATGGTGTGGGAAAGATAGCAGGGTTTTTCAAAGAAAGTTTGAAGGAAATTTTCTATTTTTAGGCAAGAGAAAAAGGACAGTAAACCGTAAACGAAAGTAACGGTCCATAGCTGAAATTTGGGAAAATCCGGTGTTTGTAATTAATCCAACATTACTGTAATTGCGGTATTAGTATTACGAACTAATTTAGTAAACTATCGTGGATTGGCTGTGAGCCAGGTCTATCTAACAAAATACTGCTGTTTGTTTAGAGGTAAACTGTCGTTGATGGCGAGAATTCAGAAGCCAACGAAGAAATATGGTGTTTACTATTCGTAAACCTTTGGGTATCATTCAACGACAACAACAAAATATAGAACTTAAAATTGTAAATTCTCCTTTGATAGTGGCTACCAAAAAGAAATTGTAAAAAGAGAAGAGGAGGATAAAAAATATATATTTATGGATAACTTTGTACTAGGGATGTCAATTTCACCATTTTATCCGTTTATCCGAATTGTACTATATTTGATGAGACGAGTATGTTAAAGATTTTTTTGTTTGTACAGTTTATTAGTGTTTGTTTGTTGATGTTCTTAATCAATTACAGTCTCATTTATGATTGAAATATCATCAAAATTTCAAATAACCTCTAATATATGTTCTCTACTACAGGCTCATAAATTTATTTTTCATATACTCTTATATAATTCTTCTAAAATGAACTTGCAGCCTATTACTGTCTGTTTTTTTTTTTTTATGATTTTAATCAATTGTGGTCTCATATTAAATTAATTAGTTATAGGGAATCACATCGTAAAATAACTTGCTATTGAACTTTGTTGCATAATTTATTTTATTTTATATGTATTTTTGTTGGTGACGTAGGTTGATGGACTGTCGGACAAATGTGAATATTTTATTCAGAAGTCAACCCGACATGACATGAGTATCTCTTGCTTATAATTATAAATTTTGAATATTCTAAGTAAAAATATAAATAAAAAAATGGAAGGATTTCTTACCCACTAACAATTGTATTAATAAAAAAAAGTATTTACAAAACATTTCTTACAGCTAAAGTCACAGCTAGAATAAGGGCATAAAGCTCTATTTTTTTTCTTCTCTCTATTCCACTCTATGCTATAATAAGTATCTTTATTCCAGATCTACATCTATACTCAGAATAAAGCACCTTAGTACACTATTCCTACAGAACTACTCTCTATTCCCTCTGTTCTCCAAAAAAAAAAATTGTCATCAATAAAGGAGAGAATCGAACAGTTCTCCCTCGACCTCTCCTAACTCAGTTAGTGAGTGTACCTTTTTTTAAGATTATTCTTTATTAATTTATCTTATTCTTTTTGAAATAAAACATATATGAGTGAGGCTATGGTACTTTGCAATGCGC
Source organism: Carex arenaria (assembly GCA_964058825.1). Lineage (NCBI taxonomy): Eukaryota > Viridiplantae > Streptophyta > Magnoliopsida > Poales > Cyperaceae > Carex > Carex arenaria. Next base: position 207,558 of record CAXKVW010000191.1, read on the forward strand.
GGAACGTTCCGTGCATTGAATTCATATCTCCGTCTTCAAAGTCCAAATAGTCGATCTGAACCGCTCAACAATATTATCATATGAAAATATATTTGGAGAGCAAATTTTATATTTTTTTGGAATTTTTTTAGTAGGTAGAAAATCACTACTTTCGGATGGTCCAAAATTTTTAGATCAAGTGATTTCTAATTGTCTCAAAAAATAGTAAACAATTTCAAAAAAAAAAAAATTGGTTTCCAAGTATATTTTTATATGATAATAATGTTGAGTGGTTCGGATTGACTATTTAAATTTTAAAATTAGAAATATGAATCCAAAACACGAAACGATCAAAGTACCATAGCCTCACTCAACATATATACTTCACCGTATCAATTCTCATTTACGAATGTAGAGGTAGGTGATCCAATCCGATAATTTAAAATTTGAAGGGACTTGTGTAGTTCAAGTTATTAAACAATGCAATTATTACTTGAGTGAACGCGACTTCCTCATGCACTGCAATTATTATTACAAAAGTTATCGCGACTTCATGCACACTTGACGCTTGTATAAAAAAAATGTGTTCCCCTGCTTCAAGTTACATAAACGAAAAACAAAACAAAAATCAGAGATTCCTTTGATCCGTTGACCAATTATCATATAAAAATAAAGATAATACCATCCCTTCAATCACTTGATCTGAGAAAACCAGCATATATTTTGAATTAACAAAGAAATAGGCATACACAGAGTTGTAGCGAAACCAGGAAAGGAGAATTAATGATGAAGAAAGAATAAAAAAACCAGAATGACCCCAGCAAAGATAGGGTGCGTATCCTCTGAGATATCTCAATTTTTGCGTGACCGACGTGTCCGGTGCCTATTCGGGGAACTGTAGGGGCCAATATTATTTGAGCTTTGAGATTGGTGCAGAATGTATTTGAACGATTGAGATATTCCAAAAAGTCACGCAAAGTTTGAGATATCTCAGAGGATGCGAATTCGCAAAGATACTGGTACAGCACCAGCACCAGCAATGAAAAAGAAGAAAAAAGGAAGAAGGATGAGAAGCTGGAGAAGAAGAAAAGGTGTCTCTCTACAAATTGTTTGCCTTTGCTGATGCATTTGATGTGGCAATAATGGTCGTTGGTGCAGCAGCGGGGGTGACAAACATAGTAACACAATTCGCGTATAATTAGCGTATAATTTATTTTTTTGACATTTTCGAACCGAACTCCGAATAAAACACAAAAAATGTATGTTTTATTTGCGAATAAAACACAAAAAGAAAAATGTTTTTTTTGGGGTTTTTTTTTTGGGTTTTTTTTTTTTTGCTTCCTTGTGGTACTGAATCAATTCCGCATTATACCCGAATTATTCTCAAATCACGAATGTTTGACTCTGTCGAACCGAATTCGAACTATCTGTTTGTCACTATAGTGGCAAATGGGATGGCACAACCAATCATATTTGGTGATGTTATAGATGCCTTTGGATGTGGTACAGGCCAAAATGTTCTCCGTCGTGTGACCAAGGCATGCATTTTTTTTTCTTTCTAACATTTTTTAGAATTAATTTATTTGTTTTTTGGTTTCTTGGATGCTAGCTCATAACTGTAGAATTAGTACATCCATCGAGAATTAAGGAATTTTCTTGACAATTAATTAATTATACAAATTACCAAATAACAAGTGCTCAAGCAGCAACTAACAACTACACAGTGTTTCCAACTTAGATGTAATTAATTAAAATGTATTATTAAGATTATATATGGTTGCATTTTTTGGTAGTTTCTTTTAGCTTTTACAAAAGTAAAATTCTGTTAACTCGTAATATATAATATGGTTTTAATTCAATAATATTTTTTTAGTAGGACTAGGGTGTTCTTAATTTCATCAAGCTCTTTTGTGAAACGACAAATCTAATTTACGAGTGATGCCGTCTACATGTGAAAATTTTAAATTTTCAAACTAATTTTGTATAGAATCCAACGGTGCTTTTACTTGACGAGGCAAGTAACTGTGTGTAGAATATTTCTTTGTTGTTATTTTGATTATTCAGAAGGAATAAGGCGTGCAAATTTCTGGCCTCATTTCAATTCAATTGACGAGTAGTTGAATAAAACTTCTAGATTTAATTTCCTCATGAATATTGGTTCAGTTTCCCATATGATAAAGGAATATTTTGAAATTGTCCTCACTAGAAAATGAGAAAGAGGGCTTTCTTGTTGACAATGGCAGAGGTAACTCAAAAACAAAAACAAAAACAAAACAAAACAAAAAAAACATACTGCTTTATTAATTAAACATGTATCAGTTTTGAGTTTTGAACAAAAACACAGCACTGCACGTAAAAACTAGTGTGTTCTGCAATAGTGCTTTTCTTGCTTTTGGGCCGTCAGATCTCTCTTCATTAAATCTGCGTTGTGCTGGCCGTTTTAATTTCCTTCTTTTGGGCCTACTGTTCTGGCCCAGGAATGATGGGGTTCGAATCTTCCTCAACTATTGCAGCAATTACGAACTTATACATAGAACTATAGAAATCTGATCTGGAATTTCGTTCATATTTTGACGGTTCGCAGGAGAAGCTACAGTAATAGAGGAGGGTTCAAATGCACCATTTGTTTGGTGCTCCAATATATTCCAATATGCTCCATATTGTTTATTTCTATTTTCAAATTTGGAATGGTCGATTCGAACCGCTCAACATGTTCTTCATAATAAAATATGCTTGGAGACCAAAGATTTAAATAGCGTTTATTGCGTCACAGCGAAATGGTTGAAAAAACAGTACTATACCCAAATAGCGTCGCTATAGCGCGAAATAGCGTGCTATGGCGCCGATAGCGTCATAACTTTTATGATCTAAAAACGCTATAGCGACGTTATAGCGCCGCTATAGCGCGCTATTTAGATCCTTGTTGGAGACCAAATTTTATATTTTTTAGAATTTTTTTACTATTTTTTTTCATATGTACAATATCACTTTATCGGATGGTCCAGAATCTCCTTAAAACAATGTTTTTGTACCTATGAAAAAATAGTAAAAAAATTCTAGAAATATATAAAATTTGGTCTCCAATCATATTTTATTATGAAAATCATATTGAGCGGTTCAGATCGACCATTCGGATTTTAAAAACAGAGATAAACGATGTGGAGTATATTGGAGCATATTGGAGTACCCAAAAAATGGTGCATTTGAACCCTCCTCATAATAATAATAATGTAATAAATCTAAGTTGCAAACAAATCGAACCAAATCGAACTTTATCTAATTTGAGTTTAGCTTGAATTAATTTTGAATCGAACTTTTTACGAACGTAATTTTGAATTTTTTACCATTTTTTTACAATAAAGAAGAGTTGTCGTAGTCGTCCAGAGCAAGAGATGAAAGCCGTCTAAAATTTCAAAACTGAGTGAGGAACTTACGAATTATGACTTATAGCTGACGGTCTTATGTTTTAACTTCTAAGTCATCAGCAAATATAGCGAATATTAATATCATAAATAGAAACCAACGGTTGACATTACTTTAATATTCCAACCAAAATAGTTCGGAAATCTATTTCCAACATATCAGATTCAATTTGACTTTGATTTGAATTAATTTTCAACTATTTCGAATCCAATTTGTTGTGCACCCGACTCTTACTCTTACTCGCTGAATTTCCTGAGCTAACAGCATTCGACTTTTCTCTGCAAAAGAGCGAAAGGCCGAAAGCCTGACGGATTTACCCGTTATATTCTCCGATCGAGATGATCTCCGATCAACAGCGGAGAGAGCTCCATTTTGAGCCAGCGGAGTTGGAGAATCTCCAATTCACTATCCTCGACTTAGAGGAGCTGAAGCAGCTTCATTCCATCGCCAAACGCTCGCCTGTCCGCTCTCTCCTCTCCCGTCAGATTGCAACTCTCGAGGCAAAGAATCTCTTACTCAAGCGCTTATATTTCTGATTTACTTTACTAATATTGAAGATTGTCTCCATTTCTACTGTCTCCGATGAGAAGCCTCCGGAGCAGGAGAGTGGTAAAGTTAAAGTACATCTAAATTGATATTTCGTTCTGTACACAACTTTTCCGGATGTTTTGTAGTTAATATTGCCCATGTTGTACTGTTCCAGTATGGTTCCTAGTAGCTTCAAACTGGGATTTAATATTCTTTGGTGTCAGGCTTATTTTTTAACCGTGATTGCAATTTGAAACACAAATCTTTATCCGTTTTACTTATGAAAATACAGTGCATAGTTTCATTGGATGGAATCCTTGTTATTCTAAGTAGAATTGAAAACATTTGGATAGTCAAATGAATAATGCTATTTGGGTTAGTGTTAGAATAGTGCGAGAAGAGTGCTGATCCGAAAGTGTGGGAAGAGTGCTAACCCAGTGCTCCTCACTCCTCAGAATAGTGGAAATGTTGTTTGGAATGTATAACTCAGAGTACTGTTAAACTGTAAATTTGGGATTCGAGATAAAACTGGGTTTGCAGAATAGCACTAACCCATCACTATGCTCGGTCTTTATTGAGCGTTTGGATTGCAAGTGAAACAGAATAGTGATGCTATTTGGGGAATAGGACTGTTCTTGGCAATCCAATGTAATGTAAGTTCTCTAAATGTTATACTTTTCTTCTCCCAAATTTGTGTGAGGTAGAATATTATCTCTGAAGTGGATAGCTGTTTCTTCTGGATGTATAACAGAATTATCAACTATGATATGCAACTATTGGTTAAACTTAACAAATATGTTGCTGGATGTATATTATGGTATATAACGGCTCTTATGGAAACTATGCTGGTAAGGCTAATGGCTGAGCTCAGGCAGACCCCGTTCCCTCTACTTCTTGGCACTTATTAATTATTTTTTGTATTGGTTAGTTTGCTAGTAGTCCGGCTCTCTGTAAGCATGTTTGAAGAATGTTTAAGATGGAAATGAGAAGAGGAGTCTTAGAAATATATTTCATCTTTTTTTTGCCCATTCATCTGATTTGTTTTTCATTATTTCTTGCTACCTGACATTACCTATGAAAACCGCAGAGTATGCAAAAAGAGGTATTACCAAATGACATTGATCAATTAGCCTCATCAAATCTTCGTGTTCCTAAGCAAGAGGCCACTGAGATAGTTGAGAAGCAAACTGTTCCTTCCGGTGATCAATTAGCCTCATCAAATCTTCGTGTTCCTAAGCAAGAGGCCACTGAGATAGCTGAGAAGCAAACTGTTCCTTCCGGTATTGAGATTCTGGCAGACATATCAAGCGAGATTATTGAAAGCAAAAATAATCAAATCATGAGAGAAGAGAACTCTTCCCTCCATATACAATTGGCTGAGGGGGATTTGAATAGGAAGCGCAAGGAAATAGAGAAGTCTGAAAGTTCGAAGTATGCTCCTGATTTATTGGTTTATGCCATTTTATCCTCATCTTCTGCGACATTTTGATTTCGCTTCATCTTTGTTTCATTGATTTTACTCATCTGTTGATTCTTGCATAATACATATGAGAGCTTTGTGTCTTTTGTCATACTTTGTATAAGTGTGTACAGTGCCTTTCTAACTTCTACACAATTACATCCCTTTCTTACAATTTGTATAGGATAGAAGCCTTCATTAACTTCATTAACAACACCATATTGCTGGCCAAAATTGTGAAGGGATTATTACTCCTGATAACTACACCTTTGTGTTTGAATTTATTAGTTTACCGGAATGAAATGCATTTTGTAGAAGAATAGGGTAAACAGCACTGGGGAAAAAGTCAAGGGATTATGCATGTCTTTCAAGAAGTGGGTATAGGTAACGAGGGTTGCATGCAATAGTACCTGTTTTATGTATTTTATTTTTTCTTGGGACATGCAATATAATTTAAGACCCAACTATTAGGCAGATGGTGGTAATTGTTGCAGTGTGAGGCATGGTTGATAGTATTTAGCTGGTGTAGGGTTTTCATTCCTGGTCTAGATTTAATCTATGGTTATTTGTTGAACTTAAAATTCCAATGGTCGTCTCTCTTCCTCCATGTTACTTGATACAGGATAAAGAAGCTACCGAAACTAACTAATACTAAAATTTCACTCATCATATGTCAAAGCAGCTACAAAAGAACACAAGAAGAATCAAATGAAGGGTCTCTCCAAAGATCTTCCAAGCAGGTACCAGAGAGGTATGGTCATAGATTTTAGCTTGAATTTTGTATAACATTTCCATGTGTATCCCCAAAGCAAAGTTATGTGTTGTTTATTAACAACCAGGGAACCCCCTTGAATGGATTTACAGTCTTTTCCTCTAGCTGGAAGATGTATTAGTCAGTTTATCTTTTTTTATTAGGTCAGTTGCCTGACATTTCATACAATTCAATTGGCAGGAACAAACAATTGGAAGAGAACTGCAATGAATCTAATTCTGGTGTCCCCCCCACAAAGGTTTATTGATTATTTCTTTTCCTTCAAGAATACTTGTATAACTGAATAATTTAATTGTTTCTTTGCATTAATTGCCACCTTGTTCTAGCTCACGTTTTTATGTGCTGGTAAGCCTCATTATTGAGATTAATGTAGGCGCCGGTATTGGGACTTCCATATTATAGAGGACTTCAGTGTCTCACGTCACTTTAGGGTTTGACATTTGATCCTTTTTGCAGTTCTCACTTCTACCTGTTGTGTACCTGAACCTTCTAAAAGTGGTCAAGCCACTGGTTTTCGTTACAAAAAAAAAAAACAGAACATCTGAATACAAATAATGATTACAAAAATGATAATATATAAAGAAAGTTCTGGACATCCGGTATAACCTGATACATAAACCTGAAGACAAATTATGTTCCTCTCCCCTTAAAAAAGGTGAACTTATTGGACATCCAGTATAACCTGATACATTCCTGACATAGCTAATTGAGTATCTGATATTAAGATTTAGGTGAAAACTTAAAAAGAGAAATTGGCATAGTTGGCACTGTTCTTATTGGCATCAATGTTGTACCTATCATTAAGTATTTCTTGTATTGATCAGTTCCCTAGTAGATCGGCTCGCCGTAAGTATGCTCAAAGGCAGTTGAAGAAGGAGATGAAAAGGCAAGCTACAGGTATATGTTACTTGACATCATCTTATATTTTTTTTATTTTTTTATCTGATCTATTATCTGAGTATTTTACTCAACTTCATGATATACAGAACTACAGAATATGCCGAGAAATGGTGGGGATACAACCATGAATGAAATCCCCCATCGTGTCCCCTCTAGGCGTCAACAGCCTACAAACATGGATTTCGTAAGAGACGAAAAGGCAGTTGAAGAAGGAGAACTACAGAATTACAGAGTATGCTCAAAGGCATCAACCGCCTACAGAACTACAGAGTATGCTCAAGGGCAGTTGAAGAAGGAGACGAAAAGGCAAGCTAGAGGTATATGTTACTTGGCATCATCTTAGATTTTTTTTTTTTTATCTGATCTATTATCTGAGTATTTTACTCAACTTCATGATATACAGAACTACAGAGTATGCCGAGAAATGGTGGGGATACAACCATGAATGAAATTCCCCATCTTGTCCCCTCTAGGCGTCAACCGCCTACAAACATGGATTTTGTGCAATGTGTGACTGGTGTGGATACAGCGTGTCTAGAGAGACTTCACCAAACCAGCAATCCAGTCAGAATTGAATATGAACCACATTATACAACCATGGTTGAAATCCCCCATCTTGTTTCCTCCAGGCATCAACCGCCTACAAACATGGATTTTGTGCAATATAGGACCAGTGTGGATACAGTGTGGCCAGAGAGACTTCACCAAACCAGCAGTCGAGATCGTTTGCTAGCACATTACCTAGCTCCTTCATCACATGTATGTTCACCACCGATCTTCTTTGCAATCCTTCCAAAAGGGAGATTTGTGAGAAGACCCCTCTTTGTTTTGTATATTTAATGTCCAAAAAAGAAGAAAACTGAGGGCAAAATATGACTTTGTGCAAGGGCTTGCATTGGGAGTAAAATTGCCCCAAAACATGGGGTTCTTTTTTCAAATATTAGAATATACTAATATTATTTTGCAAGCAAGAAATAATTGTTTTAAAATACTGAAAATATTGTATTTTTTAATTGTTGCATTACTTTTTAAGATACCTACAGTTGAGGTGATGAAGGCCACTATTTGACCTTTCATTTTCACACATAAAAGATATAAATAAATAAATAAAAAGAAATATATAAGAAAGAAAGGATATAGTGCATCTATAATTGTTTTTCTTTTCACATTCAATTCTTGGCCAGGGTTCATTCATGTATGTTTACTGAAGGATGATAGCTCAAGAGGCTACCACAAGCTGGTTAAACCTAGGAATAGTGGTAGTGATCAAATTCTTGAGAAAAATCTAAAGAGTTGCTATGGAACCCTACTAGTATGACCAACCTAATGGCCAAATTATTTCCTTTTGCTGTGGACTTGAGATATGATATTGTAAATCAGTAATCTTAATTTTATTACATGTATATTTCTTTTGTTTTCAGGATGAGGCAGTAAATGCTAATATAGGTAATGCACTTGGACCCACTAATACACGGTTTAGACAGAATACTTGTAATGCTACCAGAGGCAGAAGCAATGCTTCAATATCCAGAGGATGGACAGGTAGACGATAGCGGCAGAGGTACAGGTCAGGACAACAGGTTATTTTGGTCCATTTGGTTGAAAATTTTTGGGACTGTCACTTTTACTTGGGGTCCACTTTGTGGATAATGCGTCATTGAAAGTATTGATAACTGAACTTACTGCAATGTTTCTGAAATACCATTTACGTAGGAGTTGGTTTGTAAATTCTACAGTTCCAAGCTTTATTTCGTAGTGCACACATTTGCGTAAACCCCTAGCTTCTATCACTTATCTGTTACATTTGAGTTATGACAGCCATAGGAGAATTGCACTGCACAAGTTGTTTTACATATATATGATATATAATTCTTTATTAGTTAGTATTATATTATATATATTATCATGTGAGATTGATTTATAAAACATTTTATATATTTTCTTTATTACTAATTTTATTATTAATAACGGGTACAATAAGTATTTAATTGTTTAGTTATATTTTTTTTTATGTTATTACATATCCCACTGCAGCTAATAAAAGGAGATTGAAAATTTTGATTGGAAAGCTCCATCTGTCAAAGAGCAGGTGTTAGTGGGTACGTCTGGTCGGATGGAGTCATTTTTTTTATGTGAGGATGGAGTCATTTTCTTACCCATACTCACTCAAAATCAGTCTTATGTATATCCTACCTTTACCTATTAAGATAACGGGTAACGAAATGAATAACGGTAATTAACGAATAAATTGATAGCATATATATTATATAGAGGGATCCAATTACACTATTTTATTGTGGCACATCTTCATACTATTTGTTTATAATATATTTTTACAATTTCAAAATTCAAACAATCGATCCGAACCGTTTAATATATTCTTCATATTAAAATGTGCTTGGACACCAAACTTTACATTTTTTTTTAATTTATTACTATTTTTTTAGAATTTTTGAAAATTGCAGTTTTTTAATGATCCAGAATTGTCTGAAAACAATAATTTTGTATACATCTTAATAAATACTAAAAAATTTCAAAAAAATGTAAAATTTGGTCTCCAAACATATTTTAATATGAAGATCATGTTAACAGTTCGAGTCGACTGTTTGGATTTTGAAATTGCAAAAATGACTTATAGTATAAGTATTTGGTGTCAAGATGTGACACCATAAAATAGTGTAATTGGATCCCTCCTCTATTATATAATTCAATCCAAAAAAATATAACAAATAAATATACAATTTAAACATGATATACCTAATATCACTATATACAATTTTTGTATCACCATCATTTTAAAAGATATAAATTATGAATTAAATGAAATAATAAAATATTGTATAAATTAATTTGATTTTTCATAAATTACTAATTAAAAACTATATACAATGTTAAATAAATTAATTTTATCATAGATGACTAAATAAAAAACGTTACATGAAATGTAATATAAATCAATCTAATTATAATAATAAAACTTTATAATTATATGTATAAAGTTAATTATCAGATGTAATTTCGTATTTAATAATTAGTATGAAATAACTCTTACTCAATAAGTTAAAAAAAATTACTCATATTCCCCTTGTCAAATTTGGAATGGGTTAGATAAACGGGTTAAAATGGTATCATTGACACCTACATTCGAGGATCTGTTAATTAGCATGAAATACCTTCTATAACATAATAACAACAAGTTTTGTAAAACGTTTGATATGTATTATGGACCTTCTGGACTGAAAGCTAACATGTAAATGCATATTTCCAAGCTTTATAAAACATTTGAAATGTACGAAGAGTTTTAAATTCATTGGCGCTGAGTGCGAGCACTTCTCTCGCCGCAGGTCATAACTTTTCTGCTCACTGAGGTGATGACATCTCTACGAACTGCCACATCTTCCAGTGTAATTAAACATGCCACAGAAAATTATGCACTGAAGTGCATACTTTGTTCTTATTATAATTAACATGGTATTCGCAGAGATCAGACCATGTCTTTTTTTTTTTTTGGAGAACTGAGATCAGACCATGTGACGGCAGTATAAGTAACCAGAAATACAAATAAGCATCGTTAATATAGTCCGTATGAGTCCCAACCAACAGTTCCAATAGAAGCCATCAAAGTTTAATCGTTTGGAAACACAAGAAAGGATCAAAATATACAATGATTTCTTTATATTCTCTCGCTCTGGGCCTTTCAATACAAAGCGGCCACATCTTCAGTCAGAGAATTTCTATCAAAATAAAATAAAATAAAAAACAGAACAAAAACGATGGAGACAAATATGTATTTGGTGACACATTTCCATGCAGAACTTGACCAACTATTGTCAGCTATATGCATATAACTTAGTAGCAGCATCCGTTAAGCTTCATTGTCAGAAATTTATTCGCTGCACCAAATGAACCGGCACAAATCAAGTCAGAGAAAACCTACCCCACTCCTATAGTCCTATTAGGAGGAAAGTAATTTTACCTCTTATAATCTTGCTTAAAATTCAGAGTTATCACAATGTTATCATTGGTTAGAAGTCGAATCTATCATAATCTTAAAATTGTAGTCCAGTTTAAAAGAATTGACTTACCGGATAATTGGACTCCTTAGTTAAGGCCTCTAATGCCTCAGCCATCTCCATTTGTTTTATCACCGTTGCATGCAATATCTACACATTAATACCAATTAGATTCAGTTTGGTACTAAAATCAAGCACATCAAACAATACAGCAGAAAGTGATACTCTGTCACTTTTGACATAGTCAACATATTACAGCAAAACAAGGGTGTATGAAGAATGTTTGACATTACCAAACTTGACAAATTTTCTATACTTGATTCTGTACAGACTAGAACAGAGTTCATGGATTATAAAAATGCAACCACCTACCTTCTTTGTCTTTTCAAGGTCATGCTCAAGTGATCTGATCCTATCAAAGGAATCAAGTAGCACACGATCCTTCCGAGCTGGAGTCTCCAGTGGGGGTCGGTGTATCTGTTTGACCACTGAATCCAGGCTGTCAAGCTTCTTCAAACAGGACTCAACCCCTACTGTGTCTTCATCTGTATCTCCAACATTGTCTCTTCTAAGATCTCCAATCACAGAAACTGATTTGAAGCTTCTCTCCACTTTTGAAATGAGCACATGGAAGAAAGAGATTATCTTGAACAAAATTGTAATAAATGTGAATGTCACCCTGATGAGATGTTGCAAAGAGCTTCCTTCATTTGTGCTATTACATGCCAACTTATCTGTTATTAGATGTTTCAGGTTCAGTATGTCAAATGTTAATATTGCTCGAATAGGAAAATAGTAAATAGATAATTTATTTTGAGTATAGGAAGATGCAAGCAGAATTATTTTTTTTTCAAAAAAAATGAAAAGAGAAAGCGAGATGTCACCTATTGGCTATTAACAGAATTTATGTAATACCAACTAAGGTCAATTTGTGCCTAAAAACCCTAAATAAACACAACCAACCAAGAAAAGAGAAGTATACCTAACATGTGCTGGTGTTAGGGGCATTGCACAAAAAAATATAACCAATTAAGGTTCTAAGAACAAGTATGGCCATTAAGAAGAGGGGGGAAAGCACCTCATCGAATTTCTAGATTCCACATATGAATTTCTTTTTTTCAATAAATGCATCATCTTGAAATAACAGGAGTATATAGGATCAAATATGCTTAGTACCTACAAATTGTTGAGAGGAACATCGGACATCCTTCTGTTGTTTGGATGATCGGACAGATGCAACATATTCAACCCTAGCATAATCTATAACCTTATCGACTGTCACAATTTGTTCATCACAGCTAGATTTTGGTGTTGGATATGGCTCTCTTACCTGCAGGTTTCAATTAAGAGTAAACATCAGTTCACATATTTATAACTTGATGTGATGCCATTTTGGTTCTGTCATATTCTGTAACAAAACAATGGTCTAGAAACAGCTTTACTATTTTTGAATGCCTTAACGGATCATATAAATTATTTCTGGTCAAATGTCTTCTCAATCTTTTGCTATCTAATTATTTTACTAGACACTCTATAAGGTATGTAGTACGCAAAATGCAGAAAAAACAACAATCGCATAAAACATGAAGGATAACTGATGTAAAGTGCTCTTTCCCAAGAACATGAAACATGAAAGAGTTTCTTTTTCAGAAAATGAGAAAGAGTTATGACAATGTGTTTTTACTTCTTCATGTACAGGAGTCAAACAAGAGAAGTCGCATGATCTAGATGCCATAGGAGAGCCCATATCATCAGCATCTGATCCCGAATCAAAATTTGATGTATCATGGTATATTCCCTAAAATTGCAATTATGAGAATCAGTTCTCCATACATGTGTAATAAGATAATAAAAAGCATACAGATGTGAGATCTTGCCTTGAATGTTTGAAACTTTAAGGGTGTCAAATTGCCTTCCTCTTCATCCACTAATAGCTTAAATCCATTCAGAGAAGCAGCCTTAAGATCCTTAATGCTATGCACAAGCTACATGAACATAAACATATTATTTGCTTAAGCCTACTTAAGGCTAACAATCAAGCAACAAATTATGCAATTAGGTAACATATAACTCAATTTATTTTTGATTCATCCTAATTTCTGCAATGAAACCTGTGAAGTTTCAAATATTCTCGAATATCCCCAACTCACCCAAGTTATAATCAATGTAGATTATATAACAATACAAGCAAAAGAAAAGGATTTCAGAAGCTGAACCCAAGACTGGAAGCCTATTTCACTACCATGTTAAATCAAACCTTTTAACAGTAAAATTTGAGTTGTTTACTTGATGACTACATGAATGCATGGCTATTTGTCTACAGTCGCTCCAACAACTGACTTTGCAGAAGTAAAGGCTGTTCTCTAGAGGGAAAAAAAAAAAAGTGGACTCGGATTGTAGATTGACCATATACACCCTTGACCCTTGGCAAAACCAATCATAACACAAATTTGACTTGGATTGTAGATGGGGTCTGAGTACTTCTATACAAAAGACTACATGCATAAAAGTTAAACAAAAATTACCTTCATAATTGGAGGGTCATTCCAGGGCCCCTTATTTGATCCGAGGCAACCGCCCTTGTCAGAACACGTACATGAACCCCCAAGAAACTCTGGCAATTCACTGCACCATGCATATTTGTACATTTCAATTGAAGTAGAAAAAATACAACTTAACCAGGGTCTCGATCTAAACCAAATAAGATCACATTGGACCTAAATGTGTAACTAGACAGAGACGAGTTAAATGAACTCAACAGTGACACTGTTGTGCTGGTTAATACGGGCATAAAAGCAGGTATGGTAATTACTTATTCTGAAGATATTTGTTAGGAAAATTGATAAACAATAAAAAAAACCAAAACCAACCTTGCATCAATAGCTTCGAGAAGTCTACTTTGGAACTTCACTCCTAATACCTAAGCATGTGAGAAACCAACTTGTTACATTTGGAAACCGTCTTAACTAATTGGATAATTTCATGGTAAGAGAAGGAACATACATGTATTTTGGATGACGTTTTAGGGTCAAGAAAACCCTTAACACTGTTCCAAATTAACTTGAAGCCATGGCCGGCATTAACTATAAACATTTGATGCAGTGTCTGAAAAAATATATATATATATATAAAACTTGCTCGAATCAGACAATCAGCTAATTATTTTTGGAAGGGATGAAATTTTTTGGCACAAGGAAAAGTACCTCGGGGTAATAGTCACTATCGATTTTGTGCATGTGATTTACAAGCTCCCTTGCAATTTTGCTGAAGTTCTTAAGGCCCTATAAAAAAATAAATTGAACTAATTTAGCCCCATGAATCCTGTTGAAATTTTATAAGATAATCAAGACCTCAGATATATGACCCATGATTGATTCAATGAAAATTGTTGCAACATTTAACCAAGACCTCAGATATATGACCCGTAATTGATTCCATGATAATTCTTGCAACATTTAAGAGAGTATTTATGAAACTGTGAAGAGTGTCTATTAGATAACAAAACGGCACCAATATTTTGGCTAGAGCAATATGTTCAATACAAACTAATCCAATAAAAGGTAAGAAAATACATGAGAACGCATAACTGGTCCTAATACTGTAGAAACCTACCACACCATGCACATCCAATATTGTAGTGGTCGTGTCGATGTGCCTCTTGGCCGCAATGGAACAAGACGGGAACTTCTCAGAAAAGGCCCTTTCAAACTCTTGCACATGGTACCTTATGTACCTGTCCACCGTAGTTATCTGTACCAGTTTGTTCGGCTCAACCTTGCCAAGCCTCTCAATGTAGACTGGCCTCCCATCCTTGTCTACACCATGGTAGCCTTGCGGGTAGTACTGTAATACTTCGTCTAGCTCTTCAAATTGGAAATCCTTCAACATATTAAAGAACAGGGGTGGATGAATTTACTTGTGTATGAAAGAGTAGTGGTTATATTGTGCAATGAATTTCAAGAAGTTGTGAATCTGACCACACATTTCACTGTTTACTCAAGAGGGGAACTTCAAATTAATTAGCACAATCTAATCCGACATATATTTCAATATTTGAGCTTTAGCAGTTGCCTCAGTACTGCCACTGCACTAGTCACCTCTGTAAACAAACCTCATTTAAACCTAATTCTCAACCTTAATTTATTTATTTTTTGTTTAAAATATATTTTTTTGTATTCATTATTTAATTCTGAAAATGGTGTTAAGGCATTTGGCCTCACCTCTAAAATGGTATCGGTCCCAAACTCCCTTCTCCATTGCAACATTTCAGCCCACATCTGAGTTGACTTCTCGAAGTCAAATTTTCTAGCCTTTAGGAATCTGCATTAGATAAATTGACAATAAAGAAGCTTCCCTTTTTCACTTTTTAGTTGGCAACAAAAGACATTTCAAAAGAATATATCAACCCAGAGTATCACAGCATGATTTTCAATTATTTTCACATGGTTGGTTGGTGGTTGCTTGCAATATCCATGAGAAAAAAGACAACAGAGACAAAAGAGGCCTGATAGATGGCACCAAAAATGCAGCACTAAAACTCTACATAAGAGTACCTTAATTAAAAATAAAAGGATCATTGACAAGTTAATGCTCTAAACAAACAGAGCTGAATTGTTCTATAGGATAAGGCAGTAATATTGAAAATGCATCTCGAGCCATTTACAGTGATGTGGTCAAAACCCCAGAGTAAAAAATTTGAAAGGATGTACACACACACACTCCAAAAGAAATTCCATTTACCGTAGCATCATGTGGTAATCATCATGTCTCTCAGGCAGTAAATCCTTCCCAATCAAAACATCTCTAAAGGAGCTAACAGCCGCCACCTCCTCAGCATCTCTCACATCTTCTATCGAGATAGAAGAGACTCTAAGGCTGCTTCTTCGCCTAGCTCGTTTCTTCTTTAGAGAATGTGTGATCCTTGTAGAAGCGTGCATTGCCTTCTTCTTCAGAGAGCCAATCTTCGTTCTTCGCCTCTCATCTTCTGAGTTTTCATGGTCTGATTTCTTCTCTTTCTTTTCTTCATTGAGTGTTGTTGTGGAGTACTCCATTTCAATTGCTTCTGCAAGGGAATAATAAAGATCTTTCTTTTCTTTTGCTTAATAAAAGAACAGGGAAAACGGGGAAGAGAGAAAGAGTAAATTAGAACTGAGGTAAATTGGATGTTAGAACAATAAACATTATGGGTTAGCCCTATTAAGCACCATGTTACCTCGATATGTTCGATTATCTATAATGTGATTTTGATTAATTTCTTTCTAAGATATTGATGTGAAAATTTCTCCACCATTTCTCTGCCCCAATAATATTGGGGGCGTCCTAGGTTTTTTAGCTTGGAGTAAAGGATGAAACTGGGACTATAGATTGTTTGGCTTAGAGAAAAAGGATGAATACACAATAGAGAGAAAATCAAGGAAATTGAAGTACCTGACATGTTCCACCAATGTAGATCCTTCTTTTCTGTGTTTTAGTAAGCCTAAGTCTAGATTGACAAGTTCAAGCTCTCAAACTCTGTTTCAGTTCTGTCAAAAAATTAAAGAGCAATTAATTATGTGAATAAATCGAATTGATATAGAATAACTGAAACATTACTGCTCTTTGCCTCCTTTTATGGGATTTAATGCATCAACGAAGGAAATTGTTTCTCAAGTTTATCGGGCTCTTTCTATATCAAAATATTTACAAGAAAATTAGTAGCAAATGACAAAACATCAATTTGAGATCTTTAAAGCTTTAGTTGAAAACGTGGTCAGCTTTTTTCCAGTTTTACTTGAAAATTGAATAGTTTTTTTAAAAGAAAGTTCAAATAAAAGTTCAACTGAACAAATATATTTAAGAAGGCAAAACGAAAAAGTTCAAACAAACTGAAGAATCTCTCGTTCTCGACTGATTGTCTACATTACATAATTAATTCATGAAAATGCTCCCGTACGAAAGCTGTTACAAAGGACATCCTTTGAAATAAATGAATGCGATCCAATAGGAACAGCATTTATTAATCCGTTATCAAAAATCCAGATAAAAATTCTAGTCGTTTTAAGACTTCCGAAATAATACAGAATAAACTGAAATACATTGGAAGAACGATCGATCGATTCGCGGATCATATCAGAATAATTTCTCCAAGAAAGCGAAAGCGCACTTTGAAATAAAACAGAAAAAGAATCATTGTTATTACCAAGAGAAATCGCATCTCACTCTTACGAACTCAGCATTGATTGAATCGTGCTCTTTGCTTCACCTCTCTCTTATTCCTCTTTGAGTAGGGTTTGATTGGTGAGAGAAAGAGATGGGGAGGGGAGGAGAAATGAAGAAGCGCCCCAACAAACTGTCGTTGCTTTCTTTGTCTCTCACTGAGCTTCGCTGAAAAGGTTTCTTTTTCTGAAGTATCCTTTCTCTCTCCTGTCTCTGCTTATCTGGAAACTGGTTTCTCCTTTTATCTGAAACAAAAATACGGTGTCTGACTCTACTGCGCAGCCTACGGACACATAAAAACAAAACAACTCTGCTATGCTACAGTACACGTGTCGCTCTGGGAAGTTTTGTATTTGTTTTTTTAGTTAATTGGCGGTGCTTTCTAGGTGGTGGTATTTTATGGGGGAATTTGGAGCGCCGAATCGCTGAAACTGGGTGAAGTAATTAATTGCCAAATTTGCATGGCGAGGACTAATTACTATAAAATAAACCCGGTTTAATTGGGTAAATATTTTAGGATCCAGATAATTGTCCCCGCACCTCCATCCCCCCTCTATCCCCGCACTAAAAGACAAAAAAGTTCGCACTAAAAGACAAAAAAATCTGGTTCCGTGCAGTATTAACATCTATATGTAATGTATTTACAGTGCATCGAACAAGTATTTAACTCTATTTATTGGAGTATTAACTGTCTGCCCAACAGCGAAACAATATATGTCTCCACAAAATTTTAACAGATTTGTCCCCTCATCCCCGCACTAAAAGACAAAAAAATAGGTTCCGACATTTGCGTCCCCGCACTAAAAGACAAAAAAAATTAGGTTTCGACATTTGATGTTTAAATTTCGTGCGGTATTTAACTCTATTCGTTAGAGTATTAATAGTGCATCGAAGAAGTATTTAACTCTATTCATTGGAGTATTATCCGTCCGCGTCCAATAGCGACATAATATGTCCCCGCAAAAATGACAAACTAATGTTCCCACGTCCCGCACATCAGTATTTAACTTTAGGAATGTTAGTATTTAACATTATGAATGTTAGTATTTAACATTATGAATGTTAGTATTTATCTTTAAAGTCAACAATATTAATCTCTATAATTATAAATAAATTGCATGGATTCTATTTAGCATCCTATATCTTAGTATTTAACTTTATACACATCAGTATTTAACTTGAGGAATGTTAATTTTTAACTTTATGAGAGTTAGTATTTAAGAGGGGATGAGAATGTAGGGTTCTATATAATTATTCCTAACAATTAGAGATAGTGGTAATAATATCTATCAATCTGTAATTATTGTCCCCGCAACACCATCCCCTCATATCCCCTACTAAAAGACAAAAAAAATTAGTTACCGACAATTTGATGGTTTAAATTTCCTGCAGTATTTAACTTCAGTATTTAATGTATTTACTGTGCATTGATCTAGTATTTAACTTCGTTCATTGTAGTATTAACCATTGGTATCCAACAGAAAAAAATATTGTCCCCCCACTAAAAGACAAAAAGTTGGTTAGCATGGGAAATAGTATCCAACTTTTCTTTTCATGACTGCGGGGATGAAAGGGAGATGGGAATGGGGGGCTCCATATAATTATTCAATATTTTAACAGGCATTTTTGGCTTGGTGCAGTTCACTGATCATATACAGTGCTACTTTAATTCTGTTATCTTTGTGCTGCGTGAAGCTAAAATTGCTTCGTAAATTTTTACAGTGTAATTGGTCAAGATTCCATACATAAAATTAGCGCCATGCCGCCATAAAGGATAATTCGTAAATCGTAATGGCATATCAAATTCCAACATGATAGAATTAGAATTTTAGAATAGGAACGACTGGAAGAGTATGGTTTGTGTTACTGCAAATTTGCACTCTAAAATAAAGAGACATTGAATTATGGTTGGTAATTAGTACAGTCCACTTTTGCATAACGCAATTTTTCGAAAAACCATTTTCAACTCAAATCTCGTATTAAATTCTGGTAACTGTGAACCGTCCATTAATATCACCGTGAATATTTAATGCTCTTCGCGCGCTGGAGGTGACACTGTCCAAATTCATCTCAAGTTCTAACGACTAACTAACGAATAATAATTAATATACCGACAATGCAACACCGCAACACGAGAAGCAACAAACCGAACGACACAAAAGAACCTAACGCTGTTCCCAACCATCGTTTGTCTCCGTCCTTCATGTTTAAGCTCCGATCAAATCAAAGCCGTGAGAGAAGAAAGAGGCTACAGAACGACAAGCCTTTATTCATTAGCATTTTGACAAGGTGGGCCCCACAGTTATGGCCTTTTGACCGCCCAATCGCGCTTCGTCAGACTCTGATAATAAATGCAGCTCGGTGGGGGCAATTTCGGTAATGGCAGTGCACTCCTTTCTTTTATTTTCACCGTGGGCCCCTCTCTGCAGTCTCTCAGTAGCACTCGGCGCGCATTAACGATATTCTTGATCTCCGCGCCAAAAAGGGTGGAAACGACTTGGATTAGTTTGACCATTAGGCGCTTCTAGAACCGTCGGTTGTTCTCGAGATTCGTGAGATAATTGTTGAGCGTCTGGGATTTGAAGTGCCGAGGAGGCGCGGGGTTCTGTTATTTGATTCGTCGGCTAGTAATTGCGTGATCATGCGCTGCTAATTGCCTCCAGCAGGCAGCTGCAGCAAGGGGAGGGACAGTTGGAAGGTACAGAACACGTGGAGTATCACATGTTTCTTTTTTTTGGAATAAGAATCATTCAAATCTAATTTACATGAATAGTTGTCATTGTAGTTTTATTTTATCATCAGATATTTTTGAAAATTATAAATAAATAAATAATACTATTTTTGTTAGAAGTAACTAATTTTATGTTAAAAAACACACTTCTCCGAATTTTTTTTATTATTATATGTTGAGAATAACCATCTTACTGTCAAATACAATTAGTTTTAACTTTTAAGTATACTAGTTTATGCACATTTTTTTTAATAGAGAACATCTTTATTTTGCAATCATACAGATTAAATTTTACACATCACGCCCCTGTAAACCAACCACATACGTCATAAATGAAATATCAATCAATAAGATAAATACATTGTGAAAATTCAACAATTTGGATGCCGAGCAATGCCCCATTTAGCTAGCAATTTTCTGATTTGATCGACATTAACGTTCAATAGACGAATCAAGATAGAGTGTTTGTAAGAACAAAAACATGGTAGATTAGCCTTTCTTATTTTATTTTTTTTGAGAGAAACCCGTAGGATTAGCCTTTCTTATGACTCTACAACAAGTAGGTGATGGTTGTGGCGGATTGAAGTTTCTCACTGTGGCAAACAAGTAGTGATGTCATTGTTGTTCATCCCACACAAGCTTAAAGCAAACATTATCAGGGCCTGTTCGGCGTTTTATTATTCACGTGGAAAAAAAAAATCAGTTCAAAACTCAGTTCACTTTGGCCTGTTCCTGTGCCCATGCCCTCTCACAATACAATTATTTACTATAGGAAATAAATCTGTTGTTATTCTAAAGGGATATTCCAATCTTAGCCATTGAATTTTGTACCCATCTTAATAAATAATAATAATAATAAATTCAAAAAAAATGTAAAATTTGATCTGAAAACACATTTTATTTAGATAATCATGTTGAATGGTTTGGATCGACGATTTGGACTTTCAAAATAAAATAAAAAACCATTGTTGTAACTTTATTGTAACTCAAATTTGTTGTAACTTGACCCCTCCTCTTATATCATTTACTGTAAGTGGTAACAATAACATTGACAGAAAAATCACCTTGAGATATGGTAGAAACTCCATATTGTATATTCAAAGTTTTCAAATTGGATTTGCTAGATCGTCTTGAATTTGAAATTTTGGAAGGGACAATGTGAATTTATATATCCTACAAATATTGTATATATGATGGTTAATTGTATCGTTGTTATTTTGTTGAAAGTTGATAACTTCAATGTGTAGATTCTTTGCAAGGAAATAACTAATTATTTTATTAACGGACGCAACTAATTTTAATTTCAGATTTTTCTTGTTTAACATAATAGCAAGAATTACATTTTCCAAATATAAAAGTTCATTTTGTTATTTTTTGTTTGTTGTTTTAAACCATATTACGTTTTGACCTAACTTGTTTTTTTTTTCCCGTAGTAAAAATAAGGTTCAACCATGAGAATAAAGGTTTACATTTTTAGTCTTTAGATGGTTATGTTACATTGATATACAACATAATTAACGAAGTTCATTAAAAAAAAATGGTGTAGATGTCCCCTCCTACTTATTGCGCCTATTAGATCTTAACGAAACTATCGATGCAGCTGGATTTTTTTTTATACTGTTAAACGTATTGCTGTTGTAATTGCATGGGGCCGTCAGAATTGAGTAGCAAATTTAATATTGTAAATAATCAATTTTAGGTCGATTACGTTCATATTTTCTGTAGAAGAGATTGTATGTTCAAAATTTAGAGCAATAATATTTGTGAATATTGGGGCGGATCTATGTATGGTGCTACTTCGATGATTTCAAACATCTTATCATGCGTATATATTGATATTTAATTGAATTTTTATAATTCAATTTTCTTCATAAGTTACCACATGTGTGTTTGTGATCTAGTGATTAAAATTTAAATTATATTACTACAGAGATTGGGATTCAAATTCTGATCGTACATTATTATGCATTTTAAATTTTTGCTCTCTATTAGAATTTTTTAGTTGTCTGTAAATATTTACAATTAGATATCTTAATACCATCTCTTGAGGAAAAAAAAAACAAATATTCTAATTGCTAATGGTTAAACATTTCGGGCATGTTCGGCCTACAGGCGGAAATGAGTTGGACTCTAATTTGAACTGATTTTTACTGTGTGTGTGGTACAGAAAACATGAGGTTGAACTGAATATTTTTTTTCCACGCGCTCGAACAAACTCTTTATGAGGAAGGAATTAATGTCTCCATTTTTGTTAGGACAGGAGACTATTGCAGCTATGCATGGGTCACTAACTCAGAACATGGCAGTGAAGCGATTCAGAGTACACCACCAAAAGAGATAGTGCTAAGGTACAATGGGTGTTACACAAAAGGTAAACATTTCATGCCAAATGCTAAGCCATGTCTCAGTGTCTACTGTCTAGTCACATAAAAAGACACGTGTCTCGCATATAAAAATAGAAAAAATTTGTTTTTTGAGTGGTGACAAACCGAACGCCGAATTATTCGGTTGACCAAACTTTGACTGAGTTATATTCAAATAATTTGTGAATTTTACGAACTATTTCTGAATTTTATGAATTATTTGTAAATTTTTTTTTATTTTTCGCATAACATTTTCATGCTAAGAACTGAGATCTGTGATCTGAATAATTCTGAATAATTTCCGAATTATATCCGAATTATTTTCGAATTGCGAACTTTTGATCTCAACGAACCAAACCCTAATAATTCATTTGTCACTATGCTATGAACTAGGGGCGTTTTATGAGCATTGGATCAGATCGGTGGATGACCAGTCGGAACCGTTCGATTGTGTTATTTGTACGAATCATGAAGCGCTGTGTATAAATCTTATAAATCTTAACGTGAATTGAATGACTCCGATTAAACACCAAACCGATTTTGGTTTTGATTTGAACTCACCAATTTTCTTCGGATCATGTTTGTTGCTTCTCATGGATTGAAAAATGGTGGGGTTTTAAAGTCTAATCGGTCTTCTTCTTTTTCTCAATTCTGTTCCGGACAATTATTTTTTATTTAAGGGATAAAACAAAATCTCATCAGCTATTTTAACTCTTTGTAGAACGATGAAAATAACATTCACCCAATCAAATTATTTTGTTTCACTATACATGTTGTTGTATCCAAAAAAGTCAAAACCTTTCATGTTACAATCAATATATAATAACGCTAAATTATTCTAAAATAAATAAGAAGATTTTAAGGTCCTGATCGGCCGCTTCACTGTTCCTGCGGGAAAAAAAATTCAGTTATTTTTTTTTCCACATGAACAGTAATTTTTATTTCAATTTCCACGCCCATGCCCATTCCCAATGACCCGCCGAACAGGTCCTAAATGTCTTTATTTTTTTGTGTCTCCATGCATTCACTTTTTATATTTTAAATTAAAAAAAATTTAAACTTACGTGCCAGAATAAAACTACTAAATGTGATCTTTTTTTTTTAAAAGAGGCTATTGCCCATTTACTAAAACTACTAAATGTGATCTATAATATATTCTCTACATGCACATAAAAAAATTATTCTTTTTGGTTTTATTTTTATAAGAACAAATAAGTTGAAAAATCAACGTTCATAATTTATCTATATAAATGTATTTTCATAAACTCTTGATACCAATCAAAATAAAGTCAAAATAATGTAACCAAAAAATAATAAAAATTGAATATAACGGTTTTATTTTAATTTATGATTTTATATTTTAAATTATTGATATTTTAGAAACAAATATATAATAGGGACAGAAAATAAAGACATTTGTCCCTCCTCGAAATAAATAGATCAAGATATAGTAAATATTGGGAATGTTTTAATTAATGAGAACAAAAATTCTCGCTACCGACACTCATTCATGCTCCCTGATCATAGAATATTAACAATAAATGATGTGTAAATCAGAAAAAGAAGGTTAAAAAAATCTTAAAATTATGTCCCCACATTGTTTTGCTTTTGGGAGGTGTAAATTTGTTCGGTTGTACTGTGCTTGATCAACACATGCTTCTCTAATCTAAGTCAATTTTTCTGTGTATGTTATCAACATAATTAGTGATGTAATTAATTATGGAAAAAGTTTAAATGTCTTCTTCATTTTATGTATTTACATCGTATATTTAAACTTTTAGTTGCTACTATAACATAAATTTTAAAGTTTATATGTCAAAGTTGTTTGAGAATTTTTTGTCTATAAAAATATTCGAAAAGGAGAGAGAAATAGGAAGAATACCAATAGAAATCTGTAGGAATTCTACCAATTCAAATTTGAATTAGTTTAATTCTACCGATCTAAATCAGTTGTTCATTCTTTTCTCTATTAAAATATTTTCTTATGAAAATAGAATTTTATTTTATATTTTTCTAAAATTCTTACCGATTCTTCTACCCATAAAAATTTATTGGTACTCTTTATGTATTTCTCTCTTCTTTTTAATATTTTCTATAGATAAAAAATTCTTGTTAGATGTGATGTATATTATTTTCCCTACACGCACACAAAATATATAACTTTCATTTAGATTTTATATAAAAATCAATAAGTTGAAAAATTAACGTCCACAATTTATTCGCATCGGTGTGTTTTTGCAAGCTCTTGAGACAAACAAAAATAAAATGAAAATATCATGATCTTTTACGCGTGGATATAGAAAATAATTTATATTATATTTAACAATTTTAATTTAATATTTGAGTTTTAAATTTTAAGTTGTTATCGTTTTTAAAATGAAAACATGATAGAGATACAAAAAAAAAAGATATTTGAACCTTCTCGTAGTTGGCTTAATATAATAAGGTTGGTTGGCCCTGTTATCATTTTGACTTAGTTGTGTGTTTGGATTGTGTTGCTTTACAGGAAAAAAAAAAAAACAACGCTGAAAAGAATATAAGCAGTTGTAATTTACTCTCTTAATTAAATAAAACCAGTGTCACTCTGTCTTTTCTTAATTTGAAATGAGAAAATTTTAAATGTATGAAAAATAAAAAAAATTACCCAGTTATTTAATTAATTAATTACTCGCGAATAATCAGTCACCATAAAAAATAATAGGAAACTTGCATCCAATATTTTTATTCTTTCTTACAGAGTGAAGCCAGAGTTTCGAACTATGGGGGTCAATCATATTAAATTTTCTTACAGAGAATGAGGGTAATTACCGTATTAAGACATTTTATTCAAAATTTTATAAAAAAAATCATACAAAAAAATGGGGGTCTCATAATAAGATTTGGTACGCGCCGTTTATTCCCACCACCTAAATATTTAAAATTCCTTATTTATTTCTTCAACATTCAAGCATTTGTTTAACTATATTAGATATAAATATTGTGACATTGGAGAATATCACATGCATACCTTCCCCACCGTTGCAAAATTTATCATGTTCATATGTTCATGTCGTTGGCATGCTAACTAATGCACATGGCATATGACAGGCTCTCATTATAAGATTCATCATATTTTATCTTTCTTTTTTTTAATATGTAAAAAGTAACATATTTTATTTATTTATTTATCCGTTAGTTGTGATGATTTTGGCAAGGAATTTATTACCATCAATGTAGCAACACCTGCCTCTTTAATTAATTCAATCCAATCATGTGAAGTGTGAACCTACGGATGAATACGGCGAACACAAGTAGTTTGCTCTGCTCTCCAAAATAAATAATTAAACATGCAACTTGATAAAAAAAAATATAAGAAAAAAAATTAGAAAGAAACCAAGAATTATATCAAGTCTAAGTCTACTCAAAGACCGGATTAATTAATTAATTTCTTGCGTCGGTTCTTTGTACAGTTATGTACTGCACAACATTTTGCCTTGCTCCGGTTTCTGCTCCAAGTCTAGAAACAGTTCATAATGAAAAGGGGAGGAAATAATGAATTCGAATTCTCTGTGTTACTACAGAAATATTGTTCAGTAGAGTGAGATATTTAAATTGTTTTTTTAGCTTTACACGAATCTCAAAGTGCAAATAATACTGGTTTCTTGCGCTATTCCGAATAGGCACCGTTTTTTAGTTAATCTAAAGTCGTAAAATAGTGAGTTCTACTGTGTGGTACTATAGAGAATATGTGTCGGAAAAGAATGCAGTGAGAGTTCGTTTGTTCTACATTTTAAATCAAAGGTGACAAAATTATTAAAATTTTACTTAACTTTTACGTAGATCTCCTTTTTCTTTCGTTGGCTTCTGAAATTTAACGTTCTGGAACAAGCTACTAGCTCTGGTCAGATCCAGTCATATCTTTGTTTTTCTCCGTTCTCCTTCTGTTTCAATTTAGTTTCTAATTTGATGTGATAATTTTTAATTAATTTTAAAATTGAAGATGATTTAAATTAAGTTTTATTATTTCTTTTCATTTTAATTTCAAAATAGTGTAAATGTTAAAAAAAATTAAAGTCATGGACAACACGACGAATAAAAGTAGCTACCTCATATCGTGGGAAAAAAAATTCAGTAGGAATTAATAAAAAGTAAGAGACAAATAAAAAGAATACATTAGTTTTTTTATTAGTAGAAATATCAGTATGAATTTCACTGATTTTAAAAATCTCAAAGTTTGAAACGGTGTGATTATCACCGATTCTAACTCAGAATTTTAATGTATTTTAATTTATCATTTTATCTCTTGCATCATTATCTCTTGCATTTATGACACGTGTGGATCGGTAACACAGTCCAACCGACCATCTCTCTCATCATTCCAAGTTGTATTATTACTCTGAAAAAAAAAAAAAAAAAAAAAATAAGAGTTAGAACCAGGAGGGATTATGTTACCGATTCAAACTTTGAAACATTTAAAATCCATAAAATTCGTATCAATCTTTCTACCAATTAAAAATTTCTTGTACTCTTTGGTTTCTCTCTTTTTATTTTATTAATTTCTACTTGAAAAAAAATTCCCAAATCTGTAGGTCAGACTTGGAGGCTTGTGTCTTGTGATATCTGTCCGTGATTTTTACATTGAAATCTGGAAAGGGAATCGACTGTTAAAAAGAAGCTTGGGAATCGACTGCAACAGTCAAGTTATCAAAAAAAAAAGCTTGGGAACGGCATGGATAGACGTGAATTTATTAAAGTACTGTTTTGGAAGTACATTTGTCTCTTGGAAAATAATTGACGGGATAAATTTGATTTATCTTGGAGAATGGAGAGATTCCCTTGATACAATTTCTTCGTGTTATTTGTTATGTAAAACCCTTTATGTTATTTAGCATGTAAACGACGAATTTTTTTATTTTTAAATCATATTAGAGGGTTCGATATAATTATTTCCAATTCGATTTAAATAAAAAAAAAATTCTCCCTATCAAATGGTGAAGTCCTCTCTATACACTTGGATTTTATTTGTTAAACGAGAAACTATTTATTCAGCTACATTTTTTAGCAAATGTAAATTTGTCCTCCTCTTTTTTTTTTTTAAATAAAATTACGAATTCAAGAGATACAATTCTTACTGTCCCGATTCAAACCCAAAATTTGAGTTAATTTAGAGGATCCGAATCCCCCTATTTGTCATTAAAAATAATAAAGTGGAAGGTTTAAATACACGATTATTTGGTGTCACAAAATGTTACAAATATACTTTTTCATTTATTTTTCAAATTTGAGTTAATATACAATGAACTTCAAAAATCATAAAATATTACGTTAAAATGTACCTAGCTCTCATAAAATGAACAATATCAACTGTTTTGGATTTGTCATTTAAATTTAAATTTTGAATACATACATAATAAAAAATGAGTTTGTGGTACCTTAGAAATAAAATCCTCCTCAATAATAAAATAATCAGAAAGACATATACGGTGGGTGAATCATAATTTAGATATTGTTAGGCGCTCTTCATTAATTTAATTAAAAGTTAGCTAAGTTGCTGACTTTAGGAATCTGTTATTTTCTAGGGAGAGCATAAAAGCACGTCTGGATAACTCATATAATTAGATTTGATAGAAAAATATATTACATTTCTCTAATAAGGAATATTGTCGTTAAGGTCAATTTTTTAAGAATTTATTATAATATCTCTATTTATATATTACTAGAGATAATTTTTTTATTCATAGAAAATATTATAAAATAATATAGGAAATATAAAGAGTGCCTTCATTTTTCAATGCATAAAGAAATTGGTAGAAATTTTCACCAATTCATGTCCTGTTCGGCCTCCCTTAGGGCTGTTCGGTTGTCAGTTGGGAACAGGAATGGGCACAGGAACGGGTGAACAGTAACTCGTGGGCTGTCTGCCGAACAGGCCCTTAGTGAATGGGAATGGGAATGGGTATAGGAACAGGCCCAATTTGAACAGCAATTTGCTGTTCACGTGGGAAAAAAAATCCAGAACTGAAAATTTTTTTTTTACCACGTGAACAGTAAATTGCACGAACAGGCCCTCAAAGTTTAAGGGCCTGTTTAGAAGCCTTAAAGCCATAGGAATTTGAAGTTGGATATGGTGGAAATAAATTTCTCCACCCCGTTTGGTTGTCCTTTTTCTTTGATGATGAGATTGAGTTTATTCCCAGCTTTGTTCCCAACTCTTTGTTATTTGACAGGAAAAAAAATTGATCAGACTTCATTATTATTTTTCTACGCTTTATTGATGTGTCTCTCTCCAATGAACAAATATTAATCTATGATGTCACGTGAACTTTATTTTTTTTAATAATACATGGTTGCTAAAAATATATATATGTGAGATCATCTCTATTTTTTATTGTAACAAAAAATATTATGTCAAGTAAAAAAAATAGTTTTAGTTCATGAACTATATTCTTTTTGCTATATATTTTATACTTAAAAATATCAACAAATGTCAATATTAAAATGTTGAATATTTATTGATTGGTGTTTTTAATGATAATAAATGTAAGGTTATTGTAAATAAATATTTAACTTGATCATAATTTAAATACTAAGAATAATTTTTTTGCATCTCAATATGCTTGACGTGATATTTTTATTTTAAATAAGTGAGAAATTTAAATACATATTTTTAAAATAAATTAAGACTTCTCACAACTAATTTTACGGTATAACCGAACACTCATTCTATCATCAATTCATGTATATTCATACCCGTGGGTTCTCACTTTTTCAAAAATAAGTTTTCATTTCTGTCAAATTATATTCCCCGTAGTTTCATGACATTCGAAGAGTCCCTATAAAAATTCTATCAATCCAACTTTTCTTTTTCTAATAAAACTGCCTGGGATTTTCTATGGCAATCGAGGCAAGAATTTTGTAAGCCAATTTTTTAAGGCTAAAGTTTATCCCATATTCCCATCCACAGAGAATTCAGAACAACTTGACAATAGAAAACCTCTGCATTGGATTTCTTTTTACTGATTTACAATTTTGATCGAACAAATTCTGAGGCTCCATTCGATTGTATACGAATGAGGTGGGAATGTGGGATTCATGGAATTTTTAGAAAAGTAGAAATTTTATTGGAAAGGTCCAAAAGGTCGAAAAAAATTGTGGGAATTTGTACATTAGCTCAGAGCTAATGTTTTTTTTTTTCAAACATGGCTATGAATGGCAAACAAGTGTCTTTTTTTTTTATCATAAATGGTCAAAAAGTTGATGGTTCCCATGTGATTATCATCATATAAAATAATCAAATATTGTTTCAATATGGTTAGAATTTTCAATCTCAGTACAGTTTATGATATCATTTAGATTTAATAGAAATTATTGATGCAAAATAACAAGAAGAAAAAGAAAAAGAAATATTTTAAAATTGGTGATTAATTTTACTGTGAAATATATATCTGTGATTATTTTGTTATTTGTTCAAATAGAAAGTAACGAAAATAGATATTCGTTTTTGTATAAATATTTGCTTGATAATTTCCTATACTATTTCTAATACTTCTTTTACAAATTGCAGCTTTTTTTTTTACAACATATAATTGTACAATTTTTTTCTTATTTAAATTGAAATTCATTTTTTTTAATAGTAAGAACCAACCTTCTAAAATAGTATTGAAGCAAAATTAAAAATATACATATTTATTTTATTTTATTTCAAACAAATTAAAACTGTTAATTATCAATTTGCTAATTAAAATTAAAATTTATTTTTCATTGGATAACAAGTTTACAAGCAAAAGCATTGTTATAAAATAATAAGTATTGTTATGTTATTAATATTATTTAGTTATACTAATAATTATTAATAAGAATAATTGTATTGGCATCAAGAATTTTAGAAAAAAATATAATTTCTCATAAATAATCCCACCATACAACCGAACACCTATTTCATTAATCCCATCTGTATCCATATTCCAACTTTTTAAAAATGAGATCTCATCCGCATCAAATCTCATCTTGTGTAATTTTGTGACAAACAAACATGTCCTTACATATCCTTCTAGAGAGCAATTTGGGTCCGATGCCCATCGGACTCAAACTGAGTACGATGGGCACCATAACCGTTCGATCCGCGTTAAGATCAGTGCATGTTACTTTAATATCCGTGCAATTTTGCTTTAATATCTGTGTGCATGGATCTTAAAGCGGATTGGACGGTTGTAGAGCCCATCGGACCCAAACTGCTCTCATCCTTCTATGCATAAAAAATTGAAAATACTCTCTCTTACATTGTATTATTTTATAATATTTCTATGAATAAAATTAGAGAATTCTCCTTGCTAGGCCATTGGCGTGAGTCTAAGTTTGCTGTCACAGTGCACAGTGTCCTCTTGAAATGCAATGTCAGCATTTGGAAAAGAGACGACTGCTTCTCGTCGTCTTTCCTAAAACGGCCCAGAATGTTCTCGTTGCGCAATTGTTCAAGCCTCATTTCCACTTTAAAATAAATAAGGCCCAACTTTGTTTGCGAGCGGAACTCATACGAAACAAGGCCAGCCTGTGTCTTCTGTAACCAAGGTCATCATAGGTCGGGCCTTAGGACTCACTGGGCTTACCGGACTTTCCAGCCCAATTAGGTTTCAACCCGTTTACAGATATGAATATGGATATGGCGATCGCTCTCCTACTGATGAATGAGTCATGAGTGCGATATAAATTTGTCATTATGATCGCACTCTGATTCCCCTTATCAATAACGGACAAAAAGTCAAAAAATATAAATGGAGGAATTCGTATCACCCAAGGTATTATAATATTTGTGTTTGGATCTGGACCGTTCAATCAAAATCTGCACGAATATTAAAGCGACCCGTGCATTCCCACTTGGACCGGATTGATCTGGATTACGATCGGACGGCTGTGATCTAAACAGAAATATTCTGCTACCTCAGAGGATATGGATTCGGCAATCGTGGACCTAGATCTCATCTTCTCTCCCGCACCACGTTTCATAGACGAAGAACCGTCTGATTTTTATAAGCCATCCACGACATGTGCAATGCTGAAGCGGATGTATTTATCCACGTGCGCTGGTACAGTTTTGGAATCCGGAATCTCAAGCACAAGCTTCTCGATGACAAAAGTAAGCCGCGTGATGTGAGTTAGACGGCTGTGATCTCTCTCTGATGAGATCTAATCTCAACGCTCCGTTCTTTTTCTTTCCTCCCCCTCTCCATTTCTGAACTAATCTACTTGCAGCGAAAGCTCTCTTTAACCACTGCTGCTCTAAGTGGTTGCTATTTGGATTCCATTTGTTAAAATCACGCAACCAACGCATGACACTAGCGTTTCTCCAAACTCTCTCGATTCTTCTTTAGATCTCGCATCAGTTGGTTGCTCTGCATTATCTCCGATCGGAATCAGGTACTCTTAACCCTAGATCTATCCACTCTTTAACATTGCTCGTTAATTTGGCGCCAGTTGAAATGATCTGTGGTTACAAATTTGTAGTTCTCTATGTCTTGTAAACTGTAGGTTGTGTGAGTTAGTTCTTTGTTTTTTTTGGAAAAAAATGTCTGTCTATTTTTTTTTTTTAATTTTTGTAACATGCAGTGGTCAACAGTGGATCTCCATTAGGGAGTTACTGAGAGAGGGAGAGATAATGAGCATACAGGATTTATTGGTTCAAAGTTTGTAACGCACTGGGATCTGAAGTGGACTTTAGTAGGATAAGAAGGGGATAATTGCTTTGCTGGTCCATTTTCTATTAGATTGAAGTCTTAATATATATTGTTGGATTATCCTTAGATATAATTCGAATTTACATTTAAATGGATATACTTTTGGCAAAGGAATTTGCATTTCGTGCTATGAACTTTGTAAAGTTTCATTTTTGGTCATTTAACTGCTTTGTCTGCTAGTAGTAATACTAGTAATTACATAAGCACTTAGTATTCTCGTTTCTTGTTGAGCTAGTTGTTAGTAACTGAAAACTATTTTCTGTGGTTCTACTGGTTTGTTTGGTTATGATTAAGTGATATGTATTACCTTTCAGAGAAAAAAGAAAAGATTTTGCTGATTTGTATGTTACAACAAAAGATTCAAGTTAGAGCAGTTGGCTACCTTAGAGTTACTTAGTCCGTGGTTAATTAGATACCTTTTCTCTTTTTTTTGTTTCCAGTTTGTCTATCATGAGAGGCTTAAGTTTCAGAGATTGAACCATTTGTGTAGAATTGATAAATAAAATGTTTTGTATTATTCTTCTATTACTATTTTTGTCTTGCTGTATGTGATCTCTGGGAAACAATTGGTCTATGTTAGGCATTATTTGTATTCATTTGCCAAGAAATCAAAATGAAATGACATGCTCTGAACCTTTCTGGTGTCAAGCCTGTCAAGTTCAGTCCTACTGCCTAACAATTTGGATAGGTTTGTACAATCTGGTAAGAGGCAGCAAATTGAGGTCGCTCTCTATTAGATAATTTTCTGGAAGGGGCCTGCTGTCAATGACTGAGCCTACGGGTCCAAGCACACCTCCAGTGTGGTGTTATGTGCAATATGGAACCCCAATTCCATTTTAGAATACCGACTCTTCATAAGGGATCTAGTCTCTATTCATACTAGAAAAGATGGAGTAATTCTATATATGCCCTTAAAAATCAAATTTGCATATATGCTCTATAAAAAATGAAGTATGCAAGATGCGCTCTTAAATCATGCGAATATTGTTTATACCCTTGTATAAACATTTTGGATAGACCTAAATTACCCTATTTGTTTCCTCATTTGAGGTAGAGTTTGGTAACTAGGAGGAGAATAATCTGTGTATCTTTTCAAGTAATCGGGATTGATGGGGTAAATAGGATGTTTTTCCTCCTTAATAGGAGATGTGTATACACCAAATGTCTGTAATCGGAGGGCTATGTTTGTTTTCTCACTTTGGTGCAGTGGTATACATGGTATTTTGAATATTCACATTAGTATAACATGGAACTAAATGTAAATGATTGATTTATGACGTCTTATTTTTTCTTAATCTTTCAGGTTTCGTGTAACTCTGCTGAAAAAGAATCAAGGTCTGGTGATAGGGATTTCTCAGCCATGTCCAAGCTTGCCATGCTCTCTCAATTTCTCTATCCTCTCCTATCCCTACTTCTTCTATGCCCTTGCAATGCCTTCTACCTTCCGGGTACATATATGCACACCTATGCACAAGGAGAGGTCATATACGCAAAAGTGAACTCTCTCACCTCTATTGAGACCGAGCTTCCTTTCTCTTACTATAGCCTACCCTATTGCCAACCCAAAGGAGGTATCAAAAAGAGTGCTGAAAACCTAGGTGAGCTCTTGATGGGTGACCAAATAGACAACTCACCATACCGATTTCGAATCAATGTCAATGAATCTCTGTACCTCTGTACCACCAGCCCATTAAACGAGCACGACGTCACATTGCTGAAACAGCGTACCCGTGACCTGTACCAGGTGAACATGATTTTGGATAATTTACCTGTACTGAGGTACACCAATCAAAATGGAGCAGTTATCCAGTGGACCGGCTTCCCTGTTGGGTACACGCCTGAGGGGAGTCGTGAGGACTATATTGTGAACCACTTGAAGTTTAAGGTATTTGTACATGAATATGAAGGCGGCAATGTGAAGATTATTGGTACTGGTGAAGAGGGAATGGGTGTGATAACAGAGACAGATAAGAGTACCATGAATGGGTATGAGATTGTTGGTTTTGAGGTGGTACCTTGCAGTGTAAGGCGGGATGCAGATGCCATGGCTAAGCTTAACATGTACGACACAGTTGACAAGGTCAACTGTCCGTTAGAGATTGAGCGGTCCCAGCCGATCAGGGAGCTTGAAAGAATTACCTTCACTTACGAGGTCGAGTTTGTAAAAAGTGACATAAAGTGGCCGTCCCGTTGGGACCATTACCTAAAAATGGAAGGTGCCAAGGTGCACTGGTTCTCTATAATGAACTCTCTCATGGTAATACTGTTCTTGGCTGGTATAGTTTTTGTCATATTTCTGCGTACCGTCCGGAGAGACCTGACTCGGTACGAAGAACTAGACAGGGAAGCGCAAGCACAAATGAATGAGGAGCTTTCAGGTTGGAAATTAGTTGTAGGTGATGTGTTTAGAGAACCAACATGTGGCAAATTGCTATGTGTAATGGTTGGAGATGGGGTTCAGATCTTAGGCATGGCAATTGTGACTATTGTTTTTGCTGCACTAGGATTTATGTCGCCTGCCTCGAGAGGAATGTTGTTAACAGGTATGATAATCCTGTACCTGTTTCTGGGCATTATTGCCGGTTACGTCAGTGTCAGGTTCTGGCGTACCATCAAAGGTACATCTGAGGGTTGGAGATCGGTCTCCTGGTCCACAGCTTGCTTCTTTCCTGGTATTTCTTTTCTCATTCTGACAACACTCAATTTCATGCTGTGGGCAAACAAAAGCACTGGCGCATTACCAATCTCTCTCTTCTTCACTCTTCTCTCACTCTGGTTCTGCATCTCGGTACCACTAACTCTAATTGGCGGGTTCATCGGCACCCGTGCCGAACCAATTGAGTACCCAGTACGTACAAACCAAATTCCTAGAGAAATCCCGACTCGAAAGTACCCCTCATGGCTCCTTGTAGCGGGTGCCGGTACACTCCCCTTTGGTACGCTATTCATTGAGTTGTTCTTCATTCTCTCCAGCATCTGGCTGGGAAGATTCTACTATGTCTTCGGATTCTTGCTGGTAGTGCTGCTGCTACTAGTGGTAGTGTGTGCTGAGGTGTCAGTTGTTCTCACATACATGCATTTGTGTGTTGAGGATTGGAGGTGGTGGTGGAAGGCATTTTTCGCTTCTGGATCAGTGGCAGTGTATGTGTTTTTATACTCTATCAATTACCTGGTGTTTGATTTGAAGAGCCTGAGTGGGCCCGTGTCGGCGATGCTTTATGTTGGGTACTCTTTGATTGTATCCCTAGCAATTATGCTAGCAACTGGGACGATCGGGTTCTTGACTTCTTTCTCATTTGTGCACTATCTTTTCTCCTCAGTGAAGATTGATTAGATGTCAAGGTGATGTGAACTGTATTTTTTTTTTATTATGTTAGGTTGGTTGGATTTTTCTTCAATGTAGTGTAATTTTGTGCGGAAGTGCTTGATTTTTTTTACCGAGGCTTTATATCGGTGTTCTTGTTTGTCATAGATTTTAATTTCTTTTTTCTTTTTTATTTCATGGTTTTTATATCTCTTCACTCAATTCAGGTACAAGTTAAAAAGCTTACAAATGAGCTATGCTTTCTTTTCTTTATGCGTTTATCTAGTTTACGCTGTCTTGTCTTGTGAGTCGTGATGTGTATGAAATTGAAAATAGGCGTATTTTTTTTTAATTTGATTGATGCGTATTTTTGTAAGTTGATTTCTTCTTTCGTGTGAGGTTTTCTGTAGACGTTTTGGCTACCTGACCCAATGAAATAACCAAAACAAAGATGAAAAGAACAGAAAATATTTTGTAAGTATGTGTAATTGATTTTCGTTTGTCTTTGACCTCAGAATTGTGCTTAACAAAAGAGAATCCACTTAATGACTTAATTGTATTTCTTAGTTGGAGGGGAAAAAAAATAAGAAGCGGTCAGCATGCTCATGCAATCGACCAACAAAATCATTTTATTGATGGACATTTCTTCATTAAATATTCAAATCTAGTAAAACTAGTGCTCTCCACTTCTTGGTACTTCAAAGACAGGACTCCCACGAACTGTTAAGATTCTTTTTCTGTTTCCTTTTTTTTTAATTATTTTTTCTTTTTTTGACCAAAGTTGAAGAGGGACTTGCTTAGTTGCTTAGGTTCTAAAAGCACATGGTACATGTATGGTTATAGCCATTTTCTTTTCTTGATTTAAAATTATGGAGAAAGGGGCTCATCTATATATAATATATTCCCCTCACATCGTGTAATTCTAATAGTAAACTCTTTTTGACAAATTTCTGCTCCAATTTTTATCATAGTACACTCTTTATCATAGTAAACTCTTTTTGACAAATTTTTATCATAGTACAGGGCGACATGATAAAAGGTTTCCTTTTTTCATGAAAAAAAAAACGTTTTATCAAGTTAAAAAAAAAAAAAATACAAGTAGAACTATTGTTTTTTTTTTTCACTAAATTTCTTTGTGAAATCAACTTAAAATTTATCGGATTGACTTCAAACAATGAATCTGAACCATTGAAACTCATGTATCTTAAGAGTGTTGCGTCTACATGCGAAAATTTTAAACTTTCGAATTAGTATATAAGTCAAGTGGTCAAAATTAAAAGGTTTATAAATTAATTTTAATGCATTCATATTTTGAACTTTTTTTACCACTTGATTTTATACAAAATTAATTTGAAATTTTAAAATTTTTATATGTAGAGATATCACTCGTAAGGTACATAAGTTTTAACCGTCCAGATTCATTTAAAGCTAATCTGATAAATTTTAGAATTGAGTTCACATATGAACTTAAAACACCCTAGTTCTACTCTATATCTAGCATCTGCTTTACTTTTCTTTAATATTTACCCTGGACCATGGTGCTCTTCCTCCCCCAAGTCAAATCATGAAGCGCTAACAAAGGAAGCATGCATACCACTTATTTTTGAAAAAAATATTTAATTACCATTGACTTACATTGGGCAAAGAGATCAAAAGCACAATGCTTCAACTTAAAATCTAGTCAACTACCATTCCAAATCCATGAACATGTTCTTACAACACCGGAGCCTTTACTTTTTCACATAGTCTAGTTAATAATTTAACAGCAAAGAAATATATTACAAAGATTACAAAATCCCTCAAGTTTCTTTTATGCTGATGCCTTTGACTGAAATTGCGCCAATTTATTCATGAAATAATAGCTTTGTATTTGTTTGTGCTCTGTCCTTAGTTGTTGTTTCATCTTATTAGTTTATGAGTTGGTAGAAGTAGAGTCAAATTTTCAAAATATGAATGAAGATCAATTATATAAAATTTTTCTACAAAAAATAAAAATTTATTTTACAATATTATGACATTTTACTTTAAATTACATAAAAAAAATTATACATAATTACAAAAAGAAATAATGAGAGTCAATTAACTCCTATTCATCCTATGTTCCTCTGTCATTGTGAGTTAGTGCTTTTAAATTATAGTGAAGAAAAATAATAATAATTTATTTAGAGAAAGGAATTTTGAATGATAATTCAAAGACTATTATGTCAAGTATTTTGAATATTTAGAACTAGCATATGATTTAGTAGCAAAGTCACATAATATTTATGTAAGAGGTTATGAATTTGAAATCTGAATAAAAATTTATTTTATTGTAATAACAAAAATTTAAAAATTCATCTTTCTTTAAAAAAAAAAGTTACTCCCAATATTATTCCACTAGTATTTTGCGGTGCACCAAAACTAGGATTACTAAGAGAAGCAATATTGTCGTGAACCTGGACTAACCACGTTCTATAAGCAAACAGCAACTGACGATGGGCCCATTCCACAATTATTCATCCCTTAACTTGACAATATTCCGTTGTGCTCCTGATGTAGCTTGTTATATCCTTTGGAGATCTGAAAATTAAAATAAAAAAACAGTTGGCGCGGAATCCACGCAGCACCGATTTCGAGTTTTAAACCCTTTAATCGGAGGTTTACTAGACTCCGTTCTCTCCTCCATTCTTCCACTTCTCGATCGCGAGAGAGAGAGCGAGTTCCCGTTTCTCGGAGGTCTGATCGATCGGATCTATCTGGTAAGTGCTCTCTTCTTTGGATCCGTCTCATTTCTTCATTTCTTTTGTTATTTTTGGCTAGGCCTTTTCTGATTACAAGCAAGTGAACTTGAATTCATTTCGTTTTAAATGTAAATCCTCGTCTGTCTGATCAAATAAACATTGGATTTATCTTTCCTTGTTTGCTGGATGCGTTTCTCAATGGAGTGCATTGAGCATATTTGTAATCTTATATTTAGTTTCAGATTTTTCTTTTATATAATTTGGATTTTATTTCTTAATAAAAATTCCAAGTGTACCTGCGTAACAGGGTAAGCAACTTGTAAGGAGAAATTATCATTTGCTTACCACAATCAATGATGAAAAGGAAATAACTTCATATAAGTGTTAATGCGTTAGCAAGTGCCGATTTGATGATTTATTTATTTTCTTTATCTATAGTCTGAACTCCTTCAGAACATAAATCCTGAACCAAATCTGTGTAATAGCAACATTTATTTCTTATTTCTAAATCTCCTGGAGTTAATGTTGTTTTATTGGATTTATCATTCTTTGTCTTTCCAAAATCAGGTGGCACTTAAATGTCAGCTCTTCTGATGCATCCAATTTTCAAAAGGAAAAATAGTTTTTAATTTAGTATACTGTTTAATTAAAAATTAAAATCAGTTTGTAATTTAGTTTCCAGTACCATGACTATATATCACATTCGCCATAAAATGAATGGAAAGGGGCTCTTATTCTTAGTAATATTGTCTTATGTCTGGTTAAAAAACCAAAAGACTAATCTATATTTTTTTCCACTGCCTTTTCAGGTCAATCTAACCCTTAACACGCTCCAGATTGAAAAAAGAAAAAGAAAATGAAGCCTTTGATACTAAGTTCCCCATTTCTCTTCCTCATATTCCTCCCTTGTCTTCAAGCCTTCTACCTCCCAGGCTCATTCATGCACACCTACTCCAAAGCTGAACCCATTTTTGCAAAAGTCAACTCTTTGACCTCGATCGAAACCGAGCTCCCCTATTCCTACTACTCTCTCCCTTATTGCACCCCAAAAGAAGGTATCAGAAAGAGCGCTGAAAACCTAGGTGAACTTCTCATGGGGGACCAAATCGACAACTCTCCTTACCGTTTTCAGGTCAATGTCAACGAATCCGTTTACCTTTGCACCACCAACCCGTTAACCCAAGAAGAGGCCACCCTCATGAAACAAAGGACCCGTCAGATGTACCAGGTGAACATGATACTTGACAACTTACCCGTCATGAGGTATGCCGAACAAAATGGAGCACGAATCAAATGGACTGGATTCCCTATCGGGTTTTACCCGTTTGACAGCCTTGATGATTACATCATCAATCATTTGAAATTTAAGGTTCTGGTGCACGAGTATGAAGAACAAGAAAAAGTTATCCTAACCAGCGAGGAGGGTTTAGGGGTAGTTGCAAAAGAAGGCCAAAAAAACGGGTACCAAATTGTCGGGTTTGAGGTTATACCCTGCAGCATCAGGCGAGATCCAAAAGATGTAGCGAACCTCAAAATGTATGACCCGATAGACCCAGCCCACTGCCCAGCAGAGCTCGAGAAGGCTCAGGTCATCAAAGCAGGCGAAAGAATAACATTCACATACGAGGTAGAGTTTGAGATGAGTGAGATACGCTGGCCGTCTAGATGGGACTCATACCTAAAAATGGATGGTGATAAAGTTCACTGGTTCTCCATCATGAACTCCATGATGGTTGTGTTCTTCCTCGCCGGCATCGTGTTCATTATATTCCTTCGAACAGTAAGAAGGGACTTGACCCGTTATGAGGAGTGTGATAAAGAGGCACAGGCGCAGATGAATGAGGAGTTATCGGGTTGGAAGCTCATAGTGGGCGATGTTTTCAGAGAACCCGCCTGCCCAAGATTGCTCTGTGTGATGGTCGGTAATGGGGTTCAGATCACCGGCATGGCAGTTGTGACTGTCGTTTTTTCAGCCCTGGGGTTTCTCTCTCCTGCCTCAAGGGGGATGCTCTTGACCGGTATGATAATTCTGTACCTGTTTTTAGGTATTACGGCCGGTTATGTTGGGGTTCGGCTGTGGAGAACCATCAAGGGGAAGTCTGATGGTTGGAAATCTCTCTCTTGGTTGATTGCGTGTTTCTTCTCAGGAATAGTTTTTGTTATATTGACAGCACTAAACACTATTTTGTGGAAGAATAAGAGCACAGGGGCTTTACCGGTGTCTCTATTTTTCACACTTCTTGCACTGTGGTTCGGCATCTCAGTGCCACTCACCCTGCTAGGTGGGATGTACGGCACAAGGGCTACTCACATAGAGTACCCGGTTCGTACCAACCAGATACCAAGGGAGATACCAGCACGCAGCTACCCGTCATGGTTGCTTGTATTAGGTGCCGGTACCTTACCATTTGGTACACTTTTCATCGAGCTGTTTTTCATTCTCTCCAGCCTTTGGCTCGGGAGATTCTATTACGTGTTCGGTTTCTTGCTTATTGTCTTCCTCCTGCTCGTGATTGTCTGTGGCGAGGTCTCTCTGGTCCTGACATACATGCATCTGTGTGTGGAGGATTGGAAATGGTGGTGGAAGGCATTCTTCGCCTCTGGATCGGTTGCACTGTATGTGTTTCTATACTCAATCAACTACTTGGTGTTTGATTTGAGGAGCCTGAGCGGACCGGTCTCGGCTATGCTTTACCTCGGGTATTCTTTTATCATTGCTTTCGCTATTATGCTGTCGACAGGTGCCATCGGGTTCTTGCTCTCTTTCTACTTCATTCACTATCTCTTCTCATCTGTTAAAATTGATTAGAGTGCTGAGTCGTTATGGTTTCTCTCCAACACAAGATAATACAGTTACATAAGGCTATTAGTTTTATACACTTGTTCTCAGAGAGACTACATTAGTTTCATTACTGTATTGTTCTTTTATTTTCAGGGTAACTATACTGCATTGTTTAATTACATTTGATTGCTGTATTAAGCGTTACTCTTCTTGTCTCTGCTTTAATGCTTTCAGTTGTATTAAACCAGCATTAAACTTGCTAGAAAAATTAGACTATTCTGTTTAATTATTTGTCAGTGAAGAATTCATTGTTTGGAAGGTCAAACGACGAGCTATTTCGTTTAAATAATTAATATCGAGTTCTGGAATGCTACTGGAGTAGAGAATTTTGACATTCTATACCCAGTTGAGAACAATTCCTGTTCCCACAGAAATATCACAATCGGCAAATTTTACATTTGCATTCTTTAAAAAAAAAAGTTAACATATTAATTTCCCCTCTAAAAAGTTATTACAATATTTCAATATATGCGAAAGAATGATTCACATGCCATGTCTTTAATTCGTGCCTCACTCGGTCCCCCAGTCTTATCTCATCCAAAACAGTGATTTTATTCTTGTCTAAAAAAAATAATAAAAAGTTTCTGAAAAATATAAAATTTGATCTCCAAACACATTTTAATATAGAGATTATGTTAAGCGGCTCGGATCAAATATTTGAACTTTGAAAACAGAGAGTGGAACATGAAAGACACGAGGTATTTCAACCATACTTTATTTACAATACTTGCTATTCAAGTCCATACTATATGACATGTCATGAAATAAAAATAAAAAAAAAACTTTTAACATAGAACTTCGTTGTTGTGATAATATAATATATATATTTTAGGTCATTTTTAACGCTACCAACCGGAATGTATATAAATTTGACACATTGAGAGATATCAATTATCAGACCTTATTATTATTATTTTTTAAATCTTTACCGAAGTTGTGAAATTGTGAGGGAGAATCAAATTCTCGACCTTTAGATACAATAATTTTAGAATTTTTTTCTAACCAACTGTGCTACTTCCCCTTTCTCTATGGGACCTTATATTCAATTTTACTAGAGAAATATTAAATTTCGGACCTAGAATATGACCCCTAAAAGATATTAATGAAGTTAATAAAAAATCATTACCTTTCTTTTTGGGTCTGATCGGAACTCCAAATCCCCCGCTAAAACGCGAATCAGAATTGAAGTCGCCTTAAATTCTCTGATCGGAAAAGAAGCCAGCAACGAAAAACGACTTCATTTGAGGCGATTTGTTGGAAAATTTTGAGTTCAAATTCCAAACTTTTATCGTGAAATTAAATTAATGAGAATCGGCAGGAATTAAGTGGAGTAGTCCTGCCAGCTTGATACAATTGTTGGGAAATAACAAAGGGGGTTGGACAAAGGTCCCACATGTCAGCCATTAACATTTATATTTCAACTTTCTATTGAGTGTCAAAGTTAATTTTTTTTTTAAAGAAGTGGATTCATCCACCGATTTTTCATTAACAAAAAACCTACATATATTCACTAGTACCAAATATCCAAAGTAACAAACATCTGCAAGTATTGAGAAATACCACTAACTCTAATCAAATATATCAAAATAACACAAGATAACAAACAACCAAGTTCATACCTACAACAAAACAAGATAAGCATAACAGTATATAACAAAACAAAGTAAACATCTTCAAGGCCCTAAAAATCTCAAGATATCACCATCATCAGAAAGGAGGAACTGCAACCACTATCATTACTGTCCTCTTCCCCACCCGAACTGATCTCGGTGTCAAGCATAGGGGTTGAAGCCTATGAACCCTCCATGAAAATGACCAGTGTAGACCCTATCAGGTCCTTCAAATCACAAGAAAAAATAAGTTGCAATTGAGAAGTAAAATCTTGTTTTTGATTTAACGCCTAAAATCAAGCTATTGATAAAAATTTTGATCCTATAATCCACACATCATGTACATGTTCCTCATTAAAAATTATCCTATTTCTATAAAGCCAGACATTCCATAACGTTGAACCACGAATAATCTCAACAAGAAAGGGATCTTTCAAAGGGATACAATAATCCATCTTCCACAAAGCATCAATATTATCAGAGTCAAAGGAAATATTGTTATATGTTGCAATCCAATTCCAAATTGCTTTAACAAAAGAACAAGTCACAAACAAATGATTAATTGTTTTGATTTGAGAACAATAAAGTATCCCCTGTCCATCCTCGTTTACTCAATCTATCTTTAGTGAGCACTCTTTTCTGCCTAACTAACCATAGAAATTTTTTAACTTTTAAAGGTATTCTAGCCTTCCAAATACAACTATACGAATTATCAATAACCCCACCAAATTCTAAAAATTTATAAAGGTATTAACACTAAAGTTGCCATGTGAAGTCCTTCTCCACAAGATTTGATCCATATCAAGGCTTAACCTAACCGTAGATAAAGAATTTATCAAATCTGATCATTCAGTTCTATAAGTACATGTTAATTGTCTAGCTAATGAAATACTTAAACTACCATTAGAAAAAGCCTTAGCTACTGTAATATCCTTATCATAAGCAATTTCAAATAAATTAGGAAATTCTACACATAACAAAGAACCACCACTTATCTAACAAAAAACGAACTGATGTCTCATTACTTATCTGTCATGTAATACTGACCTGCAAAATACCTCTTAATTTTATAATATCGTTCCATAGTGAAGACTTAGTTCATTTAGTACCTGTATAAGAATATTTGTCAATAATAATATTCTTTCATGTACCTGCAACTCAATTATCATAAAACCTGAATAGTTATTTGGCCAAAAGAGAAATATTCATACGGTAAAGATCAAGCACCCCAAGTCCTCCTTGACACTTACTTTTACAAACTTTTTCCCAATAGATTAGGGATGGTTTTTTCCTAACTATATTCCCACCATACCACAAAAATTTACGTCAAATTCTATCTATTTTGTATCTGATTTTACTTGGCATCTTATAAAGTGAAAGCCAATATAAAGGAATAGTGGAAACAATAGCATTCAGCAAAATTACTTTCCCACTCATTGACAACAATTTACCTTTTCATGTTTGAAGCTTTTTCTCTATTTTTTCAATTAACGGCAACCAGTCACACTCACACATTTTTCTCCAATGTAGAGGAACTCCTAAGTACATTATGGATAACTGAACCACTTTACAACCTAATAAGCTAGCTAGATCTGATCCCTCCTCCGTACTAATATTCAAAGGGACTATTTCACTCTTATCGAAATTTATTTTCAATCTCGATAGATTCTCAAAACGTAACAGTAACCATCTAAGAGCAATTATCATTTTCCGATTAGCCTTTAAAAAAAGTAACGTATCGTCCACAAAGTGTAAGTTTAGCATTTTGTCACAACTAGTAGATTGCCCTAACCCTTATATCAAACATGCATGTTGAGCTCTCACCAACATTTTATTTAACACATCAACAATTAGATTAAATAAGAGGGGTGGAAGTGGATCGTCCTGTCGTAAACCCCTCTTACACTGAAATTGATTTTAATTGCTAAATATGATTCCTCTGGTTTGGATTCCAATAGCTTTTCTTCTTTCTGGGCTAGTATTCTAGATCTTACTGACATTTTTAATATGGGTATTAATAGGATTGTAGGCAATGGTAGGGATACTTATTTTTGGTTAGATAGATGGCATGGTGATTGCGATCTATATTGTTCTTTCCCTAATTTCTTTATAATTACTTTAGATCCTTCCATTACTGTCTCTGAAGTTTTCTCTA
This sequence comes from Carex arenaria, assembly GCA_964058825.1. Taxonomy (NCBI): domain Eukaryota; kingdom Viridiplantae; phylum Streptophyta; class Magnoliopsida; order Poales; family Cyperaceae; genus Carex; species Carex arenaria. The sequence continues at coordinate 252,262 of CAXKVW010000191.1, forward strand.
ATTTTCCATTTAGTTTGCACTTTAGCAGGCAATTAACGGGAATTACTCATCACGAATGGCACCAACTTTTAGGGCTTTTTTCTTTTCATTCTTTAGCTTCGACTCAGCTGGATAGTATTTACTAGCGATGGACTTCTACGGGTCTTTTTACTGTCAATTCTCTTTATAAATGGTTTTTATTTAGTGGTATTACCAACAATATCTACCACACCCTTTGGAAGACCAAAATTCCCCTTAAGATTAAAGTTTTTGTTTGGTTACTTCGACAGGATAAAATTCTTAGTAAATGTAATTTACGTACCCGAGGATGGCAAGGTACTGTTGATTGTTTATTTTGTAGTGCCTCTGAGACTGTAAACCACCTTTTTGTTACTTGTCTTTTTATTTCTACCTTATGGTCTTGGATTGGTAATCATAACAATTTCATTTTTAATTGTACCTAGGTTTCGGACCTTTGGCATTTTGACTATTGGATTCCTCTAAAGGATTCTTTATTGGTTGAATTAATTAGGGCAGCAACTTTATGGCTTGTTTGGTTGACCAGAAATAAAATTTGTTTTCAGAATGCCCCAATACCTCCTATTAGTTCGGTAGCATCTTCCATTGTTGCTTTGACTTCTTTTTGGTGTAAAGCTCGTTTAGATAACTCATATTTTAAATTATCATTGATTATGTCTTTCGATGTTTCTCATTTAACTCAAATAGGCCCCTTGATTGTTCTATCGGATTCGGATTCACAGGTCAGTCCGGGTACAGACGAGGTCCCTACTCTTGAGTTTGCCGTGTCTGATAGAGAGTTCTCCGAAGCCATTGAGGAGGCCGCTGGTTTGTTGTCTCCTGACTGGTCTTTGGTGGATACTGGGTCCTCATCTTCACCTAGCATGATTGACATTAGTGATTGATATTGATGGATTTTGTTTCTTTTCTTTGCTTTTTGTTGTGCTAGTTAGATATTGTTGCTAGTTGGATATTCCTCTTTCTCTAGTTTCGAATAAGTGGATTTTGGGTGCTATGCACGGTTTTGTAAGTTTTGTAATAACATTGTTTCGTAATGAAACCGGTGGATATTCCACTTTTTAAAAAAAAAAAAAAAAGTTTATACAAGATTTGTCACTTTTTAAAATAAGTGGAATCCAAGAAATAAATATGTCCCCAAAACCTCATAGTTTAAGGACCTCCAACAAGAAACCCCAATGAACTCTGTCGTATGTCTTTTCAAAATCCAATTTAATAACACACCTTGTTCCTTTTTTAACCTAATGTTATGCAACACTTCATTAACCACTACAATGTTTTCATTAACCTACTTTTTATGAAAGTTGTTTGAGAAGAATCAATTAAATCATTCATATATAAAGAAAGTCTATTAGTTAAACATTTGTAATAATCTTTAAACTATAATTAATAAGACTTGGGTTGAAAATGACGAACATATAATGCATTGTCTTTCTTTGGAATTAGACAAATGGAAGCCATTTTAATCCTTTCCAAATCCAATTGGTTATTGTAAAATGCTACAACTAATTGCATAAAGTCCTGTTTTATATCATTCCAAAAAGTTTGATAGAATAAAAATGAAAAGCAATCAGGGCCCGGGGCCTTTGATGGATTACATGAAAAGACAATTTTTGTAATTTCTTCTAATGTAAATGGGATTGTCAAGTTAAATTAAATCCCAACCTCTTTGTTGTAAATTTAAGTTTGCAAATTACGATATAAATTTCTGTTTTGTTAATATTGTACCAAAATATTTAAATTAATTGCATTGTTAAATAAATTAAATTTATCTTAATTTATTATTCATGATTTGTCAGTTTGTTTTAAATTTGATGGGACTTCAATTGTTTAGATTTGTTCTGTTAAATTTAAATTGATAGTTTTAATTAAAATTTGAGATTAAATTTTCATGTTTTTATATACTGTTTCAAAAAAATTCTTCACTTGTTTTCATGATAATCGTTTTTAAGTTTTAAGATTTCGCGGTAAGCTCACAGCTGGCCTAATTTTTGTGTAACAGTTCAAGTACATTTAAATTCTTGTTTTTTTTTTCTTCTTATATCTTCAAGTTCAGAATCCTTAAATTACTGTGCAGGTATTAAGGTATATTTTGATATACCGCTGGGTCGATGTGTGCAATAGCATTTTCTTGTTCGTTGGAAGGATTTTTTGTTTTGACGGATTCTTTTTTATATTGTTGCTAATACAAAGTTGCTTATAAAATAGACATTGTTTTTCTTACTGTATATTGTTGTATTGGTACTTGTAAGTTTCAATTAATGAAGGAAAATATGTAGATTTACGGTCGATGACTTGTTCCTTTTGTGTTAAATATGTTAAAAATTATTATATCATTACCAATTATCAGTACAAGGACACAAGCATCGTTTTCATTTAATGGAACTATTTTTCTTGTATTATGTATACTTTTGAATCAAAATTAAAAAAAAAAAATTGTTTTCATTTTGATTCCGATCAGCAAAGTTTAATTAGAATTCATCTCTATCACATTATATCAAATTGAAATTAATTGAACTCAAATTCCATACTCCGAAAAAGCGGAGTTATGAAATTTAGATATATCATATAGAAATGTGTTTATAACGCGATCACAAAAAGAAATATAAAGAAAAGTGGAAAACAAATATGCAAAAGTTGTATCTCGGATGTCTATCTTATATTCCGTATTGAAAAAACCCAATCACCACATTTTCCGCGGACTAGTTACATATTAATTCATTTTATCTTCTTTATGTTTTTGTAATTAGCAAAGGAAATACAGCTAAAAGCAAGTAAAACATGAATGAATGCAGTGATAATTATTAAACTTTTTTTTGAAGAGGATCAAATGTTTCAAACTATTAAAAAGGAATAAACATAATATTTACCATCACAATCAGACCACCAAATGAAAATCAAACATCCCAAGTCTTCCACACAACAGCAATATCACCATCAATACGTTCACAAGTTTCTGAACCATTGTTTGCTATGTTTATTCAGAGCGCTTAATCGAAATCTCTAGAATATTCACATATAAAATGCCTTTGATCTTAGCTGTAGAAACAACGATTTCACATATATCATATCTCACGGGTATCAATTAAGTTCGACATTACAACAAAATATTTATATTATGTTTCCTATTTAGTTCCTTTTGGAACCCACAACAAGCAAAAGAAAACTACTTTTGCCTAAAAAATGTAAATTGACAAGCAACCACCTTTAAAGAGCAAATATAAACAAAATTAGAGCTAAAATTGCATTTATAGACGAAATTATAGCTAAAATTGTATTTATCGAGAGTAATTTTCAACTGTTTCTAGCAAACCATAACCAGAATAACAACCCATCCACATATTGATGTTAAAAGCAACTATATTTCTTTTACCACAACAAACTGACTACTATTATTTTATCTTGCCTAGCCTTAACTCGAAGAGGTAATTGCCTCATTTAACCCATTGCATATTTCTGGGTCCAAGAGCGGGCGGTGGCCTCATATTTTGCTCTGTCGGTCTTGTACATGTGTGCAATCTCAGGTACCAAAGGATCATCAGGGTTCGGGTCTGTCAGAAGAGAGCAGATGGAAAGCAAGACCTGTAGAAAAATCATAATTAAATTCAGATTCAGCAAATTAAACATAAATATAAATTATCTAGTATGAGAGTTCACTAATCTTAGAACATTCGACTAAGTCAGAGGGCCATACGATAATATCTGTAAGCATTTGAGGAAAGAGGGGGCCCACAGAATATCTTATGTAAAAGCAAACTATACTACCAAAAATCCTTAGAAGATGGACCAAAGAATAGAAAAATTAAAAGAAGAGAAGAAAATAAACCTTAGAAATAGTAAGAGCCGGGCTCCACTGCTCTTTAAGGATGTCGAGGCAAATGCTGCCATTGCTGTTGATGTTCGGATGGAACACCTTTGTTCGGAAAGAAACCTAAGAAAAAAGTTCGCAAAACAAAACAAACAAACATGAATATTGAGATACACACAACCTAAATTCAGTTTTCTGGTTGTATCAAAGTATACATCCTAATATACAAATTAACAAGAAGTAAACACCATATATTTTGCCCCGGGATCAATAATCATAATTAAGCAACTCATTTTAAATTATCTAGTTTTTATCCCAATACTTAATAAAATTAACATATATGCGTTTTTATCCCAATACTTAATAAAATTAACATATATGCTTATTTACCAAATCCCATACATGCACAAAATATGTTTCAACTCTCTACCAAATTGGTAATATATTCTACTCTACTAGTTAATATTTTATTTGAAAAAATGATGGGGAAGGGCATTTTATACCTTAGGAGGCTTGAATGGATAGTCTGGAGGGAAGTGAATGTTCACCAAGAAAACACCACCTGCAAATGGACTATCAGCAGGACCCATGATTGTAGCTTGCCAATGAAGAATATCCTCAGCAGCAGGTCCTGAGAGAAAAGCAAAATAAAATTAATATTAGTGTACAACGTACAAACGTCAAGTGAAAGCACTGCATTTTTATGGAATACAACTTCTCTAAACAATGTGCAAATTCATTTTGATCATTCAGCCCATAAGCTAATTTTCACAAGAAATGTGGAAAAGATAAAGAATCAGAAATTATGCATGTAATATATCATGATAAACAGAGGCTTAAAAAATCTCTTCAGATTGTAGGTTGAACAAAAGGGCATTTAATTGTGCATCCCAGTTAAATCACCAAAATTTAAAAATTCAATGCAAAAATCAAAACTCGGTCACATAAAAAATAAACATAGACTTAAACATTGCTATAATTTGATAGGAGCAAAGTTTATACAAAAGCCTTGTATAATTTCTTACACCAACTCCAACAAGAGTGCAAAGGGCTCTTGATACCAACTATTCAGGCAACATTCAAACAAATTACTATCCAGGATGTCAGATCCAACATGTCAGTACCAAATTCATACCCTGGGGGGGTCAAATGGTTCGTAGTCCCAGCACATTTTTCATATTTCTTTTATTATTGCTTTGGCTTTTACTGTTACCCCCAAAGTGAAAGTGTACATTTAAACACACAGAACTGATCTGCATCTTATAAACAGTTTCCTAAAAAGACGATTTTAATGGCATTATCAGCATAGAATGTCTATACAAAATCACTCGAATCAGGGGATCAAAGAAAGCTTACCAGCACTGCATGAAACTGGAGGGTCTTTCTGTAAATCTTTCAATTCTTTCTGAATTCTCTTGGTTGCCATTGCTTAGAAGACCTGATAACAGAAAAAAAAAAAAAAAAAAAAAAAAAAAAAAAAAAAGCTGAAAATCTGAAACAATGACAAGCATTCAAGCGTCCGATACCAGAATTCATCACTAAAATTCGGATAAGAGGATTCAACATCATACTTCAACTTATAACAGCATACAAATCTCAGACAGGATTTTATACCAAAATTGATCACTAAAATTCGATGAAAAATAAAGACGCGATGTGCAATCATAGAGCAGTAACCGACAAAGGGAGAATAAAGAGATAGAAACTGGCATAAAGACAAAAATCGAACAAGATATTTACAGAATAATAAGGCATCCAAAGATTAATCTAGAGTTTTCTCAGCTAACATCATTATAGCGAATCGGAAAAACAAAATTAATCAAGAAGGAAGCACAGATCGAAGACAAGAATCGCAAAATATACTATCACGAGAGAAGCGTAACATACCTGATCAGTGAAGATCGTCCCTTCGCACGATCTAGGGTTAGGGTTTTCAGGCGGGCTCGGTTGCTCGGTTGCTCGGTTTGGCTGGAATGGCCGCGTATTTGTATTTATAGAAAATTAGGTCGGCTTAATAAGATTTGACGTCTTTCATTCTCCATTTCACCTCTCCATGTAGGAATTCAAATCACATAAGGTACCTCAAATTTTTTGTTTGAATATGGACCGTCTGATCTTCTTCGGAGCGAAAATTAAAGTGGACTGGAACATTTCACCTAGGGCCGGATTGGCCCAGATTCTGATCAGACGGTCCTGATCTATACATAAAATTTAAGTTACTTTAGAGGAATCGGACTCCGCCATAAGAGGGAAACAATGACAGCTACATGGAAGGTTTCAATCGTCTGATCTAGATCGAACGGTTATTTTGCACTCCGCCGACTGAGCGTACGGACATTTCGATGCAAATCTTGAACCGTCAGTCCGTCCACTTTTTAATTTTTAAACATTGTAAAATTTAAAATATTCAAGTTTAGTCCTTGAAAATGAATACTATCAAGAAAAAGCAATGGGGTCCTTTGAAAAAGTAACCTCAAAAAAAAAACATCAAGGGCCCACACGCATTCACTCGCAGCCGTTAATAAAAGGGAAAATTTCTAGTGTACCCATTCAAACTTTCAAAATAGCCAATTTCTCCATAAATCTATCATAATAGCTAATATCCCCATATAAATTTAACTTTCTTTCTTTTATCCCCTTACAATTATTTTATCTTTTATTTAATTCATTTAAAAATTATATTGACTAATTTACCCTTGATTAAAATGGAGATGTCCATTAAATATCTAACATTTTCATCAATCAAACTAATTCACTCCGTCCCATTTCTCTCATCTCCATCCTACTCCTCTCTTCTACTTCGCTGGAGAGGTGACTCGTGGCAAAAGTGAGGTCTGATAGCAGTAGCACCACAGTACTTTCAATACCCTTCTAAATTGTAATATTTCTTCCCTGCGATAGAGATCACAAAAAGACAGGACCTGTTTCATCTTCCCTTTCTTCTCTATTTTCTTGCTCCCAAGAGACACACCTTGTCAGAGCATCCTCAATTCTCTTCATATCAACGGTCTCTCTCTCTCTCTCTCTGCTATCATTGCTCATTCTTGACATGCACCGACTTCTCTTTTTGTAGAATCCCAAAATTTATCCGTCTGAGATTTCTTCTTATTGATCAGAATGGGTACATCAAAACAAGAAAATCAAATCACTTTCCTTGGATTGATTTTTCTTGAAGCAATTAGGAGATCACATTATTTAATTTTAAACATCTCTGCTACTTCAAAATCAAAATTAGGTAGTATTGTTTGAACCGTCAGACTATACAAAAGAAACGTATCTTATATCATATGCTTTGATACAAATCTGTCCCGCAATTTGTAATTTATGATAATTTGAACATATCTGTTGCATGTCATCTTACAGTACATTAAAAGAGATTAAAAACAATTGCCCTTTTTACTTGTGTTCTTTGCTATATGACTATATCATTTATATTTTGCGACACTTTCCACTAATTATCTAATAAGTTTCTTGGGGTCTTGTTATGATAAATTGTGTGATGTTTTTTTCACAGAGCTGTCCAAAATTTTCTTCTTTTATACAAAATGTCAGCGAGCTTCTAGCTCACTGACCTTAAAAAAAAACTTTGTTGGGCTAATCCTTCTATAAATTGGCAAAAGGAAATGAATTACTAAAGACTTTGACATTTAAATCTTCATTTTAGAAGTGCACTTCCCTTTTTCGCATGAGAATATTAGTTCCTAATTATCTGGAAATATGACTGGACGAATTTCTCCTATCCACTTTAATTATTGTTATCAGCTGATGATTTGCACTACTTCAATAAATAACCATCAAATTCTAATCAACGAATGAACCATTCTAGTGTGATCGCTTCAATCCAGAGGCAAAGATAAGTATTAAATTATTAATTGTTAGATATTTATGATTTGTTGAAACTTATATCCACTCATGCAAACATGCCCCAAAAACAGAATTTTATCAGTGACTGTAACAAATCAAACACTAAATCGGTGCATGTCGAGAATGAAGAATGAAATGACGATCAATACATTAACAGCCTCTGTCAATATTTTCTTAAAAAAAAAAAAAGAATTGACGATCAATAAAGGGAACATAAAACAGAACTTGTCTCTTTGTGTTCTCTCGCGGGGATGAGAATATATATTATAATTTAGAAAGGGATTGGGAGTACTATGGTGCTACCAGGTGAGATATCTTGCCATGAGTCGCCTCTCCAACAGATCCCTGGTAAGATATCTTGCCATGAGTCGCCTCTCCAACAGATCAGAAGAGAGGATTAGAGTGGAATGGAGATATGAGAGAAATTGGACGGAGTGAATTGGTTTGATGGATGAAAATATTAGATACTTTAACAGAAGGGTAAATGAGTCAATATAATTTTTAAATTAATTAAATAAAAGATAATCTAAATATAAGGGGATAAAAGAAAGAAAGTTAAGTTTATATGGGGATATTGGATATTTAGATAGTTTCATGGGGAAATTGGCTATTTTAAAAGTTTGAATGGGCACACCAGAAATTTTCCCTTAATAAAAAGTGTTGTTGCTTTGTTATTCTGTGGACTAGGGGAAGTGAACCAAATTATTGGCTGAAGAATTTCAAAACCAGCCTCAGCAAATGAGGTAGCTTTGCCATTAAATTTGCACCAAATTAAGGTTAAGCTTAACACAGCCTATTTCCAAAAAAAAAAAAAAAAATCTTACATTTACCCGTCAGGGGCGGACTCATAGTATACCGGAGGGTGGTTGCTCTCTTCTGGACTTTGAGTTTTAGTAAAGATCTATCGATTCCGACTAACTTTGTCTTTCCTTGAAATTTTGTTTGCCCCCCTCTAGATGTTTAATTAGTAATTCAGGTTAAATTTAGAGTTAAAGTTAAAATAAATTTCTTGAATTATGATTGGTTATTAGAATTATAAGTCAAAACATCAAAAAATACAAGTCAGAGCATTATAAAGTATAAGCTAAAACATTATTTGTCATCGAATACCCAATTAGTTAATAGGTTTAAATCCGGTTAGCTATTTAAACCCGATTCGATATTTTTTGCCTCCTCTGATGAAGATCATGAATCCGTCCATGGACTACCCGTCTTATCAAATACAGCACGAATTGAATAAATGAACAAAAGGGTGCTGTTGACGCCCCTAGGTGCTAACATGAGACGAGTACCTTACTCTTTTCTTTTTTTCCCCAAGTGTGACAAATTAAACATCTGACTCTTGTTTAGAGGTGGATTTAAGAATAATAAATGAGTTCAATTAACTCTTATTTTTTGTTAAAATAAATTGTATTATGTCCAATTTTTTATATAGTTTAGAGTTAAATAACACCGATACTAATTCTCGTTCTCAGTGTACAAATTTTATACAATTGATCTCAATATGCGTTTAATTTTTATAGTTCGAAAGTCCGACTCTTTGCTCTTGTTGCAGATAAAAACAGTTGACAGAAGGAAATAATCCATATGTATTCCGATTTACGTACCTAATTACCTAATTTTCTACTTGGTTGTTGGTAAATTCTTATTTTTTTATTTTTTTATGAAAATAATGATCGTCCGCGTGAAAAAAATTAATAAGTTTTAGTTACAAAATATTACACGAGCATGGTCTGTACTCTGTACTAGATTGTGATTTATATATGTTGGAAATATTGAAGTGTATGATAATTAAAAGAAGAAAAAAAAACATAAATCTCGTCGATTACATATTTTCCGAATTAGCATTTAGATTTTCATCGAAAATTTTCTGTTATAGAAAAATAAACTAGGTTTATAGGATCGCGGTTATTAATTGATACCTCGCATATTTAGCCTATATTTGACTTGATTCCGTACCAAATTCTCGTTCTAAATTGTCAAAATCATGTGCATTTCATTGATATATCTTTAGAATTTGGTACTGCTGAGAGGTTGTTTGTTTTCTGCAGGATTGGAGCAAAATACACGAAGAAACGGCATTTTTGGACTCCCTGGTACGACCCTTACCAGGCTTGGTACGGGCCGTACCAGACTTAACCGATTCAGCCTTTTTCCCATCTCGTACGGCCTGGCCGTACCACTTTGGTACGGGCCGTACCTAGATGCCGCCTGACAGAATTCAAATCTTGGCAGAGGCTATTTAAAGCGAGGGATCTCTCCATTCCGGGGGGGGAGCCCGATTCCATTCCAGATTGAGAGCTGAGAGAAAGAGAGAAAGAGAGAAAAGGAGCAAGGAGAGAAGAAGAAGGAAGAAGAGGAGGTGAAATCGACGGATCAAGCTCTTCTCCACTCCTGATCTTCGATCCAGTTTTATCATGCCTCTCTTTATCTCTTTACTTGTATTTCTGAACAGATCTATGACTTGTGAGTAGTTGATCATTGTTTCTAGGGTTTAGAGATGGATTTTCTTGATTTGTATTGCTTTTCTTGATTTGGATCTTGTATGAACTCTTTTTATTGCATTGACTGTGAATTGCTTGTCTTGATTGCTTTGTTTTGCTGTGATTGCATGTGGTGTGCCTATAGTGGTAGATCAACACTAACAAGGTCATGTGACCATTGTTATCTCTCAACCAAATCAATCCCTTTAGGTAGACTTGTTCGAATTGAAGCCGAAAGGTTGAATTCTCCTCTAATTGACAGATTAGAAGATACCTTAGATCTCCAATCAATCAACTAGTGGATCTGGACCAACACATGACAATTGAGGTTTAGAAACCCTAGAAGGTGAAGAATTGCATCCCAAACCTAGATCTTGAACCAACAAACGAGAGTTGAGGTTTAGGAACCTTAGGTATGGTCAATTGAACCTTTCTCAAGAGTTTAATACGAGGTACCAGCAAGAAATGCATCAACTCGAACTTGTAAGCCCTGTTCTGGTAAATCGGTACGGGTCTTACAAGAGTGGTGCGGCCTACCCGTACCAAGCCCCACACGGCTTGGTCGGACCAGGTTGGTGCGGCCTAGCCGTACCAACTTGGTAAGACCCGTACCACTAGAGGCAAATCAGAGATGAAGTCTGAAACCCTTGAAACATCTTTTATTCAAATCCAAAACACTGTTTATACTTTTCCTTGCACAGTGACTCTTCTATTTCATTACTTGATTGCTTGAATTGATTGTTTAGGAAATTTAAATACCAAAACCCTTTTTTTTCTCACTTCTAGTCTTTGGCCAAGATAAGTAGAATCTAGTCAAGGAATCCGTCCTTGTGGATCGATACCCGATTATACTCCTCGATAGGGTTGTGCACTTGCAACCCTAATCGGAAGGTGTAACCGCGGTTTTAAAAGGTACGCTCCCAAGCGTACTGAAACTTGCGTTGCGCTTTCACGCGAACAAGTTTTTGGCTCCGTTGCCGGGGACGGCTATCATTTTCTAGAGTTTTGCTTATCTTAGCTAATCTAGATTTTAACTTGTATCATTTCTTTTACTTTACTCTTTCTGATTACTAAAAACTGGCTCTTGAACAACCTCCTGCAGGAAAGTTCAGATTGAAATACCAACTGAGGAGCAGAGGGCCACTCTTTGACGAAACTCCTCCAGACGACACTGTCCCTGCTCAGACCGCTCTCGACGCGGCTCGAGTCACATCAGACGCGCCCCGCATTGAAGAGAAGATGTCTGAACATCCGAGCAGGGAGAACAGGCGTGAGCGAGAGGAGGAGAGAGACAGAGAGGAAGAGCTGACCGATCAGTCTGACCACGAGATGGACGACTTCATGCCCCGAACCTTGCGAGAGTTCAATGTGCCGAGGGCTGGAGATGTGAGGGGTGCAATCCGGCTGCCACGCATTCCAGGACAACAACCCAACTTCAATCCGGGGGTTGTCAACATGGTGCAGCAGAACACTTTCCATGGTCTCGACCACGAAGACCCGCACTCCCATCTCCAAACCTTCCTCGAGTGCATCACGACCATCAAAACCAACGGTGAGAATGCTGATTACACCAAGCTTGCTCTATTTCCTTTCACTCTTAGGGACAAAGCAAAGAAATGGTTAGGATCTTTACCTAGGGACTCGGTTTTGACCTGGAGGGAATTGTCCAAATTGTTTTGACAAGATTTTTCCCTCACAAACGAACTGCCAAGGTAAGACATGACCTGACCAGCTTTAGTCAAATCTTTGATGAACCCCTAAATGAGGCATGGGAAAGGTTTAGAGAACTGCAGTACTCTTGTCCACACCACGGTATACCAGACTGGCTCTTGATCCAAACGTTTTATGACGGCTTGAACGAGAGCACTCGTGCTTACGTCGACGCTGTTGCGGGAGGCGCGCTGATGTCAAGGGAGCCTTTAGAGGCTATGAACTTGATAGATAGCATGGCGCAGAACCAGCAGTGGTCTAGCCGTGACAACTCAAGACGAAGAGGAGGCCAAGGAGGTGGCAAGTACGAGGTGGATCACATCACAGCTCTCACCGCCAAGATGGACGCCATGCAGAGGGCAATGGACAAGCTCAGCGTCAAGGCGGTCGAACAGCAGCCTCAAGCCTGCGTCATGTGCGGAGACGAGCGGCATGCTTACGAGCAATGTCCGCTGACGCAACAAGACGAGGAGAGTGAGCAGGTCAACTCTCTCAACAGTGAACCTTCTTTCTTCCCGAGACCTCCTTTCAGCCGGTCTTACTCCAAAGATCCGGTTGAGCAGCAGCATTGGAGGTCGAACCAGAACAACCCCGCACCGTTCAACAACTCTTCTTCCAGACCGCCCTTCAACAACAACAACTTCCAGAGGCCGCCATACAACAACAACAACACCTGGAACAATCGGGCGAACAACAATTGGAATAACCCTTCTCCCAACAACAACAACTGGGGCAACCCATCTTCGAGCAACAGCAACAACAACGGCAACAGGAACTTCTACCAGAACACTTCCTTTCCCAATCAAGGCAACCGAGCAGCTCCGTCTGATCTCCCAAAGTCACATGCACCTACCGGAGTGAATGATTTCACCCATGAGCAGGGCAAGATGAATCAAATGATGTGGGAGCAGATGCAGAGCATGACGACTCAGATGGCTGCCCAAGGTAAGTTGTTGGAGCAGCTGAGCCAGATGGTCACCTCAAGCCAACCTCAACCTGGGAAGCTTCCAGCTCAACCAGAACCCAACCCGAGAGGAGATGCTAAGGCGATTACTCTGAGAAGTGGGACCCACTATGATGAACCACCAAAGCCGAGTGACATCACAGCTGATCCGGCACCTGACGCGACCCTGACCCCTGTGCAGATCCCAGCAAGCGAGGTAAATCCAGGACGTGCTGAACCCATTCCACCTCAAGCGAGTACGGATTGTGCCAGCTCAGCGAGACCTGTACAACCTTCATCTGAAGCGTCAGGGAGTCAAAAGAAGAAAGGAAACGATAAACCACCCCCATACCGGCCACCCGTTCCTTTCCCCCAGAGATTAGCCGAGACCAGATTGAACGAACAATTCGCCAACTTTGCAAACGTCATCAAGCAGCTGCACATCACCATTCCTTTCACCGACGCTCTGACTCAAATGCCCACCTACGCCAAGTTTCTGAAAGACATTTTGTCCAACAAGCGAAGCTTAGAGGGGCACGAGACGGTCAAGCTGACGGAGCAGTGCAGCGCGATTCTGAAGAGCGAGCTACCCCCCAAGCTTGACGACCCTGGAAAGTTCTCCATTCCATGCACCATTGGGAAGGCCACAATCAAGAAAGCTCTGTGTGATCTTGGAGCGAGCGTTAGTCTCATGCCACGCACCATCTATGATCGCATTGGAGTGGGGGAGCTCAAGCCCACAAGAATGACGTTGCAATTGGCGGACTCTTCAGTGCGACTTCCACTTGGCATAGTGGAGGATCTGCCAGTCCAAGTCGGGAAGTACTTCGTACCCGTCGATTTCATCGTCATGGAGATGGAAGAAGACAAGGAAGTCCCCATCATTCTGGGACGACCTTTTCTAAGAACAGCTGGCGCGATAATCGACGTGAGACAAGGAACCCTGACTCTGAATTTTGGAGGGGAGAAGGTGAAATTCCAAATCGAACGTGCCATGAAGTATCCGTCACAATCTGAGACATGTTTCCGGGTTGATGGGATAGAAGAGCTCTTGGCTGACCTGGCTGAGGACTACTTTCTTGACCAAGTCGACAACTCGCTGCGCCATCACTCTGAATTCTTATCCCATTTGCCAAGTGAAGCGAGCGAGTCCATCTGTGCAGCAGATGTGATTCCTGAAGATCTGGAGGATCTCCGATGCGAGTCGGATGGATCACACGAGGACCGTTCGACACATTCTGAGACGAGTGGCGGAGCAGAGCTTGACAAGGCTGACATCTTGACGTTGCACGAGTCAGATCACCCAGACACGACTTGTGCCAATGATCAGCCTAAGCGTCCGACTCCCGAACTCAAACCTCTCCCAGCTAATCTCAGATACGAGTTCCTCGACCCAGACAAGGTCTGTCCTGTGATTGTCAACGCAAGTTTAAACCCCGATCAAACTGCCAGACTTCTGGAGAAGCTGAAGCTTCACAAGGGCGCTATCGGGTACTCAATCAAGGACTTGAAAGGGATCAACCCAGCAATCTGCTCACATCGGATTCTACTCGAGGATGATCACAAGCCGTCCGTGGAACACCAGCGGCGACTCAACCCCAATCTAAAGGAGGTGGTGAAAAAGGAGATCCTCAAACTCCTAGATGCAGGCATCATCTACCCCATCTCCGATAGCAAGTGGGTGAGTCCCATCCATGTGGTGCCCAAGAAGGGAGGCACAACAGTGGTGAGGAATGAAAAGAACGAGCTAGTCCAGACTCGCGTGGTATCTGGGTACCGCATGTGTATCGACTACAGGAAGCTCAATGCTGCCACACGCAAAGATCATTTCCCTCTGCCATTTGTCGACCAACTTCTTGAGAGGCTGGCCAATCATTCTCATTTTTGCTATCTTGACGGGTACTCAGGATTCTTCCAGATCCCCATTCACCCGAACGACCAAGACAAGACCACTTTCACATGCCCCTACGGTACGTTCGCATACCGTAGGATGCCATTCGGTCTATACAATGCACCTGCCACCTTCCAGCGAGCCATGATGGCTATCTTCTCAGATTTCATCGAGAATGGGGTTGAGGTCTTCATGGATGACTTCTCGGTCTATGGAGCCAGCTTTGACTCATGTCTAACCAACCTCTGCAAAATCCTGGAGAAGTGTGAAGAGGTCAACCTGATCCTAAACTGGGAGAAATGTCACTTCATGGTCCAAGAAGGAGTTGTCCTTGGACATGTGGTGACATCCAAAGGAATTGAGGTTGACAAAGCCAAGGTGGAGGTGATCGAGAAGCTGGAGATCCCAACAAATGTCAAAGCAGTCCGAAGCTTTCTGGGACACGCTGGCTTCTACCGCCGATTCATCAAGGACTTCTCCAAGATCGCGAAACCGTTGACCAATCTGCTCATCAAAGACTCTGATTTTGTTTTCTCAGAAGATTGTGTCGACTCGTTTTGTCGATTGAAGGAAGCTCTTGTCTCAGCACCCATCTTGCAGCCACCAGACTGGTCCTTGCCCTTCGAGCTGATGTGCGATGCGAGCGACTATGCTGTGGGAGCAGTTCTCGGGCAGAGAAAGGAGAACAAGCCATGTGCTATCTACTACGCTAGCAAGGTGCTAGATCCTGCCCAGATGAACTACACAACAACCGAGAAGGAGCTTCTGGCCGTTGTGTTTGCTCTCGACAAGTTCAGATCCTACTTGGTTGGTTCCAAGATAGTGATCTACACTGACCACGCCGCACTCAGGTATCTGGTGAGCAAGCAAGATGCCAAACCTCGCTTGATCAGATGGATCCTCCTCCTACAGGAGTTTGATATTGAAATCAGGGACAAAAAGGGAGTCGACAACACTGTGGTTGATCATCTATCCCGGCTTCGCTGGAAAGATGATGACTCTGCCAACCTGCCAATCAATGATTCATTCCCTGATGATCAATTCCATTCGATTTCTACCATGGAGGAGATCAACTCGGTCGGTACATCGATGCGCACGACCCATGCTGTGCAAGATCAGACATTCCATGCCGCGGACCGAGTAAACACCAAATCTGTGCCCTGGTATGCGGACATTGCGAATTTTCTCGCTTCAGGAGTACTCCCTCCTACCATGTCCTACCAGCAAAAGAAGAAGCTTCGATCGGACGCCAAGTTTTACTTCTGGGATGACCCCTTCCTATTCAAAATCGGCGTTGATGGCATCTACAGACGTTGTGTGCCATACGATGAGACGCGCTCCATTCTTGAGCACTGCCATTCCTCATCTTACGGAGGACACGCTTCATCCTCCAAGACTGCTTCAAAGGTCCTACAATCCGGCTTCTTCTGGCCTACCCTTTTCAGAGACGCTAGGTCCTTTGTTGCAGCTTGTGACAAGTGTCAGCGCACTGGTAACATCACCAAGAGGAATGAAATGCCTCTCCACTCTATTCTTGAGGTAGACATCTTTGATGTCTGGGGCATTGACTTCATGGGACCGTTTCCACCCTCTTGTGGGAACGAGTACATCCTGGTGGCAGTTGACTATGTCTCCAAGTGGGTGGAAGCAGTGGCGTGCAAGAATGCGGACTCCAATGCAGTGAAAAGACTGTTCACTGACATCATCTTCCCTCGCTTTGGAGTTCCAAGAGCCGTCATCAGCGATGGTGGCAAGCACTTCATCAACCGCCAGTTCGACAATCTTCTCAGTCGTCACGGAGTAACTCACAAGGCGACCACTTCCTACCATCCTCAAGCCAACGGTCAAGCTGAGATTTCCAACAGGGAGATCAAGTCTATCTTGGAAAAGACAGTTGCTAAAACGAGAAAGGATTGGTCGCTTAAGCTAAGTGACGCACTGTGGGCCTACCGTACAGCCTTTAAAACGCCAATTGGGATGAGCCCTTTCAAACTGGTGTACGGAAAGTCCTGCCACTTGCCCGTGGAAATTGAGCACAAGGCATACTGGGCCACGCGGGCCATCAACATGGACTTGCTTCCAGTTGGAGAGAAACGCATCCTTGACTTGCACGAGTTGGAGGAGATGCGCCTGAATGCCTATGAAAACGCGAGAATTTACAAGGAAAGAACCAAACATATTCACGACAAGCGCATCATGCCTCGTGAGTTCAATGAGGGAAACCTTGTCCTACTGTTTAATTCTCGACTGAGACTCTTTCCAGGAAAGCTGAAGTCCAGGTGGTCTGGTCCATTTCGGGTAAGAACAGTGTTCCCGTTTGGCGCAGTGGAACTTGAGAACAAGGAGGGGCAGACTTTCAAAGTCAATGGTCAGCGTCTCAAGCATTACATTGCTGATCATCCCCAAGAAATGCGCGTCAACTTGGATCTCTCTAATCCCGCCCCGATTGAAGCATAACAGAGAGATGGTCGAGCTAAAGACCTAAAACAAGCGCTCCTTGGGAGGCAGCCCAAGCTCATTTTTCTCGTTTTTGCATCTTAGGAACAGTTCGTCATGCATTCATGTTTACTTTTTTCTGCATCACGAGCGAGTTTGAGAGGTCCAAGAAGAGGAAATCACAGAAACCTAACCTGGTACGGTCAGGCCACACCAACTTGGTACGGCTAGGCCGTACCTCAGGTTGGCACGGGCCGTACCTCAGGTTGGCACGGGCCGTACCTCAGGTTGGCACGGCTCAAGAGAGACAGGTACGACCCGTACCTGATTGGTACGGCCAGGCCGTACCTAGGTCTGGGCGGCGCAGAGGCGCATTAACTGCCGCCATTTTCTTTTTAAACCCCCCCCGCACCCCTCTCTTCCTCAGCCGTACCCCTTCACCTTCCCTCTTCCTCACTCTGCCGCCATCTCCTTCTCTTTGTCTTTCCTCCCTTTCTCCTTTCGCTGCCGCCCCTTTCTCCTGCCGAACACCCTCTCACTCTGCTGCATCTCTCACTCTGCTGCATCTCTCACTCTGCCGCATCTCTCTCTGCCGTCTCACTTCTCTCGTACGGCCCGCTCCACCATCAGCCGCACACCGTCTCCTTCGGGTAAGTTCTTCCTTTCTTTTCCATTATTCTCCATTCTTCTTCCTTTTCATCTTCTTTCCCCATTCCATTGCCGGTTTTGCCCATTTTTCTGCTAACCCTAACCCTGGTACGGCCTACCCGTACCAGGTTGTACGGCCCGTACCAGCACCAGCCCAGATACCAGTTCCTGTACCAGTACATACTTGTTCCCTTTACTTGACCATTTTTGTGTTTTGTACCTGGTTTGTGGTTTCTGGGACTTGTTTGTACCTGTTTGGTGTTGATACCGGTTTGTACGGTCCCATACCTGTTGTACGGCCCCATCCCAGTTTGTCCGGTCCCGTACCATCTTGTACGGCCTGACCGTACCAATTTGGTACGGGCCGTACCATCTTGTGCGTCCTGACCATACCTAACTGGTACACCCTACCCGTACCAGTCCATTCCAGCCCTCGTCTGCTTCAGTCTTGTGTGGGACGTGCATGTCCGACCCTCACACAGAACGCCAACGCAAGTACGCTCAACTGCAACGCCAAGAGCGTCTTTGCGAAATGCGTCGGCAACTCTCGCACACCCCCACACCTTCTGGGTCTCAGTCCTCCGTCCCCTCCGCTTCTGGACCCACGACATCTCGTCGCTCCAACCAGAGTAGCTCCAGGAGCGCATCCCAGTCTGGAGATGGAGGAGAGTCCTCATCTGAGAGCCCCTCTCAGGCTGGTTCTGGAGATGGGCACGAGAGCCCATCTGGTTCAGCTTACCAGCCTTCTGGTTCAGCCTCGAGCGATAGCGCTTCCGACCCCTACGGCACTGATGAGGCTGTCTCTGACTCCACCCAGCGCGCTGCGCAGTTCTACAATACCCTGAGTCAGAGAAAGTTTGCCAACACCAGGGTTGTCGACTTCACGGCACTCCAGACTCTGGGACTTGAGGAGGAGTTCCTACGTCTCACGAGTCGTATTGGGATAGGCCATTCCTTCTGGACCATCGCACAGATAGGATACACGGGTCTCACCCTTGAGTTCCTCTCCTCTTTGGAGCTCAAGTACAACAAGAAGGATACTCCTTACATCAAGTTCCGCCTTCGTCAGGTGGTCTACCGAGTATGGCTCTCCCAGTTGCGCGAGTGGTTTGGTTTTGCACCAAACCCGACGACTGCCTCCATCTCGTTCGCTGAGGATCTCGATCGCAACCACTTCTGGGAGCTCATCTCTGGCAAGAAGGCAGGCTCCGCGTTTAATCCGGAGTTCAAGCAGCTGAATGTCCCTCATCCCGTCCTCCGCTGCATCCTGCGGATCCTTGGTGGCACTTTCTTTGCACGTGGCGAGACGATGACCCGTGCCAATGTCGAGGATCTGCAATTGCTGGATCATATGCTGCGCCCTGATGGCGCCCTCGAGCGGCCCGATCTGATGCTCGCGATGATCCAGCATTGGCTCGGTATCCAGCGCGCCACCAAGGTTGGTGGCATTGTCTCTATCTCCGCCTACGTCACTCTGATCGCAGAGCGACTGGGTGTCCAGATCATTGGAGACGATGAGTGCAAGGGCCCCCGCTATTTCACTCTGACTGCCCTGCACACCTACAAGTTCATCCAGCCAGCCGCAGCACGTGATGGACGAGGCGTTTGGGCATGGCGCATCGGCGACCAGGCCAGCTATGTCATGCCTTTCCCGGTCACTCTCTCTTTCGACGACCGGAGTACCTGGTTTTTCACCCGTCCCCCTCGTCTCCAGCAGGGCCCCGCCGCACCACCACCACCACCTACGGACGATGTGGAGATGCATGACACACACACCTCTCCCGTCCAGGATCAGGATGAGCAGATGCTTCCTCACTCTCCACTCCAGATGCATCTATCTCCCGATCAGGTCCCTCCCTTCTCCCCGCAGAGACCTTTCCCATCTCCTGCAGCAGGTACCTCTGCATTCGGTGCTGGGCCTTCCACATTCCAGACTGGACCCTTCCCTTCCACCTTCCAGACTGGACCATCCACTTCCGCAGCTGGCCCCACTCATGAGCCCACCATGCGCGAGATGTACGCCCTCATCACCTCCATGCAGGCCACCCAGCTCTCCATTCAGGCCTCGCAGCTGGCCATCCAGACTACTCAGACGAGCCTGCTCGAGTCTCAGCTCGCCTTACAGGAGACACAGTCCGCTCAGGGGGACGCTCTCTTTGACATTCAGGCTGATGTAGCTCAGCAGCGCCAGAGTATTCACCGTATGGAGCGACAGATGACTGACTGGCGATTCTTCATGGACCACGGCCACTGGCCTGACCTCCCACCCCCCTAGACTTCTCAGGTTCACTTTCTTTTCCCAAGCTTTTACATTTCCTTTATCTTTATGTCTTGAAGCATTGAGGCCAATGCTCAGGATAGGCTTGGGGGGGGAGACATTTGCATGTAGGATATGTTTACTTTTTCTTTTTTTTCACGCATCTGTAGGTGAAATTTGTGTGATTGTTTAAATTAGAGACCTGTCAAATTTTTTGTGTATGATTGGGATTACCTTGTGCAATTGGAACTAACTTCATAATTGACCAAAAATTTGATGAGAACCGAATGTTTTGAGAACTCATGAAAACGACAACTTGAACTGTATCTAGGATTTCGTTTAGAAACTGAACTGAACCTTTTAAATAGGGAATTGGGGGATTTTAAACTGGATATGTGAATTCATGGTATGAAAAAAAAAAAAAATGGAGACAAGAAGAGTACTGGCAATAAGTCCGAAAGGGCGCCTTTGAGCTCGTCTCCCAAATAAAAACAAAAAGAAGAGAAAAGACGGGGAACATAAGAGTACTGGCAATAAGTCCGAAAGGGCGCCTTTGAGCTCGTCTCCCAAATAAGAAAAGATATTTTGCACATGTTAACACACGAAATCCATAACTTTCTGACCTAAGCTTATTCCAAGCTTGGGGGGGTTAAAATGGGAAACCTCCACACATGAGGGCAAAGTTTAGATAGATAAATGACACCTTGATCGATTTGAGTGATCAGCCTTATAAGTGATTAAAACATTCGAGACTTTGAAGATTGATTGGTCCGTTTGTGAGGTGAATCAAAAAAAAAAAAAATTGAATAAGGAAGTCCAAATCGTACCAAAAAGTTTTGAAAGTTTTTAGTTAAAGCAATTCACACAAATTTTCACAATTAGGAAGTTAACTTGCATTTAGAGTCTAGAGCTGGTACCTGAGTTTAAATCTTTGCTTGAGGACAAGCAAAGGTTTAGCTTGGGGGAATTTGATACCTCGCATATTTAGCCTATATTTGACTTGATTCCGTACCAAATTCTCGTTCTAAATTGTCAAAATCATGTGCATTTCATTGATATATCTTTAGAATTTGGTACTGCTGAGAGGTTGTTTGTTTTCTGCAGGATTGGAGCAAAATACACGAAGAAACGGCATTTTTGGACTCCCTGGTACGACCCTTACCAGGCTTGGTACGGGCCGTACCAGACTTAACCGATTCAGCCTTTTTCCCATCTCGTACGGCCTGGCCGTACCACTTTGGTACGGGCCGTACCTAGATGCCGCCTGACAGAATTCAAATCTTGGCAGAGGCTATTTAAAGCGAGGGATCTCTCCATTCCGGGGGGGGAGCCCGATTCCATTCCAGATTGAGAGCTGAGAGAAAGAGAGAAAGAGAGAAAGAGAGAAAAGGAGCAAGGAGAGAAGAAGAAGGAAGAAGAGGAGGTGAAATCGACGGATCAAGCTCTTCTCCACTCCTGATCTTCGATCCAGTTTTATCATGCCTCTCTTTATCTCTTTACTTGTATTTCTGAACAGATCTATGACTTGTGAGTAGTTGATCATTGTTTCTAGGGTTTAGAGATGGATTTTCTTGATTTGTATTGCTTTTCTTGATTTGGATCTTGTATGAACTCTTTTTATTGCATTGACTGTGAATTGCTTGTCTTGATTGCTTTGTTTTGCTGTGATTGCATGTGGTGTGCCTATAGTGGTAGATCAACCCTAACAAGGTCATGTGACCATTGCTATCTCTCAACCAAATCAATCCCTTTAGGTAGACTTGTTCGAATTGAAGCCGAAAGGTTGAATTCTCCTCTAATTGACAGATTAGAAGATACCTTAGATCTCCAATCAATCAACTAGTGGATCTGGACCAACACATGACAATTGAGGTTTAGAAACCCTAGAAGGTGAAGAATTGCATCCCAAACCTAGATCTTGAACCAACAAACGAGAGTTGAGGTTTAGGAACCTTAGGTATGGTCAATTGAACCTTTCTCAAGAGTTTAATACGAGGTACCAGCAAGAAATGCATCAACTCGAACTTGTAAGCCCTGTTCTGGCAAATCGGTACGGGTCTTACAAGAGTGGTGCGGCCTACCCGTACCAAGCCCCACACGGCTTGGTCGGACCGGGTTGGTGCGGCCTAGCCGTACCAACTTGGTAAGACCCGTACCACTAGAGGCAAATCAGAGATGAAGTCTGAAACCCTTGAAACATCTTTTATTCAAATCCAAAACACTGTTTATACTTTTCCTTGCACAGTGACTCTTCTATTTCATTACTTGATTGCTTGAATTGATTGTTTAGGAAATTTAAATACCAAAACTCTTTTTTTTCTCACTTCTAGTCTTTGGCCAAGATAAGTAGAATCTAGTCAAGGAATCCGTCCTTGTGGATCGATACCCGATTATACTCCTCGATAGGGTTGTGCACTTGCAACCCTAATCGGAAGGTGTAACCGCGGTTTTAAAAGGTACGCTCCCAAGCGTACTGAAACTTGCGTTGCGCTTTCACGCGAACATTAATTTAGAGAAATTTAGATATATGCTCGTTATAACTTCATCAATTAGATATAACTTCAAAATATTTTGGTCTGCAAAATTCCAATGTTTGAAGTTTGAACACAAGTTCTCATCATTATTGAGAACTTTATAGGAATGAAATCACTGACAGTGAAACTAGTGAGTTTCTAAGCATTGCAAAAATAATTTGATTTGTATTTGTTAGTACTTTGGCACAAAAGAAAATTCTGAAATAACATGCCTTAGTGGTAAGTATTTGTTAGTACTTTGGCACAAAAGAAAATTCTGAAATAACATGCCTTAGTGGTAAGAAAATTGCACGATCAGATTCCTCATTTATCTCCTTGTAATTTTTCTTACCACTAAGGTGTATTATCACGACTGACAGTAATTTATCAATCTATTTGTGTTGATACCGATAGAGACATGGTTGATGTTGATGTTGATGTTGCGTCGATCTGACACGAGATCGATGAAGTGAGAAAGATTGCTACTAGAGCTCTAAGTCTCCGCTGCGCATCTAGTGATAAACTTTATTTATCCTGGAATTAATTATATGCATGGATTATGGATTCGGATATAAACAATTAATTGAACTGATTTGAATTGTTGCACCTATAATCTACCCGAAATCCCTAAAAAAACACAATCTCTTTATGGAAAGAAATCCATCTTACTCTGGTTGGGGTTCATTTCTAGCCTACCCGAACTTGTTTAGGACTGAAGACTTGGTTGTTATTGTTGTTGTTATTTGATATGCTGGCTGAAAAGTTATGGTTTACGATTTGCTACTTTGTATTTAATATTTGCATTTTTGTCATTCTATTAATTGTTTTGTTCGATGCTTTTTTTGATGGACTTGTCGCATTCTATTAACTGCACTTGGAAACGAATATCTGATGTTATGTTTGATGAACTGCATTATCTACTTTTTAAAATTTGTATGATAGTAGCCCTAATAAAGCTCAGCGAGCCAGCTCAGTTTAGCTCACTGCTGACTCGGGCCGATTTCGAGCTAAAATTCTAACTCGATATCTTAATCTCAGCTCAATCAGTTATTGTGGCAAGCCAATCACGAACTAGACCCAGCTCATTATATAATGCATTAACAGAGAAGTAATTCATGCATATTTGAAATAACACGACAGCTTTAGAGCAAAGAAAAATAGTTCATGCAAATTACTGTCTCGATTTTCATAATTTTTGAAAATTATATATTATTTTGAGCCCTCTTAATGAAATTATGAAAATAAATTTTAACACATATCTCGACTAATCCATCATATTTGAAACTTCGTAAATATATATTTTATAAGATACGGACTTTAGATATATGTAAAACATTCATCAAAGACACGAATCTTCACTGAAGTGATAAAATTAAATGGGGAACTCACAATGAGGAATTACATTTTCTTCTTAAAATATTTACATCAATAAAATTATAATTAATCCAACGTAGTTGTCATAAAAAAGTTAGATATTAATTTCATCTCAATTTCTAATTCGCTGCATTCGTACAATACTTTTAATATCTTTCTGCACGATATTTTCTTTTCTGTTTTCCTCTTCTTCTTTTTTTCTGACCTCTCTGTTGCCATTCTTTACAGCTTTATCTCTTTAAACTTTACACAGAGATATCATAATACAAAGCGATATCGCAATCTCTATTGCACCAACGATTCCACCGAATTTTTTAATTACCACCCTCAAATTTTAAAATTATGACATTCCACTTATTTAAGAAAATTTCAAATCTTACCACGAACGCAGACTGAGTATGCGTACTATTTTTTATGTGTACGCAGACCCAATCTATCGATAGAGTATAATATGTTAACCTGACCTGCGTACGCGCCAAAAATGATGCGCATACTTGATCTGTATTTGTGGCAAGATTTGAAATTTTTTAAGTCATTAGCAATGTCAAAATTTTGAAATATAAGGGTGGTAAGATTTCCATTACAAGAATACGATAAAAATAAGACTAATTTTAGATGAAGTATCTTTATTGCTATGGCCGATACCATTTTCTTTTAAACTAACATTGAAAAAATTATAAAAATAAAAAAGAATCGGGTCAGATTAAACGGGTCCTGATCCGACCCCGTTTCATAAGATTGGAATCGGGGATCAAGACCCAACCCATTAACGGTTGAGGATAGTATCTATGTCCGACCCGTACCCGTACCCGTTCCGCCGATGCCTCCAAATCTCCACTGTTTGACGAATTCGTATCCTCTGAGTTAACTCAAACTTAGCTTCTACCCGGATATAAAAAAAAAAGAGTTAACTCAAACTTTAAGTTTAGAGATGCACCGTCTGATTTATATCAACACGAATATTAAAGGTTAACGTGCATTTTACCTCGGATCAGATTGGCCCGAATTATGATCGGACGGTCTTAATCTAACCTCAAATATTGTGTTACCACAGAGGACGAGGACTCCTGTTTGACCTGGAGAGGAATATTACCTGCGCAGCTGCGCTCCCAACCCTCCATTTACTTTTTATTTTTCTTCAATTCCCACGACAAAATCATCGTCGAAAACCCTAAGCAAGAGAATCCGCTGACTCTCAAGGTAAGAAAGCTCCTCTACAATTTCAATTTCCTCTAAACTGTTTATTTTTCTTGTTTTTCTCATTGATCAACTTTTATCATTCTTTTCGGCGAAGTGAGATCTGATGCCACGAATTTGTCTGATTTGCGATAGTTTAATTTACTATTAAAACCCACCGATCATAAGAAAACCTAGCTAGGGTTACAGGTAGATTTGTACTGTTTAGCTTTTTTATGTTAGGTTTAGAAGTTTGGATGCGTTGATTTATACGAGGTACTTTTTAGCAGCTCCGTAGGTTTTATCTGTTTTCCGAGATCCAAGTTAACAAAAGTTGGATTCGAGTCTTCTTAGGTCGTAATTAAGTTCTGATTCGGTTTCTGAACGACACGATGTTTTTATTTCCCAATTTTGATATGGTTAGCTGTTGCTGATCATCAATTGTAGTGCATATTGGAAAAAAAAAATTGTTTATTCTTCTTTGTTTGGTAAAGTACCCCTCTCTGTGTAAGTTAGATTTTAATTTACTTTGGACAGAGAAAAGAAAACACACTTAGAGCTAATTGCTTTGTTCTTGAAGATTGACTCCAACCAATCTATAGATATTTTGGTCCCTCATTCTGTTCAATTCCACGACCAAGTCTTATGTTACTTGGTACTCATCAATATCATATACAAATAATTAGCAAGTACCATATTGTACTTGTTCCTTTTTATTTCTCATATAAATTAGTATGATAAATTTTCTAAGGCACATGGTCTTTATGTGAGAGGTCATGGGTTCGAAACCCAGATGGGGGAAATCCTTTGTTGTAATAACAGGGGTATTAAATAGTTGGGTGGCTTGACCTCCAACCTTTACCCAAAAAAAAAAAGTATGATAAATTTTCATAATCAAGATCCAATTGTACATGCGCTCTCTAATTTTAGGCTATTTTCTGCTAATTTATAAAAAAAATAGGAGTGTAGAGATGCTCATTTGATTGAGCTCAATGCCACTTTTCTCTGAATAAATGTACCTGTTAAGGGATTAGAAAAGGAGAAGAGGGGGTGGGATAAAGAGAGGGAAGAGATTGGGAAGGGAGGGGACTACTGTAAGTGTAATGCTGCTCCAAAGTTTGTAATAACTATAGGGAGGAGAGGGGAATAATTATTTTAGTAAAATACGCCCTTGTGCTGTAGCAGGATAGGAGAGAAGAATTTAGTAGGAAATCTAATACACCTAAATTTCTCTAACCCTCTTCACTCCCCATTTTTGGGAATTGCAAAAAGTTGAGAGGTAGAAGGGGTGAGATCCAACCCTTCAAATCCCCCCCTCCCACCCACCCATCTGTCATGATCCTGCTTTATGGTTACTATTTTTTCAATGTCATATCAAATACAACTAATATGTGCATACTGATAGGATGTCGGAGGCCCCATTTGTGCCAAGAGAGAAGATACTGGAGAAGCAGCGCTTCTTCCAGAATGTACAGAAGCACACATACCTCAAGGGCCGCTATGATGCCATCACCTCTGTTGGCATCCCTCTTGCCCTTGCTGCTACCAGCCTCTTCCTCATTGTATATCTCCCATCTTTTCTCTTATTAGTTCTATTTAATACAATATATTAAGCCTGATATGTTGCCAGCTTATTTTTTTTATTTTTATTTTCTTGTTATATGGTCTTTTGACTGGTTCAGTTTGAAATATTGACTCCCTTGGATTTAAATTCGGGTCAATGGATAGGTTAGCATCCAGATTCCTAAAGCTGCACTTACCATGTAAACTTCATTTTGCTTTTTTTTTTTTGCACATGCCTCAGAAAACTTTGTGCTGTTGCATAAGTTTTATCTAGTTTGGTTGTCGGTTGGTTTTGCTATTGGTAGGCTATTGGTACTCTCTGGCTGACATTACCCTTTTTTGACAGAAATGAACTGCACGTAGGTTGTGCATGTTGTGCGAAAAATGAACAAAAGTAAAGAGGGATTAATTTTGTCAATTCTCTCTACAGTACCATGCATGGATAAAAAAAAAAGGAAAAATAGGCTATGAAATTGACAATATTTATGTGGTCATGCAAAAATAATCTTTATGATATTTATCTATTTCATTTCCTTGTTTAATGAAACAGGGGCGTGGGATATATAACCTGTCTCATGGCGTTGGCAAGAAGGAATAACCTGCCCTTTCTTTCAGCTGACCAGTAAATCTGGTCTCAAAACAAATTTTTTTTTTTTTTTTTTAATTTTACATTTCAGTACTTCTTTAGCTGGTACTTCAGTGCCACACCTTGGTATATGGGTGGTTTTTTTTTATTTCCTTTTTACTTGCCACTGTTTGAGGATTTCAAGTTTCCCTTGCTAATAAGAAATTATTTGTCTATTGCCTTCTGTGCTTATTTTATTTGGTGCGTTCTTGTATGATATCTCACTTCATAAAGCACCATAGACTTGTCATTTTGTATGTTTCCATTATATTTTCATTTTCAAAACTCGTTAAACTTAAAATTCTAATGTTAAAATAAAATTGTTAGAAATAATTGATATCAATTCCTCTACAGCTTATGCAAAAGAAAACGATAGTCGCATCAGATATATATTCAAAAATAATTTATATCAATTCCTCTGACTGATTTTTTTATTAATTTGATGAAAGTGTGATATCTAGATAAAATGGGTTGGTTTATTTCGCTCTATCTTAAAAAATAGTAAAAAATTTGATATCTGGATAAAACTGTGTTTTTCTACTTATCTTAAAAATAGTAAAAAAATTAAAAAAATATAAAATTTGGTCTACAAATAAATATTTATATAGGGATCATGTTGAACGGTTGAGATTGATCATTAAGATTCTGAATAGATAGAAAATTACTTGATTTGAAAATTTTGAATCATCCA
The DNA here is from genome assembly GCA_964058825.1 of Carex arenaria. Taxonomy (NCBI): domain Eukaryota; kingdom Viridiplantae; phylum Streptophyta; class Magnoliopsida; order Poales; family Cyperaceae; genus Carex; species Carex arenaria. The sequence goes on from CAXKVW010000191.1 coordinate 280,259, forward strand.
AAAACAATAATTTTCTACCTATCTTTAAAATTAGTAAAAAAATTCGGTCTGCAAATACATATTCATACGAAAATCATGTTGAACGGTTCAGATTGACCGTTAGGATTTTGAAAACGAAAATATTAATTCGTATTACAGACCAAATCGCGCTATGCATAGTACCATAGACTCACTCGATAACAATTCTATATCTTGAGTAAAGAAATTGAGAGAATTGATTGCATTTTAGATATTTTCAATTAATTTCGGTAGGGCTGCACAAAAATTTCGTAGTTCGTGATTTGATTCGAGTTTGATTCGAAATAGTTTGAAATTAATTCAAATCAAACTCAAACTGGACCTGGTTCGTTCAAAATAGGTTCGCAAACTATTATAGTTCGAATCTCAAAGTAAAGTGAACTGTTGATTTCCACTGATGACTTAAAAGTTAAAACATAAGGCCGCCCAGCCATCAGTCATAACTCGTAAGTCGTAACCCTCGCTCTCAGTTTTGAAATCCTAGGCGACTTTCACCTCTCGCTCTCAGCAACTATAATCACTCTTCCTTGTTGTAAAAAAGTTCGTTAAAGATTCGAAATTAAGTTTGTAAAAAATTCAATTCAAAATTAATTTAAATCTAATTCAAATTAGGATAAGTTCAATTCAGTTTGATTCATCAACAGCCCTAAATTTTGGACACATTTACAGTAATTAAAACACAGATATTTTCTTTACGGTTCCGTTTCTTGATTTTAGCAGGAAATTCACGACAGGATTTCGAGGGAAAAAATACGAAGTGAATACGTGAATACGTCTATTTTGTCATCTCTGCTTCCGCTCAGGTACACCTTAGAATTCTAATTCCATTTCGTGTTTCATGCAATTTTGCATCAGAGTGTAAATGTGACTTAAAAAATATGAATTGAAAATCTTTTAATTTTTATGAGAAGAAAGCTACTGAATTACTGATGTACACGAATATAAATTTAATTTTTGTAATGTAGAATTAAAAAAAAATGCTGTCGCCAAAATTTAGGATCGGTTCGGAAAAACCTATTTGGATTTCTATCTAGAACTCGAGCTTTCTAACCGACCCTCCGAGTCTGAACGCACCTTTGCTTTTTGAACTGGAGAGGAATGTTAACCCAAGCTGACCCCTTACGATACCTCTCTCTTCTCCAATTCACACTACACAGAACAGAATCATCGAAAACCCTAACATAGTGAGAAATAGAAGAGACGATCAAAGCATCAGTCAGTCACAAACAACTAGAAGTAATGAAAGGAAGAATCGGCGTAACTCGAACATAAGGTGAGTCTCTTCCGATTCTAGGGTTCCTCCGCCCAAAACCAAAACGCTCTAGTCGGATCGGATCGGATCGGATCGTAGGCTGCAGATTGATAGATTTTCCAAACCGTTTGGCAGCAACGCAACAATGGAAGTCATTAGTTTTAAGTAAGGTACTTTACAAACCATACAATAGGTGGGCCCTGGGCCCCAGCTGGACACCCCCTCGCACGGTCTATAGTGGATGTTGTATTCTCTTTTTGTAGTTTTTTGGAGAACTGATGGCTTCAGGACAGGATTTGGAAATGGAGGCAGCAAAATTACTCGAGAGACTCATCCAAGAGTCTAAGGATGAGCCGGCTAAGTTGGCAACGAAACTTTACATGGTACATAGCACATACTTTTTTGTGTATACCAAAATTCGTTAACTTAATTAATTGACTCAATGCAAGATGACAGGGAGACTAATGTTAAATTGTCGTGTTCTGTATTTTTGTTGTCCTTTCCAAAATTGCCCTTGCAGCCCTTTATTTCTTAATTAATACATTTTGTTGATGTTCAACGTTTCTGCTCAGTAAAACATTGAGGTGCATGCACCAATAAAATGGCCTTTGTTGATAAATGTTGACCAATTACTTAATATTCTTACTCCTATTTGGATATCCAAATTAATAGAATGATCAATCTGACTTTTGGGTTGACAAACGCATGGATGACACCAATCTAAGCAGTGATTGGTTGCTAATGGTTTTGCAATTTTACTATTTCTACAGATATGTCTCCATATGAAGAGGAGCGGTAAGGAGAACACACTGCCATTTCAAGTCATTTCAAGGTATTCTTGCTTCTTCCTTTTTTTTTGTTACACCAAATACTATACCATAACTGCCAGCACAGTCCACAGAAACAGACAAACCATGTATTATACTGAACAATCTCAATAGAACATCTTGCATTGCGTCCCAGTAATAACTGCACTTTTTTATTTTTCAACTTGAGACCAAGTGCAACAAGGCATCTTTTTATTTTTCTTAATTACAGAACTCTCGACACCTTAAGTTAACACCCATGGAAGGTCTCATTTGAACTATATAACACCTCAACCGGAATAATTTGTTCATTAGCTTTATTCTGACAGGGATATTACATTTTATAGTAACACGAACAATTAATTTATAGTACAATAAGGCTATCTATTCGCCGCACTAAGCTTGTCTCTAGTTTCTCTCCATGTGTTTAGACACTAGCAGACGTAGAAACTGCTAGTTATTAACCTTTGCAATATGTAATGAATAAATTTTTTTTTGCCTGGTTTCTTTTATCTCAGAAACAAACAAACACAACTAAAGGCTGTTTATTTTCTTTCGTATAATATAGTCTGTCTTGAGAACTTATAGTTAGAATTCCTTAATACCAAATTCATAAAAACTAGCAAGAGTAATTTTCTTTTGTAATTTTTGTATTTTAACAACAAGTTCATATTATGATCCACGGCGGCTGGATAACAAAGAAGGCATTGATGTGCAATTTTACTTGTTAGTGCTATGGTTTCATTTGCCGGACATACTGGTTACATGCTTTATTATGTGCATAGGCATAGACACAAGTTCTTTTCTAAACGAACAAGTCTTTCTCTCTCTCACTCAAACACACACTAGAGAGAAGCATCAAAATAAATAATTACATAAAATACTTGTAAGAATTCTGCGTGGCTGGATTTTTCTATTGGTGGTCGAAAATTGGTATTTTTTAAAGGCTCACTAAACATCTTTCTTTATTTCCAGGGCCATGGAGAGTGTGGTTAATCAAAACAGACTGGACATGAATGCTTTGATTGAGGCGGCTAGGCAAGCACCAATGCCTGGTGTACCTCATCCCGGGGAAGGTGCAAGTGGGAGTGCCTCATTAAAGGAAAATGAGATGGCTGCAAATCAACCACATGCAAGTGGAGGGGAAGCATCTGGAAGAAGTGCACAAACACATCCTGGTCCGTGGAATGTTACAGTAGGTAATTGACAAAATTTTACAAAACTTGTTTTGGGTTCTTTTGTATATTAAACTTATTTTACTTTAAAAAAACACTCAACAGTACTTGTATTTACAACCCTAGTACTCACAATTTGTGCATATTTGCAAATGGTGCTATGCCATTGGATTAAGGGTTTTGTTATTCTCAACAATATTTCCCTCTCAATAATGTACTTCTCTTATCATAGTGATAGGTGATTTATTATATGGGTTGGACCTATGCTTTTTACTGTACTGTCTTATAATGGTGTCGTGGTTAACTAAAAAAAAGCTAACAACTGAGTTGGATATTGGGTTTTTGGTTTTGGGTATAGCATACAAATGAAGCAAATTCTCTCTCTCTCTCTCAGACGTGTGCGCATGTGTGTTTTTCTCTCCCACTCCAATAAAATTATGCACGTCCTGTTTATTTTTTAAATGTGCACTTTATTGAATAAAGTAAACATGATATCTAATAAGGTTTATTTTATCTATTTTACTCAATCCATATTTCAGTGTTTGATTTTGTTAGCAGGCATACAAAATTGTAAAACATTTGAAATGCTTGGTGCGCTGTTTGCAAATACATTTAAAAACTTGTGCAACTCCAAACATTTTAAAACAGGGGCCTATTTGATAATAGGAGAAGCTTCAGGAATAAGCTTCATTTTTATCATTTCTTTACTTTCTTTTTCATTTGTTTGCTAGTGAAAAATTTATTTACTTGTAGGCTTGACAGATGCATTGCCTAGGCATGAAATGTCTCAAGCAGATGACACTAGATCCCAAAATTCACAAGATGTCTCTAGGCACGACTCTGTGAAATCTGATGAACAGTCAGAGAAAACAAAGAACACCGAGAAGAGAAAAAGGCAAGATCTAAGATCTACTTCTGATTTACAAGAGAACCCTAAATCAGACACTGCAAACTCCAGGAAGGGGAAGCAAGCAGCCAGAGGAGCACCTCGGGTTCAGATCCAGCCTCCTAGCAAGGGGGGGGATCAGGACCATATGGACCTGGTCCATGGTAGACAGTCTTACCCACCTAAGCCAGATGGTGTGGGGCTGTTTGCCGGGAGGCCCGTTATGAGTAGTCAAGGTCTGCCTCATTTCTCTTCTGGCATGGGAAATATACCCTTTGAGATGCAGAAAGCTGCCATGAACCCTAGAGGGGCAGCTTTTGGGCCCGGAATGGGCTGGAGCCAGATGAATCAGGCCATGAGGGGTAATGCACCACAAGGATCTGTTCCTGGTCTTTTGCGACCTCCCCTTGGAGTTAGTCTAGAAGGTACCTAATAGTTAATATATGTTTTGAAACCAAATTGCTTGCGTGTTTACTAATTCCTTCAACTGTAAAATAAAAGGAGTATAGTTTTTATCTTAGAAATTTTGCAAGCCTTTAAAAAACGTTTAATGACATTTAATGGTGGGGTGCCATTTGACGGCTTAAATGGTTTAAACCCCTTTAAACGCCATTTAAAAATGCATCTTTTTAGAGAATTCTATCGTTAGGAGTTCAATTAAACAGTTAAACGATCTGACAACAAGCTTAATTGCATTTTTTTTAGAATTTAAATCGGCTGAAATTCAAGATTCCCTGAAATTCCTGAAATTTGAGATCCCAGTCGTTCAATTTTTTATGTGCACGCATCTCGAAACAGCTGGTTTTTCAGCGCACGCATCTCGGACAGTTTGACGGCTGGATCTGAATTTCAGGAATTTCAGGAACACTGTTCATTCATCTCGAATTTCAGCAGATTCGGATCCTTTTTTTTAAAGCTTGATCTTTTGTGCGGTCAAACTTTAATTGAGCTACACTTCCAATTTTGTGGGTCAACTTTATTAATTGGTCAATTTTTTTGAAGGAAAAGGGAACCCTGTTGCTGGAGGCGGCATGTTCAGTTCTTTCTCTGCACAGGAGCTTCCTGCTGCATCCCACCAGGCAGGACCCCAATTTGGGAATCCTGAACCTCAGCACCAAATGGCAAGGAATCTTCAGATGTTTCCTGGGTCCCATTCAACTGAGAGAGGCAAAGAATCATTTAATCCTGCCAATCCCCAGTTTGGTTCAGCATCTCATGCTGGCGATATGGCCTCTCAGTTTCTTCCCCCTGGGTCCGATAGTAGACCACCTTACTTTGGCCAGGTACAATATTTCTCTTTTGTTATTAAGGTGTGCTCCTTTCGGGGTAGGAGAGGTAAGGGCAGAATTGGTAGGGCATGACAAGCCCTGCCTGAACTCTATAATTCTGTTCTTTCCTATTTTATTGGAGAAACTTAAATGCTTCCTTATTTGAGTGGATGGAGAAGAAAAAAAAATAATAGTAAGAAGAAAAATGACAAGATAAAGGGAAATATTTTGTACTAACTAAGCATAAAGTAAAACATTGAACCTTTCTTATACGTTTAATGACAAAAAACAAAATATAATGATTGGAAAAGGAGAAATGAGTTTGATTCCTTGCTATTTAGAGGATATTATTCTATTACGTAGCGATACACATCTACAAATGTATTTATTAAGATATGCATGGGATTTTCTCTTTCCATAATGTTGTTGTCTGCCTACTTAGGAGAGTTGGAGGTAACTGCTTTCTTTCCCGTCTTTTCTATAAAAATAATCAAGTAATCATAAATGTTTATGTTATTGTAGAAGAATAGAAATATTGCAGAGAAAATGGAAATTGAATTTGAATTTGAATTGTAGCTTATACACTGTTACATTAACAATGGCTATTGTTAGGGAGCTTGTCTCCTTGAGTACACAACCAGTTATCAGTACCAATATCTTTTAGTCTCCAGCAGTCTCTCGTAGGTCTTTAAACAGAAATAAACTTGAATCCCCATGTTGAAACAGGGAGGTGGTATGCAAGGACAGATGAGCAATATAAAAACTGCATCAAGACCTGATCTGGGTCTACCAGAGCATAGGATGCCTCAACCTTCTATGGCTCCGAATGTGCCATTCAAAGAGCATCAATTGAAGCAACTCAGAGCACAGTGCCTCGTGTTTCTTGCATTCAGGTATATCTCTATCCTGTGTTAGACATTCTGTTTTCTCTAGATTTGCAAAGAATTATTTTTGTTGCTGTTGTTATTATGCAGAAACAACATGGCACCAAGGAGGCCACATCTCGATATTGCACTTGGTCTTGGTGAAAACTTACCAGTTGAGAGTAAGCACTCATCAAATACTTCCATCACCTGTTTTTTTTCTCTCAACCTTACTCAAATCTCAGATTAATCTTGAAAGGTATGTGGTTTCTTGAATTTCAGCGTAAAAATGTGCACTAAGTTTCTTGCTGTTTGTTGTACCTGTTGGATTAGGTGGCAGTGCGGGAGGCCAGATGGGTAGTGAGAGTAGAGGCACGGATAACTCTACAAAGGAGACAATGGCCAACAGTCAGGACAGCTCTGGTTTATTTGGCCGACCATCTACCGGCAGCACCATGGAGACTGCTTCATCTTCTAAGGAACCAAAAAAACCTGCTAACAAGAAACAAAAGCGTGCTGCCTCGAGTGCTGACAAGTCGAGTAATGAGCCAGAGAACAAGCAAACTGTGCCTACTAAACAGCCTAATGCAGCCGGTGCACAGATCTCGAGACATCCAGGCCCTGTAGGTGCTAATCTCAATGCAGCTGCTGCTATGCTTCAGAGTCGTGCTTTTCTTAACCAAGCTATGGTAGCTGCTGGTGGCAACAACCCAAGCAGCTTGGTTAGGCATGATTCAACTTCTAGGGATGCTCACATGCTAACAAAAGTGATGAATAATGAAGGGGAGGATGCTAGCAATTCCTCACCTTTTGGTGCCAGAGGGAGGGTGCCTGTGAGTACTGAACCGGTGGCCTCATCTGCCCCAGTTCATGGTTTTCCAGGGCACACTGCTTCAAGTAATGTGCTTAGTGAGTTTGACCAATGGGTTTACCAAGAGGAAGGTGGTACTTTTGAGCTGGACAATGTACCCAGCTCACCTCCCAAGTATACCACCTGTGAGAAATGGGTGATAGACTATCAAACAAGAAGAGAGGATGCAGGAAAGAAATGGGTTGAAAGATTGAAGAAGGGGGAGAAGAGAATGGTGGCATCCTTTGAGAAATTAAAGGTATGGAAGGTTACTTATGTTATCATCCATGATCAGCAAGCGTTTACTTATATTATTGGGATAGGGGGAGGGGTAAGTTTGGAATGAGATTAGATCAATTACACGGGTAAAGTTTCACTGTGCTATCTCTCAGAGTCTTACAGTGTTGAGACATCAGTTAGAGATTCCAGACCGAAGGTCTTATTATGTGTCATTTTTTCCTATTGAATTAGGTTTGCTACTTGCATGTACATATCTGAACATCATTAGATTTTCCACTGTTTCACAGGCCTATAAAAGCTTCATGTTACCCATTTGTATGTTTGTTAAGAGCACTGTTATAATAACCATCCAGCACCAGTTCTTGTTTATTTATATATTAGGTTTTACTGTCAATAGATGAACTAAAAAGTGAACCTCAAGATAGATTTATCTGACAGTTGTTGGTATAACTGACTCATACTTCTTGCAGTTCCTTTACGGGAGCCCCTCTATAAATACATGTTTGACATATTCTGCATTTTCTTTGTACCATATGCGTTTACTTTCTAAATTGTGTTTCCATCAGGAAACTGTAAGCTCATCAGAAGATATAGCAGCAAAGAGAAAGAGTGTTATTGAGTTGAAAAAGCTTCAGCTTCTTCAACTTCAACGCCGTGTACGCAGGTAATTATGACATCAAGTTTTGTTGTTATTGTTGTTGCTCTTGGGCAAACAAGCACTTCTTAATGCTATTACTGTTTTGTTGGGCAGTGATTTTATGAATGACTTTTTCAAGCCAATCAAAGCCGACATGACACGCATAAAATTGTTTAAGAAATCTCGACATGGTAGACGTGTAAAGCAGCTTGAGAAAATTGAACAAAAGATGAAAGAAGAAAGGCAGAAGCGTATTCGAGAGAGGCAGAAGGATTTCTTTGGTGATGTTGAAGCTCACAGGTTAGCCTACTTGTTTTTTGACTACCTGGCATTAAGTTGATGGTGGCAATTAGTTCCTCATTTTTAAAGTGGTTCTGATGCCTGCTGAATATCTTTGGACAAGGACATATAAAACCACTTAGGTCCCATTTTTAATTCTTCATTAAAGGCATTTGTTCTTTGTTTTTAAATTTTAGAGAAAGCATATCCTAACTCAAATGTAAAAAAAACTTTTGAGTGCTTTGCGAAATCTAAAATATTGCGCTGTAAAATAGACAAGCGTCATGCATCTCTTCTCTCAACTCGAGAAGTACAGCCATATTTTTGCAGTTCCATTATTTACTCAAAAGTTGCACTCCTTTTGCCACTGTTTATCTACAAGGAGGGTAATTAATTTTTGTAATGAAATGGATGGCTACATATGATATGTTTGCTCTTTTATTGGAGTGCATGCTGATTAATTCCATATTTGATAGGGTATCAACTGTTTCTCACTCGCATCCTATAACTTGAGGGTTTCCTTTTGAAAGTTGTCGACAATTGTCGGCAATGAATATATTGATAAAGAAAATATTTACAAGTCACTGTCTCAAAATAAATAATCCTATTTGCTAAATAGGACTGTAAGAAGGGCGCAGTATGCCCCTGCCTGGTCTAATATACCCTTACCACCCCTAATTCTATACAAAGAGTTCCCAATTATGCATATAACTTGAGGTTTTCAAGGGCACATAAGTTCTTCTGACTAAATAATTCTTGCTAGGGGCATACTGTGTAGCTTGTATAACTTCTTCATTATTATTAATATCAAGGGATATAGTTTTAGTTACATATGGAATTAAATATTAACTGAGTACACTGTTCTATGGTCAAGTGTATTTCTCTTAACTTAGTATGAACAATTTTTGTCTGATATATTTTTTTAACTCATATTGCGCAGTGCACTAAGAAGAATTGTCCAAGTTATTATTCTTATCTTATTTCACGATTGTTACCAGACTGTAATGTTAATTTACTTTATTTGGGAAAAACAGAGAGAAGCTAGAGGATGGATTTAAGGCAAAAAGAGAGAGGTGGAGGGGATTCAACCGCTTTGTTAGAGAGTTCCACAAAAGAAAGGAGAGGATTCATAAGGAGAAGATTGATCGCATCCAACGCGAAAAGATTAATCTCCTCAAGAACAATGATGTTGAAGGCTATCTCAGGATGGTCCAGGTCAGCCCTTTTATCATTCTCTTTTGTATCCTTTTTCCTGTCAATTCCTTAATTGCTATTAATAGGTTTTTGTCATGGTTCAATGGAACTACTGTCAATTATGCAACCATGTCATTTAGTTCCAAAGTTCATCATTCGAGGTTCATAATTTGGTTTAGTAATGTTAGTGTTGCCCCTTCCAATCTCAAATTGATTTGGAATCACAATGCCTTCCAAGTCTTGTGCATTTATTTAGCTTAAACACAAGATGGAGTTTACACATCATGTTCCCAGCCCTATGTTTGCATTAAGTCTAGGTTCTACACTTGTTTAATTGACAACATACTTTCAATTAACATCCTGCATGAGTTCATATTCATTCATCTAAGAAGATGTTGCTAATGTGTGTATATATGGAAGGAATGGAACTTTGGTACCATAATCCATGTGACCTTGTGCCATATGCCTTGTAGGATACCAAATCAGATCGGGTGAAACAGCTCCTTAAAGAGACCGAGAATTATCTCAGAAAATTGGGGTCTAAGCTGAAGGATGCCAAGGCCATGGAGGATAGCAGGGGTGGGAGTTCACAAGATAGGAATGAGATGGGAATTGAGCTTGAAGAAGAAAGTGACAACCCTCAGGTTCTTACTGTGCCTTGACATTCATTGTTTTTCTACATTTTTTGGACTGTTGTAACTGTTTGGCTCTGGATGTTTCAGCACTATCTTGAGAGCAATGAGAATTACTATAAATTGGCACACAGGTAATTTGTCAATCTTGATGTTTTAGCTCTATTTTTACAGAGTGTTGCACATGAGCAGCTCATACTGCATCTAATTGTGATAATATTTGTTTAATCAGTGTCAAAGAGACCATTAATGATCAGCCAACATATCTTCAAGGAGGAAAGTTGCGCGAGTAAGCAAAATTTAATCTCTGTCTTAACCTTTTGGAGCCTTTTAGATTTTGAGGCGATTATTTTTATTATCCAAGTTGCATAGTGCTATTATCCAAGTTGCATAGTGCTGTTATGTTCATACTCCAATATTGTAAACAATCGAATAAATCTAGTCACAAGGAATATATTTGGGCTCAATAGCTGCACAACCTGTTGCATCTTCTGAAGTTAAAATTTTTGAACTCATATATATACAATGTGAGATAATACATGCTATCTTTGTATTTTCAAAATCTCACTGTGCATACCTAAACTGCAGATATCAGTTGAATGGATTACGATGGCTGGTGTCCTTGTACAACAACAACTTAAATGGAATCCTTGCAGATGAAATGGGTCTTGGAAAAACTGTCCAAGTACACATCTTAGCCATTTTTATTTATTTCCCAATGTATGATGTGTAATAACTGACATGGTTGCATTGTTTTGCTAGTCTATTATAAATTTGCAAAATCAGCGAAGTTATTAATTTTTTTACACAGCATAATTTATCTTCTTGCATAGTAAAACAACTTGCCTGGCTTCTCACTTCTTACCTTCTACCTGTTCTCTTGCACTGCATTAAATAGACAAACAACTGAACTACTGAACTAAGTAACTAACAAATTATTATGAAATAAGATAAAGAACAAAATAAGAAGTTCAAATAAGGAGAGGAATTGCTGTATTGAAATGAGGACATAAAGGTCTAGGGAGTACCAGACATGCTAACTACTCAAGACTCTCTTAAAAAAAAAAACTACTCAAGACTCTAGAATGATAAGAGCATCCAGTACTAGACATGTGAAAAAAAGACTCTAGAATGATAAAGAGTATCCATTTTTTTTTTTTTTTTACTCAAATTTTGTTCTGGCAGGTTATCTCTTTGTTATGCTATCTCATGGAGGCAAAGAATGATAGAGGACCATTTTTGGTTGTGGTACCATCCTCTGTTCTTCCAGGATGGGACTCTGAACTTAACTTCTGGGCACCAAGCATAAATAAAATCGTTTATGCAGGCTCTCCTGAAGAAAGACGCAGGCTTTTTAAGTAAGTTCATATTTCTTTATTAATTTTTTTTTTCATGAGTTAATCGTTACTATATTAGCTTTTAAATTATTAAAGCTCTATGACCTGTCACATAAAAGCCCCCAGAACTTCAGAGTATGCACAAGGATCACCTATTCACCTACATTGGATCATTGAAGGGTATAATGGGATTATTAAAAGAATATGGATATATTACCAAATTTTAGCAAGATAAAAAGTCTTGAGTGGTTACATTGATGCTTTTAAAAGTTGAATTATAATTTTCGAACATTAGTTGGCACATGACCAAGTCTGACGGTTAAGTTGTCATCTCCTAAGTTTTGACCAGTTCTATTTATTTTAACTTTTTTGCTTATTTTGTTCTGCACATTCTTCGTCTTCTTATTTTCCTTAATTATTTTATTCATGTTTTCCGAAATTCTTAAATAATTTTACCTGTTATTTCTTTTGCTTTCAGAGAGATGATAATTCATCAGAGGTTCAACGTCCTGCTCACCACATATGAGTACCTGATGAATAAGCACGACCGACCTAAGCTCAGCAAGATACAATGGCATTATATTATAATTGACGAGGGACACCGCATCAAGAATGCATCTTGTAAACTCAATGCAGATCTGAAGCATTACCAAAGTTATCATCGGTTGCTTTTGACTGGAACACCTCTTCAGGTAATTAATTAATAACAACTATTATGAAAGTATTTAATTGCACTTCTACATGTAGAAGTTTTAGCCGACCTGCAATCCACCAAAATTTGTTATCCTTTTTAAAATGAGTAATATCATATGTACCCAATATTTTTTATTGTGACCTTGCTTCATCATGTATGTAGTGATACTGATAGGGATGTAGTTTAGGCGTCTCTGCAGATAAAACAAGATGGTATTAAAGGAAAATTGAATGTTCTCTAGAATTGTGCACAATGTTTATGGTGCGCACTATGCACATAACTTTCCCTTGTCCGCTGGGGTACATGCAACCAGGGGCGGAACCAGGATTTGAGTATGGGGGGGCTAAACCATAGTGACAAATCAAAAGTTCGGGTTCAGTTCGGCAGGGTCAAAAATTCGTGATTCGGGTATAATTCGGAAATGATTCGGTACAACAAGGAAGAAAAAAAAACCCTCAAAAACAGAAAAAAAAATCAAAAAACAAATTTGGCGTTTTTTCACATTTATCGCGAATAATTCGCCGATTCGCGTTTTATAAGCATTTTATTCGCGAATAAAACATATTATATGTTTTTACGTGTTTTATTCAGAGTTCGGTTTGGATATGTCAGAAAAACGAATTAATCGCAAATTAAACACAAATTAATTGCGAATTATGTGACTATGGGCTAAACAATATCTTTTAGAAAAAAAATATTGCATCAATCTGGTGCATACCTATGTTTCTAAATCCTATGGCCTATGGTACAACTTTTTTTGGAAAGGTTTCTTTTTCTTTTTCACTGCACACAAGGAAATCGAAGCATCCAAATAGGCATGGAAGCCCAGTCCGTGATTTTGAGTTTTTAAGTTTTACATTCAAGCCCCTTTAAATTTGTTAAATTATTATAGGGGGTGCTGATACATATAAACGAAAAAAATCACTAAAGTTTCTATATACTTGATAATAAAATTTGAAAATCTTGGGGTGGCTTAGCACCCTGAGTTTACACTATGATCCGCCCCTGCATGCAACATTTAGGTCTTTTGCAGGGTCATACAGGGGATTTCGCCTATGTATGAACTGTTAAATTCTTGTTTTTTTACTTTTTCAAACAATGTTTTTTTAGAATAATCTTGAGGAGCTATGGGCGCTTCTGAACTTCCTGTTGCCCGCTATCTTTAATTCGTCAGAGGACTTCTCGCAGTGGTTTAACAAGCCCTTTGAGAGTAGTGGCGACAATTCTCCAGATCAAGTAAGATTTTTAGCAACTTGTTTTGTATCCTTCTGGTGTAACCTGTAAACCTTTTAGTGGTACTTATCACCACGATTTACTTGTCAATAAATACTTCGTTGACCAAGAAACTGAGTCGTATTGGATTTTTTTTTTTTTGAGATCCTTGATTTGTGAGAAATTTGAGTAACAAATCGAAGCTAGTATTCAATCCTTTTGCCCTTTGTTAATAATGGAGCTGAAAGTCTTATTTTTTTTTTTCTCTTTAAAGGCTTTGCTTTCCGAGGAAGAAAATCTTCTTATCATAAACAGGCTCCACCAAGTTCTTCGCCCATTTGTGCTACGGAGGCTTAAACATAAGGTACAGAAGCATGTCTGCTCTCATTTTTCTTGGAATTTAAACTTTGAACTCGAGAAAATCAGAACATGAGATGCAATTTAGTTATTTAGATGGTTAGGTATTTTAATTTTTTTGAAAAATGATGGTTAGGTATTTAAAACCTTCTATTTGGTATTTATGTCGCATAGGTGGAGAACCAATTGCCTGAAAAGATTGAAAGACTTGTAAGATGCGAGGCTTCAGCTTACCAAAAGCTTCTGATGAAACGTGTGGAGGATAATCTTGGCAAACTTGGCAGCACAAAGGTTGTGAAAGGTTTAAATATTGGGTAGCGGGCTTGTAGCAGTGGTCATTTACCATAGAGGATAGCGGCCATTTAGCAGCCGCTATCAGTTCATAGCTGTCGTGATTGCAACTATTTTCTTGTAGTGTGTAGGCCATGAATAATCTTACCAGAGTGAAATGTAGAAGTTAATCAACGTTTCCTAATAGGGATTATGAGAAATTAAGCATCACAATGTTTCGTAGAAGTGGGCATATATAAAATATTTTCTCAGTTATTAAAATTAAAACTGCAAGAATATTAAAAAGTTCCACTAAATTGGCACAAAGTCTGCTATGGCGCTAAGTCGTCTGCTGTTGTTTAAAACACTATTGTGGAATTTTGGTTAGCGACTACCAAATCTATTCTAAAGCGGCTGCTATTTAAATCACTGGACAATATTCCACTCTCTTATGTTTCAACTCTTTAGCTGGGTTTTTACTATAATTACAAGTCCTTACGTATATTTACATTTTTTACAGAGTCGCTCTGTGCATAATACTGTGATGGAGCTACGTAATATTTGCAACCATCCGTACCTTAGCCAGCTGCATTCTGATGAGGTATTTTTTTTTTGCGAAAAGATATCTTAGGAATATATTGCAGTGTCAATCCAGGTCCAAGTGTTTTTCTTTCTCTATGTTTTATTTTTTTCTTCATTTTTTGTGCTTAGTTGGGGTTTTATGAAAGAATGTGATTACTATGCTGCACAATAGTGAACATAAACCAGAGGAGTTCCTTTAGTGGACCTACTTTGATTTTTGTTTACTGATTCCTACTTTCTTTTTCTTTTTGGGTGTGTGTAGGTGGATAACATGCTTCCACAACATTTTCTGCCAAATATTGTGAGGCTCTGTGGAAAGCTTGAGATGCTGGATCGGTTACTACCCAAACTGAAAGCTACTGGTCACCGGGTATATGTCAAGCCATTCTGCAAACATAAGAAAAAAGAAAGATAAAAGAAACAAAAATTAGGAATGCAAAATTGGCACTGAAAGGTGATTAGGTTTCTTACATGTAGCGAGATAATTTGTTTGTTTGGGATAAATTGCAGGTCTTGCTTTTCTCGACGATGACTAGGTTGCTTGATGTCATGGAGGAATACCTTTCATGGAAAAAGTATAGGTACCTTCGATTGGATGGTCATACTTCTGGGATGGAAAGAGGAGCTCTTATTGAGGAATTCAACCGCTCAGATTCACCGGCTTTCATATTTCTCCTTAGGTATTGTACCTGATTTTTGTTGATAGTTATTTCTAGTTTTGCTTTAATCTATTATTGAAGGAGTACATGACCTTAACAGCTTTAAGCTTGTAAAGCAATTGTTTTTTATGAATGTGTCCTGTGTTAAAATCTAAGGATACCTTGTTATTCGTTTTTCAAGCCATCGTCTTCAGTGTGATAAGCAAGTGGAATATTTTAAAGCCAACAGAATCAATCAAGCAATCCGCTTAACATTTACATTAATTTATTGGTTGGCAAAAATTGTGGTAGGGTGAGAATTAGAAGTTTTGTTAATTAATATGTGTCATATAGGCTTTAAGAGTTGATGAAAAAACTTTTAAATTTTGTGTTAAGTGACATAAGCTTGTTTTCATAGATCATTTTCTCAAATGAGAGGTTATTTCTTTCCTTAAAATTGTAGCATTCGAGCTGGAGGTGTTGGTGTGAACCTTCAAGCTGCTGATACTGTTATTATTTTTGATACTGATTGGAACCCTCAGGTAAAGGCTTTAGGAAATCTAAGCTTCTTCATTACCTTATTTTACATTTTGTTCTATCATATTTCACATGTATTTTACTTTGGGGCTTTCAGGTTGACCTTCAAGCACAGGCTCGGGCCCACAGGATTGGACAAAAGAAGGAAGTCCTTGTTTTGCGTCTTGAGACAGTAAGCATCTCGTATTCTGTTATTGGAAACAATTATTGGAGTATTGTTTGAAGTATTGCTGAAGATGATTGGTACCAACACCTTCGTATACAGAAAAATTAGCACTAAACAAGTATTGAACTAGACTGACCAAGGATTATAATTTCTAATCAATTGATCAGCTGTACCAGCTCCATTTTTAATCTATTGATTTGTTTATGCTTTTGAATTGTCGTCTTTCCTTTTTTTGTCAAAAAGGTCCAAAGTGTAGAGGAGCAAGTCAGAGCTTCAGCTGAACACAAGCTTGGGGTTGCTAACCAGAGCATAACTGCCGGTTTCTTCGACAATAACACAAGGTGCATTATTCTTTTACACAAAATTCTCTGAATGAAGTTCTTCAGATAAGAATAAGGTAAAGGATATGTGTTATTTGATTAATCTTGCAGTGCTGAAGATAGACGAGAGTATCTAGAAAATCTCTTGAGGGAGTGCAAGAAAGAAGAATCTGCTCAAGTGTTGGGTGATGATGCTCTGAATGAACTCCTGGCCCGCAGGTAAGTTTTTGGAATTTTTTAGAGTTTTAAATCGTCAATGGTAAGCCACATGCTCAGTGTTTTGAATAATTATTTACTTCATTAGATAATGTGGAGTTTGTTTTGTTATATTGCAGTGAACCTGAAATAGATGTCTTCGAATCCATTGACAAGCAGAGGCAAGAAGCAGAAATGGTATGAAGTTCTCGATACTTGTGCTTGATGAAATAATAATATTGTTACTTAATATTAGAATTTGAATAAAATAAATTGTTCTTGCATGCCATTAAAAGCATTAAAATCTCATGGTTACTGCTGCTCAGAATGAGAATCTGCCATTTGCTCTTCTATAACATGTAATATCATCTAGATTCTCTCCTCCTTTTGGCAAAGTATGATGTCCTCTTTTTGCTCATGGTGTAAGACAAGCACCATGGGGGAATTTCAGTGTCTTTAATGTGAATTGGGAAAGTAACGGAGCATATTTTTCATGGTTAATATAGTTATACATGACATAATAACACTTTTGAGTTTAAATTGCTCCAAAAAAACATATTCCATTTATCATTTATGTTTGTCTTCTCTGATATCATGATCTTTTAGGCTGCTTGGCGAGCGTTGTCTCAAGCAGGTCCAACGGATCAGTCTCTTCAACTACCCTCACGTCTTGTCACAGATGATGACTTGGCAGCTTTTTGCAAAGCCATGAGGGTTTTTGAAACGCCAGCCAAACCGGCACCACCATCAACCTCAGGCTCAAAAAAGAAAAGAGGGTATCTTGGTGGTACTGACACAGTGCAATATGGCAGAGGCAAACGGGCCCGTGAGGTGAGTAAATTGTGACCATTCGGAAAGCATTTTGCTTCAATACCTGCTAAATGTTTGATTTGTGTTTACTGTTTAAGCTAGGGTGTTCAGTTGAATTACCATGCTTTGATCTCCCTTTGGGACCTTCACTTTTTCTCTGTGATCTAATTCCACAAAATTTTGTTCTGCAGGTGCGTTCTTATGAGGACCAGTGGACTGAGGAAGAGTTTGAAAAGCTTTGTCAGGCTGAATCACCAGATGCATCACCTACCAGGAACACTGCTGCACCAAAGACCCCTGTTCCAGTACCTGTTCCCATTCCAGATCCTGTCATAACAAAAGATGAAGATGGAACCAAGGTCCGGAGCCTTGAGAAGCTCTCTCAATCGCCGCCGCCGCCACCGCCACCACCACCACCTGCATTGCAACCCCAACCCCAGCCGCAACCCCAACTGCAACAGCAAAAGCTGCCACAACAGCTACCGCAACCAAAATCAGAACCCCAACCCCAACCCCAACCCCAACCCCAGCCCCAACCCCAACAACCCCAACCCCAGCCCCAGCCCCAGCCCCAGCCCCAATCCAAACCCCAACCCCAACCACAACCCCCAGTGGAACCCCAACCGCAGCAACAGCCAAAATTAGAAATACCAATACCTGCAGGTCCTGCACAGAATAAAGAAGCTGAGAATCCTACCCCACCAGTTAAAAGGGGGAGAGGCAGACCAAAACGGCAAGCAGTCACAGGTGTAGCAGCAGTCAGTGCATCGTCTGTGGTCGTGCCTACTCCAACTCCTGCGATCACTGAGACAGTACCTGCAACGGAACAAGGAGTCAGTGGGAAGCAGGAAGGTGGTGGTGATGTGGTACTACCAGACCCTACTTCCCCTCAAGGCGGCTCCTCATCTGGTCGTGGTCGTGGCCGGGGTCGTGGTCGGGGTCGTGGTAGAGGCAGAGGTCAAGTTGGGGAAACACCAAGAAGAGGCAGAAGGCCGCAAAATGTTGACACTGCTCCAGTTGCTGATACCAGTGTAGCACCTGGATTTTCTTTGACTGAACAAGCCAATACTGCCAAATCTTCTGCAGAACTGGCAGCAGTGGAGGCTAAAAAGGAGGAACCCAAAGATGCTCCTGCAGAGACTGCATTAGTAGCTGATCCTAGAGGGGTCGTGCAGCCAAATATTGTTGCTAGTCCAAGCATTGGGGTTGTGCCGCCAGGAGCAGGCCCAGTCCTTGTTTCATATGCTACCCCAATCTCTGCAGTTGGGCCACCTGGCTATGAAAAGATGTTTAATTTTTCTGCAGCAGGGTCAGTAGTTGAGCCGGCTCCTCGAAGACCTGGTCGCAGAAGGAATTCAGCACAGATAATAGAAGAAAAAGATGGTACTGGTTCCAATGTTGGTACTGAAAAATCAGCTCCTGATCCAAGAACCACTGAGAAGGCCCAAGAAGATACTCCATTACCAGTCACGCCGGTCACTGAAAAGGCCCAGGAAGATACTCCATTACCGGTCTTGCCAGTCACTGAAAAGGCCCAGGAAGATACATTACCAGTCATGCCAGTTTTGACTACTGCATCTGAAAGCACAGCATTTCAAAATGCTGAGGTGGGAAAAACTCCTGAGAACCCATCATCATCAGTTTCAATGCCAGCAGCAGTGGAAGTCAGATCTGGTGGGAGAGGCAGAGGCAGAGGCATGGGCCGGGGCCGGCCGAGAAAAACACCACCCAGTGAACCAAGAACAAGGGCTGCTTCCTCAACTGCAGCCATCGAAAGGAGGGCCCGTCTTGCTCAGCAGCAGTCTGAGGGCCCAAAACGGCGTGGAAGGAGTGGCACTGTTAGTCCTGTCATACAAAGCCCTGAACCTTCTGTCACTTCAGGTGGGGCTCAGGCAACAGAATCGGCAATCATTAAGAACTCTGAGGTGGGAGCTAGTGAGCCAATCAATACTGCCAGTTCCGGAGATGTTAAGATGGCAGAATTTGTAGTTCATAAGAAATCTGAGCTCCCTGTTAGTGAGCCAGCAACTTCTCAGGCAACAGAATCGGCAGTCATTAAGAACTCTGAGGTGGGAGTTAGTGAGCCAATCTATACTGCCAGTTCCGGAGATGCTAAGATGGCAGAATCTGTAGTTCATAAGAAATCTGAGCTCCCTGTTAGTGAGCCGGCAACTTCTCAGGCAACAGAATCAGCAGTCATTAAGAACTCTGAGGTGGGAGTTAGTGAGCCAATCAATACTGCCAGTTCCGGAGATGTTAAGATGGCAGAATCTGTAGTTCATAAGAAATCTGAGCTCCCTGTTAGTAAGCCGGCAACTTCTCAGGCAACAGAATCGGCAGTCATTAAGAACTCTGAGGTGGGAGTTAGTGAGCCAATCTATACTGCCAGTTCCGGAGATGCTAAGATGGCAGAATCTGTAGTTCATAAGAAATCTGAGCTCCCTGTTAGTGAGCCGGCAACTTCTCAGGCAACAGAATCAGCAGTCATTAAGAACTCTGAGGTGGGAGTTAGTGAGCCAATCAATACTGCCAGTTCCGGAGATGCTAAGGTTGCAGAATCTGTAGTTCATAAGAAATCTGAGCTCCCTGTTAGTGAGCCGGCAACTTCTCAGGCAACAGAATCAGCAGTCATTAAGAACTCTGAGGTGGGAGTTAGTGAGCCAATCAATACTGCCAGTTCCGGAGATGCTAAGGTTGCAGAATCTGTAGTTCATAAGAAATCTGAGCTCCATATTAGTGACCCAGCAACTTCTCTTGCACCAGGTGTGGCCCACATTACGAAATCTGTTGTTGATAAGAAATCTGAGATGTTTGTTAGTGAGCCTGGAGCTTCTGTAACTTCACCAAGGGCCCATGGGGCAGAACCTGTAGTAAAGAAGTCCAAGCTGCAGGTGAGTGAACCTGCAGATTCTCTCACTGGAGGGGACCATGTTACAGAATCACTAGTTGATAGGAGTTCCGAGTGTTCTGTTAGTGAGCTGGCAGCTTCTGTCACTTCAGGAGGGGCTCAGGTGACAGAATCTGTTGTTGATAAGAAATGTGAGCTGATGTCGACTGGTGGGCCTGTAGCTTCTGTCACTTCAGAAGGGACCCACACAGCAGAACCAGTAGTTGAGAAAACTGAACATGAGCCGGCAGTTTCTAGCATTTTGGACATGACCAAGATAGATTCTGTAGTTGATCACACTCCTGAGTTGGTTGTTGGTGGACAGGTAGCTTCTGTAAGTTCAGGTGGGGCACTGGAAAAGGAATCTCTTGTTGATAAGAACTCTGAGGCCTATGTTGTTGAGACCTCAACTTCTAGCATGTCAAATGACATGGTAAAACCATCAAGAACTGAAGGTGAAACCCAGGAATGTGCAATTGAGAACCAAGAACCTAAGTCTGTTGAAAAGCCCAACAAAAGGGTCATTCAAGAGAAATCTGTGGTCTCTCCTGAGGTTAAAAGGCTGGATGACAAACCCCAACCAGTTGATATTCCCTCCAATTCTGGTTCTGCCAGTCCGGTTTCTGATGATGCTGGTAAGATCTTTTCTTTTTTGTTTTTAAGGTAATAAATTACCTTTTCTTATGATAAAAAACCCCTTGTTTTATTTTCTTATTTAAAAATGAAATATGGAAGGAATTTTTTTTCAAATTTAATTTAAGAATTAACTATTTTTGAAAAAAATGTTTGCACTCATTGGAAGATCAGAATAGACAGATAAAAAAGCTGATCCCAATTTATTGCTGTAATGATTAATTGCATATTCATTTCGATTTTGGAAATAACTATAAGATAAGACATTTTTTAATATCAATTTTTGAATTGATATTTGTTAAAGAATTTCATATTTCATCGAAAGCTTACAGCAGCTTGCCAAACAAAAGCTAGGAGAAAAAAAAAAGTACAGGCACAACAGGCATAAAATCTACAATTGGATTGAAAATTGCTTAAGCTTCGGGCAATTTGGTGAAGAAAGAATTACTCGGTTAAAGTACAGAATTAGGACATATACAGATTAAACCAAAGATATCAAGCATAAAAAAATGTCGGTCTTGTAGATTAGATAATTTTATTATTTTTTTTATATCATTAGGAAAGGAAAAAATGAGAAAAAACAGATTGAAAGATCCTCTAGGATTTTCCCAAATCCAAAATCCTTTTCTCCACTCTCATTTGAAAATGAGATTACAAGGATTTCTACTTTCATACTATATCTTAATTATAATCTGTAAAATGATCAATGATATGGCAGGGACAAAATCATTGGAAAAGGAAGCTCGTGGAACTAGTAATGAGGCGGTGGCTGTTCAAGACAAAATGGAAATTGATTCCCATGAGGCCCAGTTTGAAGAGCAAATTTTGATAGGGTCTCAGGATAATAGCAAAGAGATGGCGATGCATCAGGAGGATAAAATGGAAATTGATTTGCAAGAAACTGGTAGGGAGATGGTGGCAGTGCAAGAGCCAGTGAAAACTGGTTCTAATGAGATGGACAACGAAGTAGTGCTTAGTCCAGAGAAAGTAGAAACTGGATCTGAGAAAAACCAAGGTGTGTCTGACCAGACAGGTAATGAGCTGGTGACTGTACATGAGGGAATTGAAACTAGGTCTAGGGAAACCAGCATTGAGGTGGTGACTGCTCCAGACAATATGGAAAGCGGGTCTGACGAGACAAGCAATGAGGCAATAACTGCATTAGATGTAGTAGCCGGGTTTCACCAGACTGATACTGAGCCCGTAAAAGTTGAAAACCCAACAAACATAGTTTCTGATAAGGCTGATAATGACACAGCTGATATACCTGAGAAGATAGTGCCAGATTCTCAAGATGCTGAAAATCAGATGGCGGCCATTCAAGAGAAACATCAAGAGCAATCTCACAGAAATGAAATTGAGATGGTGAATTTGCCAGAGAAAGTAGTATCAGAGTCTCAAGAGAACAGCAGTGAGACAGCAATTGCTGAAGACCAAACAAATGCAGTTTCTCATGAGGGCAGTATCGAGACAGCAAGTGCACTTAAGAATATAACCCCAGATTTTCAAGGGCCTAATGCTGTGGCAGAGGTGATGCAAAAGCAAATTGAAGCTGGTTCTGACAAAACTGAGAGCGAGAAGGTGATGGTTGTGCAAGAGCCAGTGAAACCCAGTTCTGCTGAGACCAATGTCGAGACAATGACAAGTAAAGAGAATTTGGAAATAGATCATCCCAAAACTGAAAATGAGGCCACAAATGCTCAAGAGGTAACAGAAACAAGCTCAACGCAACTAGCAACTGGTTCAAACGATAATGATGCCAGTATGTTAGCTGGTGAAGAGAAACTGGTAATGGATTCGACTGATACAAATTCTAAGGCGGCTGCCAGTCATGAGGATACCAATTTTAAAGGGCTTGATGCTGTGGTGAAGGCGATGCAAAAGCTAATTGAAGCAGGTTCTGACAAATATGAGAGCGAGAAGGTGATGGATGTTCAAGAGCCAATAAAACCCAGTTCTGCTGAGACCAATGTCGAGGCAATGACGATTAAAGATAATTTGGAAATAGATCCTGCCAAAACTGAAAATGAGGCCACAAGTGCTCAAGAGGTAACAGAAACAAGCTCAATGGATATGATGATAACCTGTCAGACACAACAAGAAGCTGGTGAAGAGAAACTGGTAACAGATCCGACTGATACAAATTCTAAGGCGGATGGTAGTCACAAGGAAACGGAAGCAGGTCATGCTGTTATTGATGCTGCAGTTGTGGTTGGTCAGGAAGAAAATAAAACATTTCCCATTGATACTGTTACTGAGATGGCTGCTCTTCACGAGAAAACTGAAATGGCTCCCTCAGATGGTGATTCAAAGAGAGCTTCTCCTGAAGAGAGAAGTGAAAAGGATCCCATGGATACTGATTCTGAGATGGCCGATGCCCAAGAGTTCTTTGATACTGATTCTGAGATGGCTGATGCCCAAGAGAAAAATGAAATGGCTGCCCTTGATACTGGCTCTGTGATGCCCGTGGCTCAAGAGAAAACTGAAGCGGTCCCTGTTGATACTGATACTGAGATGATGGGCGCTGAAGAGAAAATTGAAATAGTTACTGGTCCGAAGAAAGCTGAAGCAGCTCCCAATCAAAGCATTCCAGTGGATGAAGCTGCTCCCAACTCTGCTATTGATTCAGTTGTTGAGACTTGTGTTGAGAGCTTGGAGTGCAAGAGTGGAAATGAAAGTAGTGAAGTCAAGGTTGATAGTATTGGGGAGGCAAGTGGTAGTAATTCTGTTAATGTGATGCCTCATGCTCCAGGTTCCTGTGCTTCTCAGTCTGTCAAGGAAACAGTAGATGTTCAGCTGAAACAAACTGTGAGTGGTGGTGATAGTGTTGCACTTGGTAGTGAACAAACAACTGAAAAGAGTAAAGGGGAACTTGAAGCTGTGGATGAGGGAGATCCTTTACAGGAGATATGTGTTACTCAAGTTGAAACTAAGGAAGATGCATCTGAGGAAAAGGCCAGTGATACCAGTACTGGTACAGAGCAGGCTGATTTACCTACTGACAATGCTACCACTGGTGCTATTGTTGATGTAGGGGATTCTGGCATAGTACAAGAAAACACTGGTTTAACTAGCCCTGGTACACTCACAGGTGATTTGCCCCCCGTGGTAAAGCTGCTAGAGATTTATGGTGACCAAGATGCTACTGCTGAGACATATGTTGCTGCTCAAGTTGAAACCATGGAAAAGGTATCTGAGGAAAAGGCCGCTAGTACCAGTACTGGTACAGAGAAGACTGATATGCCTACTGACAATTCTAGCACTGGTGCCATTGTCGTTGAAGGAAATTCTGACACAGTACAAGAAAACACTGGTTGTACTAGCCCTGGTACACACACAGCTGATTTGTCCCCTGTGGTAAAGCTGCCAGAGATTGATGGTGACCAAAATGCTATTGCCGAGACGTCTGTTGCTGCTCAAGTTGAAACTATGGAGAAGGCATCCGAAGAAAAGGCTGCTTGTACCAGTGCTGGTACGGAGAAGGTTGATGAAGGGAATTCTGACACTGTACAAGAAAACACTGGTTGTATTGGCCCTGGTACACACACAGCTGAGGTAAAACCGCCAGAGATTGACGGTGACAAAAATGCTAATGCTGAGACAAGCATTGCTGCTCAAGTTGAAACTAAGCAAGAGCATCAGCTGGCTCTTAAGGTAAGCAAGCTCATCAAATTCCCTCTAAACTGTTTCCTTTTCTTTGTTTTCTCATCGATCAACTCTTATCATATATATAGTTTTTTGGGCGGAGACGTGAGATCTGATTCCTCGAATGCAACTGATTTGCGATGGTTTAATTACTATGAAAAGTTGAAAACCTAGCTAGGTTGCCCGAATGGTGTAATTGTTCGTGTTAGGATTAGAAGTTGGATTTTGTTGATTTATACGAGGTACTTTTTAGCGTCTCCTTAGGTTATTATCTGTTTCCAAGATCCAGGTTAACAAGAGTTGGATTTGAGTTTTGTTAGGTTACAATTAAGTTCTGATTTGTTGGATTCGAGTTTGTTAGGTTACAATTAAGTTCTGATTTGGTTTTTGAATGACATACTGCTTTTCCCAATTTTGCTAAGGGTTAGCTGTTGGTGATTATCAATTGTTGTGAATAAAAGAATTTGTCGATTCTTCTTTGTTTTGGTAAAATTTCCCTGTGCAAGCTAATTGTTTTGTTCGGGAAGATTGATTCCAACCAATCTATATAAATTTTGGTCCCTCAGCTTGTTCAATTCCACGGCCAAATCTGAGTACTCATCAATATCTTATACAAATAATTAGCAAGTACAATATTGTACTTGTTCATTTTTTATTTCTCTTATTTTAATCAGTACGAATTTTTTTTCAGAATCAAGATCCAGCTGATTTGTCCCCTGTGGTAAAACCGCCAGAGATTGATGGTGATAAAAATGCTAGTGCTGAGACATGCATTGCTGCTCAAGTTGAAACTATGCAAAAGGTATCTGAGGAAATGGCCGCTAGTACCAGTGCTGGTACAGAGAAGGTTGATTTGCCTGCTGACAA
Organism: Carex arenaria; assembly: GCA_964058825.1. Taxonomy (NCBI): domain Eukaryota; kingdom Viridiplantae; phylum Streptophyta; class Magnoliopsida; order Poales; family Cyperaceae; genus Carex; species Carex arenaria. The sequence continues at coordinate 305,509 of CAXKVW010000191.1, forward strand.
TTCTAGTGCCATTGGTGTTGAAGGGAATTCTGATACAGTGCAAGAAAAGACCAGTACTGGTCCTGGTACACAGACAACTGACAAAAATGCTAGTGCTGAGACATGTGTTGCTGCTCAAGTTGAAACTATGCAAAAGGTATCTGAGGAAATGGCCGCTAGTACCAGTGCTGGTACAGAGAAGGTTGATTTGCCTGCTGACGATTCTAGCACTGGTGCCATTGGTGTTGAAGGGAATTCTGATACAGTACAAGAAAACATCGGTACTGGTCCTGGTACACAGACAACTGATTTGCCCCCCATGGCAAAACTGCCAGAGATTGATGGTGACAAAAATGCTAGTGCTGAATGAAAATATGCTTAAATATAATTGTTTAGGTTATTTTACTGATATATGTTACCTAAGACAGTGGTGCTATTTATTTTTGTTTTCTCCTGTGATTATGTAGTTGATTATTAGTACTAGAAAGCTTTCTGGGGTGACTTTTGTAATTGAATCCAATGAACCCCGCATAGATTGAATTCTGCACAGATGCTAATGTCATGTAATAGTTTAGTTGTATGAAATCTCCAGATCCTTTTTATAATTATGCATATGTTGTGGCTAGTTGCATGTATAGTTAATTAGCCTGGTTTATTGGTGATGCTATTTAGATGGAATTGTATCGATGGAGATACTTCTAAAATGGGACTATAAGTGGATAAATGAAATGGGACAATATTATTTCGGTACTTGTCCGAAGTGATCGAACCAAAAGGGTTATATTGGCATTGTTTTTCTCTAAAACAGAGCTTTTAAAAACATTGATGAGCATTTTTTTAATAGTGAAGATGGGTAAATACTTTATTATAGAATTTAGGGGGAAATACGTAATTTCAAAGTTTTTGAGGGGTATATATGAAATTCTCCCTTTTTTTAAAAGCTTTGTACTGAAGAAGCTGACATCTGCTTCCTGGAATGCTGAGGTGTCATTGAAACTTGCCACTGGGTGAGTCAACCCGCTAGCACGTGTTTCCTGCGATGGGATCGGGGTATTAGACAGGACATCTCCTTCAGCATCAGGCTCATTGTCCCAATCGGCATCATCCTCACATGAGTCAGCGTCGTCTTCATCATCACTTGGCGGCACGTTGTCAGCTTCATGACTAGGATCACCTGCTCTTGGCGGATCAAGCCATGGATTGGCCTGATTGTTGTATTCTGTCCAACCCATATCTGCCTGAGTAGGCTGTGACAACTCATTTACATCGAGATAAGGATGAAGATAAAGGTCTCGCCTTGGTATTTGTTGGGTCTGATATGGTTGCCGCTGACTGGGACCCGCTTGTGAATCACTGTATTGCCTATGCACGGGTTCTGGTTGTGTCTGATAGGGTCGAAGATACTGGGACCAGCTTGTGTTACACCGTATTCGGTATATACACGTTCTGGTTGTGTCTCTGGTACCACACTATCAATGGACAACTGTGGTTGCATTAAACTGACAATTGGAACTAACTCAACGTATAGATCGACATAACAATACTGGGTTTTGGCAAGCATACTTTGGTTATAAATACCTCTCCAAGTCTGTTCGCACAAGATTTCGATTATCTCATAATAACGACGAGTTGTTGTGCCAACATTAACCTGTGCAAATGTTTTTAAATTGTACTCACTCTCATGATATCCAAGCTGACGATAAATTTCACCTTCCACATCATGCCAGCCTGTTTCACTGGTTGCCATCAACGAGAATCGAGAACGAATGCTGTACTCTGCTCCTTTTCTATCGTGTCGTATTTCACCGCCGAAATAAACCCTCAACATCAGCATGATTGATTTTTTGAATGGATCAGCCTACACAATAATAAGTAAATTAGATAAACTCGTGCATTACTGTTTTTGTGCATTAGTAGGATACGTGTTTTTGTAAGTCCTTACATCTTTCTGACAGGTTCAAACTCGTAGATAAATACATGTTTTCAAATTAAATTGTTAATTTAATTTTTCAGATGAAAGAGTACAGCCTTCTATATTTTTATTTTACACTAATATATAATTTGTTTTTTTTAATTGCACCTTTGTAATTTTTATCCACATTTGATGTCCAATCAAATGTTGATTCCAATTTTGTACCAATATTACAAAAGAAAAATACACCAATCATATTTAATAATTTCACAAACATGTAACGAAGTTTTTTAAAAGGGAACATATCTCAAGCCGAAGTATCTTTATTTTTAAAGAGTTCGATAGATCTCTGATCCCTAACAAATAAAAATAATTAGCTTTCTAATTAAGAGTATTAATTGATCTATGCCTTATAAATATTTAAGAAGGAGGCTTGCAACATAAAAAAATTAGTTTCTTTTTCTCGAGGATGAGAATAAAAACTTCGAACATAGATTAATAAAAATAACAATAATTGTTAACATAAACAAATAAGATATATAACTCACATAGATTGAAGCTATAATTAACGATGCGAGAACCTCAGAGAGTGATGGGAAGTTTTGCACCATGAAACAGATAGGCCCCCCTGCCCGGCATCATTAAATCTAGTATCAGTCTATGACAATAAATGACATAGAAAAATTTGAAACTAAACTAATGATGCGGGAGCCGAGGGAACCAACATCTAATATATATTTTACGATGCAAAACTCCACAACACTTTCTATAATAGACATAGTAGAAATTAATAATTGAATATTACCTTTTACCAACATCTAATATATATTTTACGATGCAAAACTCCACAACACTTTCTATAATAGACATAGCAGAAATTAATAATTGAATATTACCTTTTACAGAGATAATTTATTTTTCAGAGGAGAAGATTTTTTTTAAACAAGAAAAATAAGGAGGGTTTTAGAGTAGTATTCGCATTCTCAGAAGGAGATATTTATATTGGTCTGGGCGTAAAGAATTATAACGGACAATTTCAACTTTTTTGTCACTGGGTCTAGCCTTCATAATGAATCACGTCCAGAATTATTCTAGATTAGCCCGTTACAATTGTTAACGGTTCGACTGTTTCTGCCGACAGTCCGCGGCACAGAAAGACGGGCTGGTTACTTTTATCGCCCTAGGCCGTTGGAGAGAAGAACAGACTACCTTTTTTTTAAGGCCGCCCCAGGCCGTTGGCGTGAACAATGGCCATTCTTTTTTTAATTTTTTCCGCCTAGACTCTGGCCGTTGGCGTGAATAACGGCCCATATTTTTATTTTTTTTGCGCTGAACTATGGCCGTTGCCAAAAAAACACGGCCACAACTAATGATGTTCGCTCCTAATCATGTTATGCTAATCGGGCCGTTGTCAACAATAACGTCCAGTAAACTCCGCGGTTTTCCTACTTTTCACAAAAAAATGGAAACCTTCCTTAATCGTGATATTTATTTTATTATTTTCCTATTAATAAAAAAATCGGCAACAAAATATACCAAATTAGACGAAAAAGAGAACCTGAAAGAAGCCCCAAAGGATCACACGCTTTGTTACTAGTTGTCAACTACCAATCAACTCAAAAACTATTTATCATTTATAGCAACAAATCCAATTGTTGTACGTAACTATCTACTACAAGAAATCCAATAAGACCGTACTTCAAATCTACCCCCAAAATACTCAAAATACCGCATGCGTTGGAAATTATATATACTTGAGAAATATTATATCTATAAAAATAATAACTCATGAAGAAAATCCGTGTGATGTTCCCAATATGATGAATAATATGTATGAGAATAGATAGTTCTCATGGTTATAAGGGTATTTCCAATATATTTCAAATTCACTGGATATAAATGATAATTGTTCAAACTTGTGTCACTGTCAGTAATTACGCACAAAGATAGAGATAGTTAAAGGGAAACAGCCCGCGCACTAAGTTCTCTAGTACAAAATTAGAGAGAATTCCAAACAAACTTATTCCACCTCAGATTCCACCATCAATCCTCAATTTTTAGCCCCACCATTGGGTCAATTCATATGAAAAAATTGTGTCCAATCAATGGGAGAAGAGGCGTTTGATAAAGCTCCATTGTTGGTAGAGGTACCCAATGAACCTGATCAAGTAGGAGGGATAGTCAGAACAGGTTAGTTGGTAGTTTATTTGAAGTTGGAAATCAATTTTATATATATACTATATTCTTTTGACAATTTGAACTCAAATTTTTGCTTCTTTATTTGGTCTTGCTGATGTTTTATATGTAAAGGAACTCTCTTGTTTATGGTATCATTTTGAGTTCTATCCTCTGTTTTCCTAAATCATCAAATTTTGTTAACATTTCGTTAACTGGTTGGCACTAAATTCATATATAAATTTCTCCTTTCTGGAAATCGGTTTGAATTTACAGGGGCAAAACCATATTTCAGTGCAAGGCATTTTCTTCTTCTTTTTTCAAAAAATCTCAGTGATATTAGCCTCTTAGATTAAGAACTACTAAAATCAGTTGGAGATTTTCGAGTCTTCTTTATTTCATTCAAAACAATAATCTTTCTGTTTTTACACTATCCTTTTACTATGTCGTGTTTTTAAAAAATTGCATATGGGTTTTTCGGTCGCATTTTGGATGGTTCAGAATAGCACTAATCCGGATTCCCTATTCCGTGTTTGGATATGTTTCCCTATGCGCTTTCCCTCTTGGGTTAGTGGTTATCCCATTATTCCAACAAAATGTTGAGTTAGCGACCTTATGTTAGCTTGGGTTAGCTGTTAATCCGGCTATTCTGCCTTTTCATTAAACGCACAATTTCACTAATATAGAAGCTTTCTTTTGTTTAGTTTCTTGTAGAAATAGCCAAGTTTAAATTTGTACATAAGTTGCCTAGAAAATGTCCCACGGTATCCTGTATTTTATTTGCTTTTGTACCCAAATGGTACCTCAAGAAACTTTCATCATTTTTTATTTTATTCAAGCATCGTTTCACTGAAATGATCAATGTATTAAGAACAAAAATTAAAGATGTTTGACCTCCAAAATTTTTGCAAATGCAATTAGTTTTATAAATAAAGATTGAAGCTATATTATGTCCTTGAACTTTCATCCAACAGGCAGCCGATTAATTTTATTTCCCATTGCAATTTTATTTATTTTAAAAAAACAAGGCATATGCCTGTCACAAATTGTGAACAAAATGTCGACAGTATTTCGTTAGTGCTGGCCCATTTCTCATAGGTGGCTTAACTTTCGATTTGTTAATTATTCCGTACACTGACTATTTTTCTTTTCAGAAAAAGATTTATTGTTTATGTTCAATTATCACCTAAAGTTTTTACTTAAGTTTTCCTTTTGAGAAAGACAATTAACCAATAATATAAACATCATCATTTGAAAGCTTATAACATTTTATTGTAATAAATATTCCGTTAATTAGTTGGATGTATCTTCAGGCTGGGATTTGCTATTTGAACTAGACATTTTCAGAAATGAACACAACTCTTACTATAAAAAGGTGATCGCTCAAGTATAAAAAACGGGTAAATATTTTAACAGAGCACTTTTTCCTTCATGCAGCTCGCGGACTATATGATAGAACTGATGGTTAGTGCGCTGCATGAAGCCAAAACTATTCCGTAAAAAAATTTAACCACAAAAACATATTGATCATTTTCAAATCTTCATATAAAATTATCCTAAATTGAGGTATTGTTAGGTATGACTGCAACAGAAAACATGACATGACGTAGGAATGGTACGATCAGACCCCACTAATTTAAGAATATAAATTTTCTAAAACATTTTGCTCCATTTTAAACGAGACCATAGGAGCACATGCACATGCTTGTTCATATAATTTTTTTCACAGAAAATCTAGAACAAAAAACGCAGTCACGTCAGTTACGCAATAGTTTTTCTATAAGCTATTTCACCCGCCTAATTATTATGATGTATGACTTAATTTCCCTAGTCAAACTTTTTCCCTCCTGATAGGAACGCAATGGAGCGCAACAGCGCATATAATAACAGCGGTTATAGGATCAGGGGTGTTGTCGCTAGCGTGGAGTGTGGGCCAGTTGGGCTGGATCGGTGGGCCCACGGCCCTTATTGCCTTTGCTGCGGTCACCTCGGTTCAGTCCAGTTTGTTAACGGATTGCTATAAGTCGCCGGATCCGGAGCATGGCCCCATTAGAAACCGATCCTATATGGAAGCGGTCAGGCTTCATCTAGGTGAGCAACAAATACTCTTTTATCATTTATGTAAATGTAAATGAGTGAGACAATGCCATGAATTCAAATATTAATTTTTAAATTTTAAACAGAGGATTTGAACTGTTAAATATGATTTCCAAAGATTTTCATATATTTGGAGACTGAATCTTACATTTTTTTTTAGAATTATTTTTTACTATTTTTCTTATAGGTAGAAAATCAATATTTTCCGATGGTTTAGAATTTTTAGGTCAAGTGATTTTTCTATGTATAAAAAAATAGTAAAAATAAATAAATATACATAAAATTTGACTTCCAAGTACATTTTCATCTGAAATGTATGAGTGGTTCAGATCTTTTAACTTCAAAAATAAAGATTTGAATCCATAGTACTGATAGTTTGTTTTCAATTTCGAACGTACTCAAATAATTGCATAGAAATTACATGATTATATAATATTGACGAAAGAATCTCATGTAAAAATGAAGTATTGCATTAAAAATATAGATAAAATTTAGTGCATCATGTTTTAAATTTACTGAATATGTACATATTTTTTAAGGATTTAAAATGATACACATGAAATTCGGCCTTAAAATAAGTTTATAATATATCAAAATGTATTTTGTCCAGGGTAGAATTTGCACAATCATAAGAGTAATTCTAACCAAAATATTTGTTATTCAAAATTGGCTTTTTTTTTTTATCAAAGTGTATTATCAAACCGTTTTTTTATAGGTATCAATCATATAATAGAGTCCGGCTAATGTCATAACATTATAATTTTAGCCTAAGTTATAACGAGTCAATTTTCGTGATTTCAAAGTCCGAACAGTCGATCCGAACCGCTCAACATGATCTCCATATTAAAATGTGCTTGGAAATCAAATTTTATAATTTTTGAAAAAAAATTATTATTTTTTTAGATAGGTTCAAAATCACTATTTTGGATGGTCCAAAATTATATGAAAACGATGATTTTGTACCTATCTAAATAAAAAATATAAAATTTGGTCTCCATGCACATTTTAATATGGAGATCATGTTGAGCGGTTCAGATCAATTGTTCGGACTTTGAAATCGCAAAAACTGACTCGTTATAACTTGAGTTGAAATTATAATGTTATGACATTAGCCGGACTCCATATGAATATTATATTTTAATTAAACATTGAAACGGGTCACTTCATCCAGCTTTCTCTCATTTTTTAATTCTCAAACCAGATTGCAAGATTATGACCTTTTCGATCCTAATCATCTGATTTAAAAATAGATCAAATCATTTTTTTAATCTAAAATGACATCGACCAATCAATTACAGTCAAATTAGAAAAGTTTGTGAATGCGACAGATTGAAAATAAATATTTCCACACGCCAGTTTTTGCGTGAAGCAAGAAAAATCTATCTTCTGGAGGAATCCATGTAAAAAAATCATTACTTCTGAATTTTTGTCCTATAATTTATGCGTGTGTTTGAATCTATATGCCTAAGAAAAATCTAACAAGTATTATCATAAAAAGATTGATATGTAGAAAAAAGAATTTACAATAAAACTGTATACTATTATTGATAAAACAAATGCGGATCCGAGTTTTCGGAACAAATTATAAATGTATACTTAAGATTCAAAAAATTAGAAAACTATGTCTCATCCTAATTTTTTTTTTTCTTAGAAAAATGTAAAATAAATATTTAAATAATTATAATTTTTTTACCTCATCGTTGTAAATTTTTTGGCTACCTATTTTGCCTACTTGCTGCAAATTAATACTCTAATTTTTAAGCTATAGTAATGCTTGATTAATCAAATTTTAATAAATTGTGAGAATTAATAAGTAATACTTGATTAATAAATAAAATGTGAGAATTCATAAGCAAGACATGAAATTGGTCCCAATTATTGTAACATGTACTAACAAAATGTGCACCAATTAATCTATGCATGGAATGTGCTGTGGCTTGTAGGGGAGAAGAGCCTGTGGGTGTGTGGTTTCTTTCAACAAACAGGCTTGTTTGGCTCTGCTGTGGCTTATACCATCACATGTGGCAATAGCATGAGGTATGTATATTGTACTTTTTAGAGAAAATTAGAGGTTATTATGATTTCAAATTTCATTTATATTGACACCAGTGGCAGTGGTGTCATATATTTAAAAAAAAATATATTAAATGAAGTTTTAAAAATAAAGAAATAACATGACAAATTAAAACAAGAAAAGCTTGTGGTATACTCTTACTGAAGGTTTTAAAAAGAAAGTCAAATAAAATAAAATAAAAAATGACACTATTTATATTTTCAAGTTTCTTTAATTTTTGTTTTCCTTTCTTTTTTCTTATAGAAAAAGTGCATTACTTGGCTATTTTTACTGTGAACGTTACAAATCATAATTAATTAAAGTGCATTAAATAATTATAAACAAAAATTATTAATGATATGACAACCAATTATAAATAGTCATATATACTAAAATGATAAGCCAAATAAAATAAAGAGGAATTTGAATAATTGAGTATAACAAGTTACAACTACTGACCTACCCTCAATAAGTCATATCAACACAAACTAATTATACGATACCTTGCGTGCATACCAATATGATACTCCAACTTTAAAAAAAAAAATCAATTGGTTCATGGTGAATCAAAATTGAAATTCTCATTATAAACATGCACATATGATAAAATAAATCTCCATAAATTTACTTACACAGTAAAAATAGCCTTCATTTTTATATATGTAACTTATTGTGCTTTTAAAAAAAAATCAATAATAAAAAAATTTAAAATTTAAAAATCAAATAATGTAGATATGATTTGTGCCACTTTTTCCCTACTCATCATGAATAAATTCAACTTAAAAATTTCAACATTGGAATTAAAAAAAATTACGGACTAAATTTGTCATCCATTCAAAATTAACAGACCAACTTAATTATTTTTTATAAAAAAAATTATGGACTAATTTAATACAAATAAAGATTTAGGATTAAATTGATTTTCTTGAAAAAAAAAAATCATATATCACAATCTGACATTTCCTTTTCCGGATAAGTAACTTTCGGCATATTTTACCGTAGCCACATATACGCACTCGTTCATTATCAGATCTTATCTGTACCGGTGAAATTATTTATTTTGTAATAAGTGATCGTTAGCTTAGTTAATAGACTTGTATCTTACCAAATAATTAGTTTAGTACATGTAAACAGTTTGGAAATTGCTTCATTTTCTCTTTACGTTTCTGTATCATTTTTGGGCCAAGGCGACATATAGATAGTGGGCCAGAACATGAAGAAATATGGGCTCTTTATCAGGCTTTAATTGCCAATGGTCTTGGCCCAAAAACCACTTATGTGGGCTGGGCCTTTCCTGCTTCTTTTCCTTTTTCCTTCGTAACTACTATGTATATTAAGGAAGATCTCCTCACTTTTTGAGTTTCGAACTCACGATCTCTCACATAGAAGTTATGTGTCTTTGTCACTAAACCAAATACAAATTCTTCCATCAAAAAAATGGATGACACTAATTCGGAAATGATATTATTACATATATTCAATCTAATAAATTCGTATTTTTATTTAACAATTAGCGTTGAATTAGTATAGTTCTATGGGTCGAATTAGATGAATGAATTTTCCACATAAGTAAATATTCTAGCCTAACTATAGAAAAAAAAATCGTAAATTTTATTGATAATATGATTAATATGGTAATTCGTCAAATTCAGAAATTATTCGAAGATTAGTCCAAAATAATAGTTTATTTATTATACTGAGTGTAATCAGGAAAACAAAATACTTTCCCTCTATGGAACTATGCAATTATGCATAGTGTATATTGATCCGCACTATGAACTCAAATTTTTGGTTTGAAAATTATAACGGTCGATCGAAACCATTCAATATGGTCTCCATATGAATATGTACTTGTAAACTAAATTTATATTTTTTAGAATTGTTTTTATTATTGTTTTAGATGAGTAGAAAATCACTTATCAGAAAATTCTAGACCATAAAAAATTCTAAAATATGTAAAATATAAATTATCAGTACATATTCATATAAAGATTTTACTGAATGGTTCAGATTAACTATTAAAATTTTAAAAATAAAAATATTAACCCGTAATAAACTATGAGTCAAAATAATAATAATTACATCAAGAAGAATACACCAAAAAAACAAAATTTGAGGAGAAATATACCAAAAGAGGATGGATCCTCATAGATACAAAACAAACACAAACTAACAAACTAAGAGTCAAAACTAATCAAAATATTGCACCAGGCACATGACATCAACACTAAGAGACATCAGTTTCTAAGCAACTAAATCATTAATTACATCAGACTAGTTTATTTAGACACAAATCTCATCATATCCCCCCCCCCCCCCCCCCCCCCCCCCCACACACACACACACACACACACCAGTAATCAGGAAAATTGAGGACACAGTACAGTAGTCAATCAGCTGTGTCCTGTGTGTGTGTCTGGTCCACACTCAAGCCTGACATTAAATAACAAAAATTGTAAAAATGCGCTTGATTTTAAAAGAAATATAAAATATTTCGTCGAATACTCCTTTAAAAAAATATACAAAATATATTTAATTTATAAAATTAGGTTTTATTTAAACACAAATTTTGCTCTATCCATGCCTTGCTCCGCATGTCAATAGATACGATACGGATAGGGTGGAAGCATTTTCATACTCATACTCACTAAGAGTTGATCTTATCCATACCCTATCCTTATCCGTTAAGAATTTGTTATCCTACCCTACCCATTAATATTAGTGGGTAACGAAATGGTAGCAGGTGAATAACGAATAATACTAATATAATAGTTTTATTATTTTTACAAATATACCATCAAAACTCATCATGTCATACATATGCAATCACAATTACTGATATAAAAATCAAAATACAAATATGCAATCAATTCTAATTAATGAATTTTTAATGAAGAAAAAAAAACGAAAAATACAAATATCTCTTCTAACAAATTCAAAATTCAATTCATTAACTAAATAATGAAACATTCAAATAAAAAAATAATATATTTAATATAATATTATTCTTACAACAAAATACATACATTTTCTCCTTAATTAACATTGATACAGTGATATGAGAAACATAATATTGAAAAAATTGAATATAATATTTATATATCTATATGTAATTTATTTTATATAATTACCCGTTACCAATGGGTACGAAATAGCCTTTACCCGTACCCATATCCGTTTAGCTAATAAAAAAAATCATTACCTATACTCATACCCAATAAGCTAACGAAAAAAAAAACTTATCCATACCCGTCTTATCGTATACTATACGGATGGGGTAAATAGTTTTCATTGAGACCCCTAAGAGCGGAGTCATGTACAATGAATAGAGTCAATTGACCTCATTAATTTTCAAATTTTTTGTATTTTTATATGATTTTTTATATAGTTTAGGATAAAATTCTACCAGTGTTGTTAAATTGATCTCCATTCAGTATGAAAAAATTTATATAATTGATCTCCAATCTGTTTTTGACGTCATAACTTAAAATTCTAGCTCGGCCGCTGATAATAGAGATCTTATCCGACAATATTATAACTAGTGTGACATGTTCTTTTGGCCCTCTCTGAATTGAAGACAATTTATGAGCATGCAATTCTGACGAAATGCCAAGAGAAATTGATGAGATGCCTACCAGTGTACAAACGCAAAACTACGGCGCTTGTTCAGATCAGAATCCACCTTATCTTCTTTCCTTTTGCCGCCTGTATGTGTTGCGATCATTGGTGTCTTCGCAACTCTTCGTCTTTCCTCTAAATTCAGCTTTTCGAGATGTATGCTAATTCTTTATCTTTATCTTTCACAGTTTCACTAACCTTGTTAAATACATGCTTGAATTTACCTCTGTGCTTCTGTACACAGTCACAAGATCCGCGACACGAATTATTCACGAATAATTTGTTTTTTTGGTGATATCAAACCAAACACTGAATTATTTGGTTGACCGAACTTTGACTGAATTATTTGCGAATTTTATGAATTTTTCTCGAATTTTTCCCATAACTTTTTTTTTGCTTCCTTATAGGACTGAAATCTCAAATCCGAATAATACTAAAATATTTCTGAATTATACCCGAATCACGAAATTTTGATCTTACTGAACTGAATCCGAATAATTCATTTGTCACTATACTTCCGTGCTCGTTCTTTTACCTTTTTGGATCTTATTTGGTTTTGCGAATTCAAATTCAGATTCCTAAAGTAAGTCCAATTTAGAGTTTAAATCCGGACCGTTCGATCTGTTTTGGCACGAATATTAAAACAGCCTTGTACATTTCACTTTGAGCCGGATTAGTTTGGATTATGATAAGACAGTTGAAATCTAAACTCAAATGTTGAGTTACTTCAGGGGTTCCATATCTTCTGGAATTGGAGTTGTACGGAGCGGACGCATAATTTTTGTCATAGAAGAGTAGAAATCGATTCAATCTGACACGTCGGTCACGCAAAATATGAGATATCTCAGAGGATACGCACTCGTACGGGATAAGGTCTGGGACCCACTAGTGTAGGATCCCATGCAGCGCAGCATCCATGCTAGAATGAGTCTTAGCGGTTTGAAATCATCGTGATTCGAGCTGACTCGAATAGTAAGGAAAATTTGACGGCTGGTTTGGCTGCCTCGCGTCCAGCTGCCGTGATGTTCTTTTGTTGGGAGCAACTTGGGTCCGATGCCTATTGGACTCAAACTGAGTTCAATGAGTTCCATAACCGTCCGATCATCTTTAAAATCCGTGCACACGGATATTAAAGCGAGCACACTTGATATTAAAGCAATGTGCACATATCTTAAAACGGATCGGGCGGTTATGGAATCCATCGCACTCAGTTTGAGTCCGATGGGCATCGAACCCAAGCTGCTCCCTCTTTTGTTAGGCTTAGAATCTTAGATTATCTTTTCTTTCTCTATGGACATAGCTTTGGTTTCATGTGTGTAAATACTTCAGTGCATAGATATAAATTTTTATATTACTTGATATTAATACTTTCTGATGTTATCCAGTGTAATATATTCATATGTAAAAAATACTTGCAATATTTCTCTAACAAAAATAGTTGATCACATAGGTATAAATACTAAAATACATAGGTATAAATACTTGGAATATTTGATATTAATACTTTCAGGTATCATCCAGTGTCATATGTAAAAAATACAAGTGTAGGTATAAATACTTGTGTGATGATGAGCTCGAAAGTACGTTATCATGGATCTCATTTGTAAAAGAAAATTGCGTAAAAGACCTTAGTAGTTTTAGATTTGCAAAATCCCTCACAGATCGTCAGAAATATGGATGAGAATCAATGGAGAAAAAAAAACCACCTCTAAAAATGTATATGGTTCCCCCATCTAGTTTGAGTGGTCCCCACCATGCATTTATGGTGCGGGTACGTTTGAGAAATTTAGATGAGAAAATAATTATTTAAGTAACAGTTGTTCATCTCATAGATATAAATACTTCTGTGTATATGTATAAATACTTCTGTGTATAGATATTAATACTTTGGAAGAAAAAAAATTTAGTCCTGGAGTTTTTGCAGTCCTCTAAGTTGTTATGGTAGTTATGGAAGTTATAGTGCGGATATAGTGCGGGTATTGATATCAGCTTTCTAAAAAATTAAACATAAAATTTTGATTTATTTGACCACGAACTGTATATATATATTTTTTCAAACGGAAAAATTATCCAAAATGTCCAATTTTTAAATTTGCATCTGTTTTTCAGATTTCTCGGATGGTCCAATATAATATCTTGGTCCCCTTCCCACCCAATCAAGCGAACCACTTGCTTTAAATTAATGGGCCCACAAATCAGTAAATCACGGGATAGCAGTAGAGTGGAAAAAATGGCACGGCAGAGCTGGTTCCGTCATGGAACGGCACGGTTACGGCACAGAACGACACGGCACGTATTACTGTTTGCGTGCCGTGACTCGCGTGTCGCGTGCCGTGACCATCTTTTGAAAATTTGACACGACACGGCACGTCACGCGAAAGATTTAGTCACGGCACGTGGTCATGTCAGTCATGTGTAATTAGGACTGTTAAGTCTTGATCAAATGATGAATCTTGAATAAACTAACATAAATTATGAAAAATTAGTTAAATGTGAGAAACGTGACCAGTTACGTTTTGGACATGGCACGCAAATAGTCACGGCACGGGAGTCACGGCGTGATTCGCGTGCCGTGACCACCCCTCCACATTTTAGTCACGGCACGGCACGGCACGGCACGTGTAACTGTTCACTTGGTTACGGCACGGCACGGCACGAGACCAAAGTCACAGTGTGTTAGTCACGGAACGGCATGGCACGTTTTGTCCACTCTAGATAGCAGTTAACAAGAAAGGGGCATAATTATTCCGGGTTCGGTTTTACTTTTCAGTTTCCACCCAACCCGAATTGTTATGGATAAATTAGAGTTTTTACTTCTTCTTTTTTTTTTTTGTGGTATCTCCTTTTGCTCTCTTATTTTTTTTTCGCTGAAACTACAAAGTCTCGGAAGCTGGAAATATTAAGGCGAACAAAGTGTTTTCAATCAAGATACTGCGCAATAAAAATATTAGGAATAAAAATGCGTTACATAAAATTTAAAACTACAGGATTAGATGCTTATCGTATCTTACATTGCCTATTACTTACCACACTTGCTTCCTATAGAACTATTAAAAAATTAGTTTCGACAAATCTCAATCCCCAACTGTAAATCATATATCAATAAGTAACAATTAAAATTGTTTAAAGTGCTAATAATGTATATTAATTTATTTCCAATCGACAATGCAAACAAAGGTTTCAACACACCAGTTTGGAATGAGTTATGCAAAAAGCTGATAATTATAGTTTGAATTTTCTGTTGCGTCATAAGCACAATAATGCACAAATTTAACTAATAAAGTATCATAAACATTGAGTTTTGAAGTCAAAATTATAGACAATAAATAGTAAATCCTATGAATAACATAAAATAAAATGGAAAAAGTTAGCGTGTTACATGCAGCATAGTGACATGTCATGTACTCATGCTACTCTCAAAAATATATTGAATAGACTTCAAATGACAAATTCAAACTGTTGAAACTGATCTACTTCACGAGTTATGTATTTACATATAAAATTTATAATTTTTTGTATTTATTTAGTATAAACTATAAAGCCAAACAATAATAAAATAATAATAAATGAATGCATTACAAGTAATTATAAATCTTCATTTTTTTATGACTTAACTTTACACTATATGTATTTAAAAAAATTATAATATTTACATGTAAATCGGTATCAATGGTTTGAATTCGTCGTTAAAACATATTCAATAAATTTTTAATAAGTAGCACGACATGTCATTGTATTGAAGATGACACTTTGCACTAATTCAAAAAAAATAGAGGTTAAAGTTGAGGTTCATAATTATCTTTTTATTCTACTAGATTTTTTATCTTTTTATCCATAGTATCTCCAAAGTCTCCATCGAGACCAACAATGGGACGCCAACCTTTCTATCGTCTTGTCTTTTGTTAGGGAATATTTATTTATGCATTCTTTTCAAACTGATCCAAATTCCAAAAGTAGGTATCTCAGCTTTTCACCTTTTCTCCCTGATTTTACATCCATTCTCCACTGGTTAATGCATGTCCCTTTTTATTGATCTCCCATGAGGCCATGACCCATGTGCTGTGCATTTTAGGGGACCCTTTTTGCCCATCAGCCATTAACTTTTTTGGCTATATTTACATTGCATTAAATCGTCGGATTTGGAATATTTATTCCAGATTCCATCCGATTCCTTATAATTCTATGCCCTCTTTATTTGCTAATTTTGTATATTATCTGAACAGACAGTTTTAATTTTTTAGACTGTCCAATAAAATTTGTATTAGGAAGAATTTGTTGAGCCTTGTTTTCAGGTGAGAGTTCTCACTCTCAGGAATGAAATCTAAATGAAACATTCTCTGTTAATATTAATAATAAATCAATGATTTCAAAATTTTGGTGATTTATTATACATTAAAAGATGGCCAGTTAGCACCTAATGGTACTCATGAGGCATTTAAAAGAGATTTAATTGAGCTGAACTTAGTTTATTCATTAATGAGGTGGGCTTGTATAGAGCCTTTACATTTTTGTACATAAGTCTCTAGGCTTCTATCTATTCTCTATTTTTTAATAAATCCCTAACAAA
This sequence comes from Carex arenaria, assembly GCA_964058825.1. Classification (NCBI taxonomy): domain Eukaryota; kingdom Viridiplantae; phylum Streptophyta; class Magnoliopsida; order Poales; family Cyperaceae; genus Carex; species Carex arenaria. The sequence continues at coordinate 321,910 of CAXKVW010000191.1, forward strand.
GATATAATTCTGAACACATCTAATAAGTGCTGATGTGGCATCAATAAGAGAAATAATATTTGAGAGAAAATGTGAATAACTACAAGATCTGGGGTGATTTTCATTCTCCTTCTTCTTCTTTTTTTTTTAATAAAAAAGATTCTTAAATTTGTTTGTTAGGTATTTATTTATGCACCTGGGGGGCATGTGCTGTCTCATTATCTCTAGGGAATAATTTATAATTATAAAAAAAATAAACCTAAAACCAAATTGAGGGCCTACCTCACATACCATAAATTATTAAATTAATTTTTAAAACTTTTGAGCCAAACTTCGGGTAAAGATTTTAACAGAGCAGCTTTAGCTTCATGCAGCGCACCAACCATATACAGCGTCATTTCGATTCTCAAGTTAGTGGAGCAAAACTAGAGTGTGGTGTGAAAAGTGCAGAGTGCAGACCAATAGAGGTCGGTTAGCACACATCCAAAAGACTATCGGATTGCCTTTAAACGACGAATCCAAACCATTGAAATCTATGTACTTCGTGAGTGATCCATGTACATGCAAAATTTTTAAAGTTTCGAATTTATTTAGTACATGGTTAAGCGGTAAAAAATGAACATTTATAAGTTATTTTTAAAGTCAATCCGATAATCTTTTGGAGGCGTGCTCACCAACCCTTCTTGATGAGCACATCACATTAGTTTTGCTCTAGTTAGTGTGCTGCATGAAGTCAAAACTACTCTGTTAAAATCTTTAGACCAAACTTCTGTCAAAATCGTTCAAGTTTTTATCTTTTACCAAATTACATTACATCTTATCACAAATACGGCAAACTATGACATATATTGTTTGCAAGAAACCTGGCGGTCTTTTTATTTTTGCAAAACTTCCATACAACTAGGTTATCAAATGAAACCAATTTTGTTGCTTTCTACACACACTTGATGTGTGACATCAAAATCAAGTCCAATCCGTTTCATTTGAAAATGACTTGAAGAAGATTCATTCTGAATGAATCATTCATTTCAAAAAGTTAGATTTGACCTCTGACCTCCCTGCTTTAAGCTTCTATACTACACTATAGATAGCTCTCAATCACACACTCTCTCTTGAAAACCTTAGCAGAGACTGCTAAGTGTTCTCTCTCTCTCTCTCTTGTGCCAACTCTCATAACTGTAACAATGGTAATTCATCACTCTTTGGAAGTAGACCAAGGTTCTCAACATGAAAAGGATTCAATTATAAGAACTGGTAACTCAAACAAGCTCTTTATGTTTTTTTTCTCCTTTTCAATTTTGTACTCACCTTTGCTCACTGAGAAACCAAGGACCAATTTGCAATTTTTTATTTTTGGGTGGGTAAATGTTTCATAGGAGTTTTGTGATCTCAACAAAATTGCATCTTACATATACTAGGAACTGGTTTGACATGCACTGCACACATCATCACTGCTGTTATCGGATCCGGAGTGTTGTCACTTGCATGGAGCACTGCACAACTGGGATGGATAGCTGCCCCAATCTGCATGCTTTGCTTTGCAATCGTGACTTATATCTCGGCTTTTCTCATGTCAGAGTGTTATAGGACCAGCACGGGAGAGAGAAATCGATCGTACGTGGAAGCTGTTAGGTTTTACTTAGGTGCCTGAGAAAGATCGATGCTTTACTTTGGTTTAAAAAAAAAAAAAAAATGGATTGATTTGAATTTAAACTTGATAACAAAGATCTAGTTACTGGTAAATTCAGGAACAAAGCGAACTTGGTTTTGTGGGTGGCTTCAGTATGTGTCCTTTTACGGGACTGCGGTAGTATATACATTTACTACTGCAACTTGTATAAGGTATCTAATTATCTCCTTGTTGAATGAATATGAAAACTTAATTGAATAATAAAAAAATCTGGAGACAAAAGAAAAAGATAACTTTTCTGTGATTTTTTTTTTCCTTAGCACGATATATAGGTTGTCGGGCTAGCTTATCTATTACAATTAATTCATCTCTGTTTTGATTAAAAAAGAACAATAGAAAAATAGAAAACCTACAAATCGCACAACTAAGATCACAGGGCATTATGCTTTATCTATCATTTTCAATTGTACTAATTATCTTTTGAGTTTTTGTTGCCAAGAAAAATTGGTTTAGAATTTAATTTTCTATGGATTCTTTCCTTTATTTATTTATTTTGTTTTTTCTGACAAAAGCTATTGATTACAGGGCTATTCTGAAGTCAAACTGTTACCACAAAGAAGGTCACGAGGCACCTTGCTCGTACAGTGATAGCTTCTATATGATATTATTTGGAGCGGTACAGATAGTTCTTTGTCTAATTCCAGATTTTCATGAAATGGCATGGCTCTCTATTTTAGCAGCTATCATGTCATTTGCATACTCATCCATTGGATTCGGCCTTGGCTTAGCCAAAGTTATAGGTATACCAGTTTTCCTCTATACATCTGGTACCAGTGGTACTTCTGCAAATACTGTATGTATGAAATTAACAAATCAATAGAGTTTTAAGTTTTTACCCATGAAATATTTTTAACATCATCATCTCGCCATCATATATTATCAGGGAATCGAAAGATCAAAGGGAGCATAAGCGGCATTGCCATGCCATCGACAACTCAGAAAGTGTGGCGAGTTTCTCAAGCTCTTGGAGACATTGCATTTGCATATCCCTACTCTATCATCCTCCTCGAAATTGAGGTCTTTATTTGATTATTTCACCTTGGCCTTGAATTATTCACGTCCTTCATAACAAAAAAATTCATACAAATGAATTAAGCTACTTAGGCCAAACCTAATCTTACATATTGTTGGTATGTGATAAAAGGATACGTTGAAATCGCCACCGGCAGAGCATAAAACAATGAAGAAGGCATCGATGGTGGCAGTATTCATCACCACATTCTTCTATCTATGTTGCGGTTGCTTTGGTTATGCTGCTTTTGGAGATGAGACACCCGGAAACCTTCTTACTGGTTTTGGATTTTATGAGCCCTACTGGCTGATAGACTTTGCTAATGTATGCATTGTTATTCATCTTGTTGGTGGTTATCAGGTGGGTCAATATTTGTACATTTTTTCAATTTATCAGCTGGATTGTTATTCGATAACACGCTGATCTTGCTTGGTTTTAATTACTGTCATATAACCTTTTGAAATAATTTTAACTACCATATTAATAACAATTCCCAAAAGTAAGTCGATGTCTAGTTCCATGGGATTCAGAATAAAATCTAGGTATCAGATGTACTGGCACCTGTTACTGGTTCCTTTCACTTTTACTTGGCCATTTGATTGTTAAACGGCTTAACCGAACTTGAATTGAACCCACTTCCAAATTTGGTTGAGAGCAACTTTTGTAAAATGCAGTCTTGTACTGGTTTGATAATCCTTGATTCACACAATAAGGTACTTAATTTTATTAAAAAAAATCACTTGCTGATTAAACAAACTTACACCTCCTACCTACGTACACAGGTCTATAGCCAACCATTATTTTCGTTCATCGACAGATGGTCAGCTGAAAGATTTCCTGACAGCCAATTTGTGACAAAATTTTACCCGGTGAAGCTACCCTTTTTGCCCCCATACAGGCTCAACCTTCTAAGGCTATGTTTCAGAACAGTATACGTGATAACCACCACCGGCCTCGCCATATACTTTCCGTTCTTCAACCAGGTTTTGGGCTTGTTGGGCTCGTTCAGCTTCTGGCCCTTGGCCATATATTTCCCGGTAGAGATGTACTTTGTGCAAAGAAAGGTTGCGCCTTGGAGCAAGCCGTGGGTTGTGCTTCAGGTTTTCAGCATGGTGTGTTTTGCTGTGAGCATCTTTGCATTTGTTGGATCTGTTGAAGGAGTTATAAGTGCCAAAATTAGCTAGGAGTAATTAAAGAAAGTGGAAAAAAGAAAAAGAAAATACATGTTTGAATTGTTGGATGTGTTGTGCAGTGGAAATGATTTCATCCCCTCTTATGTACACAAACGGCAAGTGAAAAAATGCTTTACATTTCTCTTTCTTTATTTTACATGATTGAAACTTGAATAAACAGCGAGTTTACTACATGCACGCATTTTTCTCTATTAAATGTTAGTATCGGTACTGGGACTCAAATTCACAAAATGACTGAGATTGCTGATTCTTTACAACCTTTTGACACTGTTGCATTGCAAAAAGTGTTACTCAGACATTTCATCGAACATCTTCCGCGCGCTTAAGCTAAATGGTACAGTATTCGGGCCAATCCGGCCCATGATAGCAGCGCGGTTTTTTTTTTTTTTTGAGTGAAAAACCCTACGGCATAGTAGTGCGGATCTGTCTGGACTCTTGAATTCACATCCTCTGCATTAACACATCCCTTGTGTTAACGTGCCGTTTGAGTTAATTTCTGAACTGTAAGATCAGAATTCTGATAGTCTGAGCCCATGATAGTAGTGCGGATCTCAATCGGACGGTTCAAATCTTAACTCAAAATTTGAGTTAATGCAGATGATACGACCTCCTAATCCCCGGAATTTTTAAAAATATACAAAATTCGTTTCGAATTCAACAATCTATACAAATTTCAGACAGATTTCGAAAAATGTCCAAACTGATGAGCCGTTCATCGGTTTCAGACCACAAAACCGATCAGCTGTCCATCGGTTCCAAAATTATTCCAAAATTATTCAAAATTATTAAAATTATAAAAAAAATATAAAAAAATAATGAAACCGATTGTTTGTTTAGCAAACCTGGAACCGATGGTTTATTGATCGGTTCTACAATGTAGAACTGACAAGCTGCTAATCGGTTGTAGATCGGTTGTAGCCAAACCGATTATCTGTTGATCGGTTTCAGCCCTCAGCACTCTATATATAAACCATCGCTGTCTCTACAGAGCATCCCAATCTGCCTCTCCCAAAAACATTCGTCGCTGTCTGTACCAGAGCATCCCTATCTGCTGCCTCTCCCAAAAAAACACGTAAGTTTTTAATATTAATTTAATTCAATAATAATTTAGATTAATTATTTTAATTAAATAAGATTAATTATTTTAATTAAATAAGATTAATTATTTTAATTAAATAAGATTAATTATTTTAATTAAATAAGATTAATTATTTTAATTAAATAATATTAATTATTTTAAGTAACTGAGATTAATTATTATTTTAACTAACTGAGATTAATTATTATTTTAACTAACTGAGATTAATTAGTAGTTTAACTAACTGACATTAATTATTTTAATTAATTCGAATAAATAATTTGTAATTATTTTTTAATTAATTCAAATTAAGTAATTTTATTTAACTTCAATTAATTTTGATTAATTTTAATTAATTTTATTTTGAACGTTTAATTTAGATTGATGTGATTTATTTTCTTTATTTTGCTAAATTGGTAGTTAATTTTTGTTTCTACATTATTTTAATTTTTTGTAAATATTTGTTATGCAGATCAATCAAAAATCAAATATGATCTGTGTGAAAGTTTTTATTGGAGGGAACATCCAATACAATGATGAAGGAGTCTGTTACAGTACCCGACTCAAATACTCGTTCCCGGTAACTGTTAATCATAACTTCGATTATCTCCAAAATAAAATCTATAAACTGGTTGGGTTTACCGTTAGTGAAGCAAATATGGAAATTCAAGCCAGATTTAATATGTCTACTGATGGCCAGCGGGACTACCAATTGGTACCGATAACAAACCAGACATCGTTCGAAATGATTTTAGGAATTGTTGCGTCATTCCCCCAAAGGGTACCGGTTCTTGAGTTGTATGTAGAATTAGAACCGAATCATTCTGGTTTTAATGCTCAATTAAATCTGAACAGTCAGGCCCCTGTAAACAGACATATCCTTGAATCGAGCTCCCGGCCAAGTACGAGTCGGAACCCTGAACCTAGTACTCGACCTAGGACTGTTCAGACCCGTAGGCCAGTAGAGGTACCTGATAATACCCGTTTAGCTGTCGATGCAATTGATGATGATAGTTTGGAAAGCGGGGATGAGATGATCTCAAATGAGTCAGCAGGGTCCGACGAAAATCTTCTACCGACCAGACCTGCACAATCACATTCTGTGTCACAGTCCTGCCAAGCACAATACCCGTTTACTGGCCGAGAAAATATGACACATCCAGTAGACATTTTCAACGACACTTCGGGTTTTCGGGAAGCAGATGTCGATTTTTTCAACCGAAATTCCAATTCCTACCTGGAGTCAACGGAATATCACGCTGGCTTCTGATGAACTCCTCGCGTGATGCTTGCTGGGCTTGTAACATCTGCTGCTCATATTCCCAATCAGGCACCTAAAAATAACCATATGTAATTTAATTAGTAAGCTGAGATCATTGAAATAACATTAAACACATGTAACATACCTGTTCGGCGTCATCGCCACCCTGTAAGTCAACACGATGTCCATCGAACAGATTTTGAAGAAATTCTGATGCGTTAACACCTTGCTGCTGCTCTTGGGTCACCTGAAACAATTCATCTCATTTTGTAAATATTTGTTTGTAAGTCATAAACATTCTTAATTCAAGTCATATTTAACAAGTACCTGTCCAGGGTCTGCGCCATAAGCAACTCCTGCCTGTGCCATGTAATTATTCCATCCAGATCCATTGTATAACCAAGACTGGACTGGATCTGGTCCTTCAAATACAGGAGGCGGTGGGTATGGATTCACACCAATATCCGTGCTCTCGTTAGATGGGACCTCTTCCCAATTTTCTGGGACCCCAACCTGATCAATCAGGGCACGCGCACGGTCTTGAACATCACAGTCACAACAAATACCCCATCCTCTTCTCATGTTATCCTTGCCCGGCCTACGCCAACCTTTGGTGAAGAATTGTGTAACGCCGTGCGCTAGCAAGCCAATCCCACGCAATGCCTTAACAAATAACGAGAATATAAGAAATTACATGTAACACAAACCCATAAAATTACAAATAAGAGTTAGAAATGACCAGTCGGACAAGCGGCGGTTCGCTAGGAATGTATCCACACTTTCCATGCTCGTCTCTGGAGATCCTAACTCCATGATCAAGCCCCGCCACATGCTGCTCAAAAATATAAATAGATGCCATTCTATTCATCTGATACCACTTGCAATAAGCCGGAAGCTCATTCTGGTCAAACGGTCGGGCTTCTGCGTATATGTATTGCTCATACGCATTTGCCCTGTCAACGTGGATCGCATGCTTCTCGGCCCATGAAACGTTCCTTTTTGATGCCATTTTTAACCTATGATTCAGTTTATAACAACTTAACACAAAAAATTAACTAACATTAGTAAACAAATAAATCGAATGAGTCATACTTGTGCAAGTCGCTGTGCACATTCTTGTTCAAGGGAAGCGGCGGCGGAATCTGTTGAAATTTTCCAAACTGCCTCATGCACCGATCAGGGTGATGATACTCCACTATCCAATAAAATATGAGAGGACCACAATACAAGTAGTAAGACTGAAATGTTTTAAAAATTTAGTAATAATTCATATATATGATTAAAACGACTAAAGAAATAATGTGAAAGAAGTACCTCTCCAGCATGTGTCACTCTCGAAAGCTTCTCATAAATGCTCGCGTATGGCTCCCAATCCACCATGCTCTCATCCAATCGCTGAAACTGACCGCGCGGTATTCTTGCTCCGGCTATTTTGTAGTGAGCAGAGTTATCGTACACATGTTTCGTGCACCATTTTTCAGCAAAGGCCGGACATGTCTCCAGGTTTGGGGCGCCCCATGAAGGTTTCCACTTTCTTGATATTGGCATCGGCCGGTGAACTGAAAATCGGGTCCATGACCAGTGCTGAAGAAGCATAACCGGACCATGCATAGAAGACACCGCGGGATCGGTTGCTACACATAAGTATCGATACAGATATGCGAGAACAGCTCCACCCCAATTGTATCCCACCGGCTCCTCCAAGTTAGCAATCAAATCAAGATACCACAACGGTATCCCGTCTCCGCTACGGTCAGGAAACATAGTGCACGACAATAGCTCTAAAATAAACGCGCGTACATACCTGCGTGATATCTTATGTAAGCACATGCTTGAAAATTAAAAAAACAAAAAAATCTAATCAGTAGAAAATACGTACCACTGTACCGTTTGCTCGTCGGCGCCATCTGGAAGCTTCTTAAACCGCTGACGGAGCATTTTCTTCGCCATTATCCAATCAGAATGATCAGACCCCCTTTTCTTCATAAAATGATCCACTTCAACATCTCGGATCCCTAACAATTCGAACATTCTGCTTTTGGCCCACACCCCATCACATCTTCCGATCACTGGGACCCCCTTGATAGGCAAACCCCACAAACAACTCACATCTTCTAACGTAATTGTAATTAATTTAAATAAAAAAATATAAATAATATAACACCAATTATTTTTTAATTTGAATCATTTCGGTAAATACCTGTCATTTCTCCAAATGGAAGATGAAACGTGTGAGTTTCTGGATGCCACCGCTCGACAAGCGCATTTATAAGTGCCGCATCAATATTGATACCAGACAACTTGGCAACCTGGTATAATCCCAACGAAAGCAGATACGGGGCGTAACTTTCGTGGTACTCGCAATATGTCCAAAAATTCTTCACGTTTAAAACAACAGAACTCTACATTAGGAAAAAAAATATCAAGCAAAATACGATTTGATTTCTAATCGATTTATTAAAAAAATCAATAAATGCTAACCTCTTTCGAAGCCAAAGACATCCGATGATGACTGTGGGCTATCCACAACAGCTCACTGAACCTACCTTGCATTATCTGAGTCTCTCTGTCTGCCATTCTGAATTTCAAAAATCGTACCAAATTATTTTCTAAATTATTTCTTCTGAACCGTTCTAGTTTTTTCTTAAACTATTTTATAATGTTGTAATCAATTCTAAACCATTTTGGTATTTTCTAACTAATTTTACAACTATTTGGAAATTTCCTAAATCAATCTCAACTATTTTGGAATTTTCTAAAGCATTTTCGAAACTGTTTCGGTGATATTCTAAACCGTTTGACATTTTCTAAAGCAATATCAATTATTTTGGTGATATTCTAAACCATTTTGGTATTTTCTAACTAATTTTACAACTATTTGAGAATTTTCTAAAGCAATCTCAACTATTTTGAAATTTTCTAAAGCATTTTCGAAACTGTTTCGGTGATATTCTAAACCGTTTGGCATTTTCTAAAGCAATATCAATTATTTTGGTGATATTCTAAATCATTTTGGTATTTGCCAACTAATTTTACAACTATTTGGGAATTTCCTAAAGTAATCTCAACTATTTTGGAATTTTCTAAACCATTTCGGTGATATTCTAAACCGTTTGGCATTTTCCAAAGCAATATCAATTATTTTGGTGATATTCTAAACGGTTTTGGTATTTTCTAACTAAACCATTCTAAACAATTTGGAAATTTTGATAATATCAAGAACCATTCTACAATTTAAAAAAAATTATTTTGACATTTTCTAATATAACTAAAATTATTTTGATATTTTCTAATTTATCTAAAATTTAAATGATAATTTCTAATTAACTTAATTTATTTTTATATTTTCTAATTTATTTAATTTATTTTTATATTTCCTAAGTTATTCAAAATTTAAATGATATTTTCTAATTTACTAAAAATTTAAACACCTATTTCTAATTACTTAATTTAAAATTTAAATAAAATAAAAAATAAATTATTATAAAAAAAACTGACCTGAGGGGAGTTTTTTTCCGCGCAAGAGTCAGAGTAAGAGTGAGAGAGATGGGGACCGTGAGAGTGAGAGATGGGGACCGTATATATAGGCCAAACCCAGAACCGATGAGCCTTTGATCGGTCCCAGGAAAGGTTCGGAGCTAGAACCGATGAACCGCTGATCGGTTCCAGGAAGGGTGAAGTATTGATCGGTTCCAGAAATTTTTAATATTTTTTTATAAAAATATAATTTTGTTTTTTATAAAAATATAATTTTGTTTTTTATAAAAATATAATTTTGGAACCGATGGACAGCTGATCGGTTCTGTGATCTGAAACTGATGAACGGCTCATCGGTTTGGACATTTTTCGAAATCTGTCTGAAATTTGTATAGATTGTTGAATTCGAAACGAATTTTGTATATTTTTAAAAATTCCGGTCCTAATCCTTGGGCCCTTGCCCTGAATTTGTATCATCTGCGTTAAACTCAAAAGAAAATCTTTTGAGTTAATAAATCTCAACTGTCTGATTTGTCTCAAGATTCGTACGAACTAAATTCACACTAATATCGAAAGCCCCTCTATATCATAGGCAGGAGCTGGATTGACTCCGTTTAAAAACAGTTAAAATTTGTATTCTCTTTTGAGTTAATAAATCTCAACTGTCCGATTTATCTCAAGATTCGTACGAACTAAATTCACACTAATATTGAAAGCCCCCCTATATCATAGGCAGGAGCCGGATTGACTCTGTTTAAAAATAATTAAAATTTATTAACTCAAAAGATTCCCTTTTGAGTTAATGCAGAGGATACATGTTCCCCTTGCCCTTGCCTACGATGATCTGGTCAACGCAGTCATTGTTAGGTCATCCTGGGCAAAGAGAAATAGATTGAAGAGAATTCGCGGAGCAATGTACCGTTTTGTTCACGTGTTATTGCCGGAATTTTCTTTTATAAATGATTTAAAAAAAAAAACACTGGAGATATGTTACTCTTGTATAATACGTATCGTATTGCCGTATTGATACTCATATTGTATCATCTGATACCTGTATTGTGCTGACAATATCTTATCTGATACGATATCTGTATTCATGTACCTATATTCATGTAATATAGTATTGGAGATTAGTACCTGTATTCATGTAATATAGTATTGGAGATTAGTATGATAAAATTACCTGTATTCATGTAATACGATATCTGTACCTGTATTCATGTAATATAGTATTGGAGATTAGTATGATAAAATTATAATTTTTTAATCCTTTAAGAATTTCATTTTTGTCTGAAAATTCATTTTTTTTTTCTGAAAGTCCTGGCAGAATCTGCCCAAGTTAATCATTCTGCCAAGTTAATCTATTATGAAATTAAGTTCAGTTACAATCATCAGTAAAGCAAAAAGGAAAAAAAAACTACTTCTCATCATGCAGCCACAATATGTATGATTCCATCTCCCTATTCACCCCAGCGTGTTTACCAGTAAGGAAAAAACTTACTGTAAGAATATAAAAGCACACTAAAAAACATACAGGAAAACATAAACAAACAAAAACTAGAACTACACACTAGCAGTGTTTAAGCCATAGCTTCATTTCACCCACACACCTCGTCGTAATTTGCTTGAGCTGACTCCTTGTCTCACCAAAAACAATCTTTTTTCTTTCCTTCCTGATGAACCAGGCCACACACAAAAAACATGCTGTCCATTCTTTTTTCCACATTCACCCCCTCATTTTAACCAAAGCCCGTGAAGAAATCCAGATATCATGCAAAGTCTGTGCTGGTTTCATATATAAGTGTCAAACCAGAGTAGAACTAGAGTGTTCCTAAGTTCACCAAATCTCTTTGTGAATTTAACTCTAAAATCTATAATATTGGTTTCAAATGACGAATCCAAACCGTTGAAATCCTTTATCTTATGAGTGATGCGTCTATATGGGAAAATTTTAAATTAATTTTATATAGAGTCAAGTGGTCAAAAGACGTCCAAAAAATAAATGTATCAAAATTATTTTATAAATCTTCTAATTTTGACTACTTGACTCTATATAAAATTAAGTCGAAAATTTAAAATTTTCATATGTAGATGCATCACTCGTAAGATAAAAGAGTTTCAACGGTTCAGATTTGTTATTTAAATTCAATCCGATAGATTTTAGAATTGAGTTCACAAAAAGACTTGGCGAACTTAGGAACACTCTAATTCTACTCGTCAAACCAAATATTAACAACAAAAGGGCACGAAAAATGCAAATGTAGGATTGATTCAACATGACAGTTCTCACATAGAACACATTGGCGTTCAAAACGCATTCTATGTCTAGTTAAGACATCTTTTGTCTGAAAATTCTATTACAGTTTTTTCTTAGGTGTCATATTTCAGCGTAATAAAATAGCGATTCACTTTTGAAGAAGAGCGAGAATATTTTTCTAACCCTTATTTCTTTTTAAAAATATTACTGCAATTTCTCTCTTCTTTTTCTTATCTCATATTTCAATATAAAAAAAGAGCAACTCACTTCATCAAACGATAGGAAAGAATTATCGTCCTTAAATTTTTTTTACCTTTTTTCTAAAATAATTCTGTTACAATTTTACCACATCTAGTATAATTATATAATTTTCATAGTTTATCCTTGCTGAAATATGAGGTCTAACAAACAAAATAAAATTTCCAACGAAATTGACCAAAAAGAAAAAGAATTATGCTGAAATATGAGTTCCGGTTAAATTGTAATAAAATTGACAGAAATAATTAAAGAGAGAAAAAGGTTCTTATTTTTATTTTGTCAGACTTTCGGTAAAAATAAGTCGATCTACTGTAAATTTTTTACCGTGATAATTTATAAAAAAGGTTCCGTCATTGCTGACTGACCTGAATTTCGTCTGAACTTGAAGGAAAAGAAACTGGATGGATCCATTCCTCCTTGGCAAAATACGCGGATTGAACCTTCACTCAGGATAATTTTATGAACAAATCCCTCATGAAACTTCGAAAACTATGACCGCAGAATCTTTTTTTTAAAAAGTCCGAAAGTTCATTTTATTTTATATAAAAATTTCTCGTTACACAGTAGCTGATAACGTGTACATTAGTTAAGCAAGTGATATGATATTATAATTTTCTTCCCTAAAATAAATTTCCATATTAGTTTAGGAAATCTGACTTAAAATAATAATAACAATTAAGGAATAATTATTTAACAAATAAACATCATACATATTGTTGGATATATGTATTGTTTTTATCCGATTATCCGGTCTTGACCTGAATTTGAACCACAACCTATCCAAATATAGCAAAATTGAATGTGATATGGTTCAAACATATAACTGATTAAATTATGAATACGATTATAGATTTTATATTTTTTTTATGTCAGATTTGAATCCTACCCGGACTGACTCTATGATAAATATGGCAGGTTTCTACCTATCCGATCCAAATTCAAATATAATCCAATAGCCATATAAATAACCAACATAAGAGCTAGGCTATTGTGCTTTGCAAAGCAAACAGCTCATTGTGCTTTCCATTTTGATCCCTTGGATCTGCTTTAATATTCGTGCAGATCGATCTGATCAGATCTTAAAAATTTCGCTGGAGCTTAATAAAACAGCGACCCCTTCGTTTTAATGGACCTCTCCAGTGAAATCCCGACCCCCTTGTCTCCTTCTCTCTCACGCGGTAATCCCCGCGCCTCCTCCTCTGCACGGCGTCGCACCCCTTCTGTCCTCTTGGCGTCGCACCCCTCCTCTCCTCTCGGCGCACCTCTCCTTCTCCAGCGACGTCCAGACCTAGAGTTTCAGTAAGCGCTCTCTCCCCCCCTGTGCTAAGCTTCTCCGTCTATTTCTTTGTACTAAGCACTCTCTCCCCCCCTGCTAGCAGAAACTTCCAGTATGTTGACGGTTTGGAAAATTCTCCCTGTTCAATCGGCACCAGTAAATGGCAGAATCTCTTTAAATCCCCTTTTACCAAACCCCTTTGCCCTGATATACAGATTTACATTGAGCTCATTTATTAAAACCCCTTATACCCCTTTGATTTCATATTCTTTTGTAAGTAATATCCTTTTAATATAAACTGAATATATTTTCTTTGAAAATAATATCAGTCATAAAAAAAGAACAATGATAACTAGAATAACAATTGCAATAACAGATGAGCAATTTTGAATTTGGCTATTGAAAGCTATATTAGTTGATGCACCGACCAATTTGGATGCTTACATTTAGTCTTGTGCTAATTATATATATCAGTATATTACCACATACAGTACAGTTATTTTTTATTTTATTTTATTTAGTAATTTTGTAATCCTTAACAATTGTAATCTGTGTAGTGCCACAAAACTCAGAGAGCTTCAGGTCGGCAGATATGCACCATGGTTCTCTCAGTTGAGCTTCAGGCCTTGGCATTTCAAAAGGACCAGTCCTCTTTTCTTTGAGCATTTTGTTACTTGTGTAATATACTCAGATTAATATGCTCTTAGTCTTATCTATGTAGAATGTATCATATGTTTGGGCAAGTTACATTAAACAATTATTCTGGAGTGACCATTGATGTTTACAGTGGCCGGAGAAAATAAGTCATAGCATTAATAAATGCTGGTTTATTAATAAGTGTTGAACTTTAACTACCATTCTTCGTCATGGCATTTTTATTTTTGGTTGTGTAGGCAATCTAGTTGGTTTATTAATAAGTGTTGAACTTTAACTACCAATCTAGTTGTTCAACTTAGCTAGCCATGATACTTTTTTATTTTTGTTTGTGTAGGCAAAATGAGTAGCCAATTTAGTCGTTCTTTATCGGCAAACCCTTCTTGCAAGAGAAGTTGAACACCAGTGGTAATGGATTGAAATGTATCTACAGAGATTTTATGGGGAAGCAAAGTGCCGATAACATTAGTGTAGTTATGGTTGATCTAAGGGCTAGAAAATTGTAATAGAGGTTGAAGAAGTGGTGCAACTTTTTATTTTTTTAACTTTTTTTTTCAATTTGTGAAAGAGTAGTTTAGAAATATAGGCTGGTTTTGCATTTCCAGCGGAAATCAAGTTGATTAATATAAAATTTGAGTTATTCTTATTCATCATAGCCAGAGTTATTTGAAGAAAATAGTGTTATTTGAAAAAAAAAATAACAGCATTTATGTTGAAAGCACTTATGATTTCATCTTTGCTCCAAGTATACATATAGCCTGTTTTTATTTCTTTGCACAAACAATATAAGGAATTACAACCCTAATCTCATTATAAAAAGGAAAAAAAAAAAAAAAAAGGTAAAATACATAAAGGACAATTTTGTTACAAATTAGAAAATTACAATAGCATTATTGTTCTAAATAACAAACAAAATCACTACAAAAACTATGTTATACTCATAATCTTTCTATGAAGTTCTATCATCCTTATGAATTAAACATATCACAAATATACATAATCAAGTAACAAGAAATGGAGAAATTTCAGTAGCCCCTTATTTGTTCTTGGAATGACACCTTGTGAGGATTAATCTCCACTATAACTGCACATTCAAAAACAAACCACGAATAAAACTGGTATTGTACATCTATAGTGTTTTATGAGCAACAACATGTGTTTTGGCTGGGGTCAAATCAGTACTGACTAAGTGATAACAGTTCTCAAAGTGATAACAGTTTACTGTGAGATAGCCCTAATTTTCATTAAATATCCAACTTCTATAATTTTTCTCAAAGTGATAACAGTTCTCTTGCTAAGATTATTACTCTTTCAAAATTCACAAATATCCAATATCTGAAAGTATCAAATATCCAACATCCATACTTCCAAGCCTTTCAAACAATTTTATATCACATTTGCACTCAAAATCTATTGGAAACCTTCAATTAAAAGTTTGAAACAATGGACCCTATTTAATATTGCCGACTATCTCACAGTAATAGCTTGAAACAATGGAAACCTTCAATTAAAAGTTTGAAATCTATTGGAAACCTCCAATTGGTACAAAACTGAATCACAGGTTAATAATTTTGCCGACTCACACCTTATTTGATATATAGAAATTGAGGTCCGTGGTGCAGGGTTTGTGCCTAGGTGGGGAGACAGACTGACGGAGAGAAAGAGCGTACGATCCTCCGGCCACGGGCGTCGACGGAGAGGATATAGCGCGGCTGAGCAGAGCGCTTGACAGGAGAGCCCCGTTTCCAGCGACGCCGGGTTACCTCCGTTTCCGCGTGAGAGAGGGAGAGAGGCGAGAACAGATTGGGAAGGGGCGGGCCGCTGAATAACTGGAGCTGTCCAGTGTCTAAGGTTAGGGTTAATTTTAAAACAGAACCAGCGAAAATCTGAGAGTTTATCTGATCTGATCTGAACGAATCTTGAAGTAGATCCAAGAGATATAAATGAAAAGCACAATAGGCTGTTTGCTTTGCAAAGCACAATAGCCTATCTCACCAACATAATACTAACATAGTAGCAATTACCGATTTTTTTATTAATAGGAAAACAATTAAATAAATGTCGTCATTAGGGAATGGTTCTGAAATTTTGCGAAAAGGGGGAAAACCGTGATGTTGGATAACGGCCAATGGACGCTATTCTAAATCACGGCCCGATTAACAAAACAGATTAAGTGGCTGAACTGGGGCCGTTAAGTAAGTTCCGTCCGCGATTCAGAGTAACGGCCATGGTCCGCGATTCCGGATAACGGCCATGGTCCGCGATTCTGGGTAACGGCCCTGGTCCGCGATCCGGGGTAACGGCTACATCCAGTCCGCGATATGGGGTAACGGCCACAGAATTTTTTTTTAAAATCGCCTCGCACCCCACCCTGTCGCCCTCGCTCCATCCCTTTCTCTCTTCTCCGTCCCTGCGCCGCGATTAAAAAAAAAAAATCAAAAACCAAATCGGTCCCCTCTCCGTGCTCCCTGCCTGCTAGGACTTCCGGGACGCTGTTCTAAACAACGGCCAGCACCACACTTCCTCCTCCCAGCGGTTTTCTGCCCCTGCCGGCTGTTAAAAACAGTAATTTTTTTTAATTTTGTAAAACTTAGTAATTGATACTAATTTCTTTATTTATTTGTTGTCAAGACTATTGTGAAGTAATTATGTGAATTTGTAGAAAATTAGATTTAATTTTGTTAATTAGTGTCTGGTTTATATTTAATTTTTATGAATTAATTTTGTGCAATTTCTGAGTTTGTACCAAATTTTGTGTATATAATTTTGTTGTACAAAATTTCTATTGTGAGGTAATTATGTGAATTTGTAGCAAATTAGATTTAATTTTGTAAATTAATTTTTAATTAGGTTTAATTTTGTTAATTAGTGTCCGGTTTAGATTTAATTTTTATGAATTAGTTTTGTGCAAGTTCTGAGTTTGTACCAAATTTGGTGTATATAATTTTGTTGTACAAAATTTCTAATTTGTTTGAACCAACTTGATCCGAATTGTATAAATTAGCATAAGGCATACCATTTTTGTATAAATTAGCATAAGGCATACCAACTCCTCGCTTCCACTCTCTTCTTGTAATTCCGTGAACTTTGTAGATTGCTAGATTAAAAATATTGGAATATGTAGTCACTAACAAGCAGTTTAAAAAAAATTGCAATATGTATGTGTAAGTATATTTTTGTATCAACTTGCTAAAAGAAGATTCAAGTTCAAATCCATATAAATAAAAGTTCTTCGAGTTTTATTTTTATTGAAAATTGGTTGGCACTTAGTTTTATATTTGTATATAATTTTGTTGTACCAAATTTTGTGTATTTATTTTTATAGCAATAAAGTGTATGTTATTGTATTTTATAATACTACAATAACATATTCTACCAGAACATATTTTAGATAGTACATGCAATTAATATTTGGTTATTTGAATTAGTATTTTTGTATGCATTAGTATATTTCTTGGTTTTATGAATTATTATGAATTAGTATATTTTTATGCAGATGTCAACAAGTGGCGGTCCGCATGTTGTTGCAACAGAAAGGTTTAGCGATTTCTTATGGATGCCGCATGGACAGCATAAGATCTCCTTGTTCTCCGATACTGTAAGTTACACAATGAATATCCAAATTACACAAACATAATTTTTATAAATAGATGTAAATATTTGAATTATGATATTTTATTTTAACCAAATTGTATAACAATGGCAGGATTATAACGGAGTGGATGTTCGACACCACCGGCAACATGGGGTTCAATACCATGCGCTTTGCGAACCATTTTTGTGTAGTCTCGGATTGTATCAGGTTTCTCGAATGGAAGAAATAAATATTGACAAATGGCTTATCTCTGGCCTCGTTGAGCGGTGGAGACCTGAGACGCACACTTTCCACCTTCCCGTGGGGGAGATGACGGTCACCCTGCAAGATGTTTCATGTCTATGGGGATTGCCAATAAAGGGGGCTCCGGTGACTGGTTTTGCCGACTGTGATGCGTACAACTTAGTGGAGCGGCTTCTTGGAAATGGCGTTGCAGATGCGGTTTTGAAAAAAAAAAAGAGATCAGGGTCAGGGGAGGCAGCTGTACAAACGACATCTGGATATTCCATAGGTCTGAAAGAACTACGCATTCGATTTGCTGCCATGCCAAATCAACAGCCGGGTGAGCCTACAGCGGAGCAGGTACGGCAGTACACTCGGGCTTACATACTTGACTTGTTCGGATCTATGCTTTTTGCTGATTCCTCGGGGGATTCAGTTCCGGTCATGTATCTGCAATTTCTGGATGATCTTGACCAACCGAGGCAATACAACTGGGGTGGTGCTGTTCTAGCAGTACTTTATAGGAACTTGTGTATTGGCGCTGAGCGTAAGCCGAAAACTATGTGGGGACCAACTCTTCTTCTGCAGCACTGGTGTTGGTCCAGATTACCAACTGGCCGTCCTCGTCTCAGGCATGAATGGACTCCAGATTGGGGCAACCCGGATTTACTCAGGTAAGTTTAAGTTAGATTGTCAATCCTTTAATTTTGTAGTCGATTATGTTTGTTGAGATTCTGGATTTTTTTTATTGTAGGTGTCCTGCAATCGGTGAGATGTGGTGTCATCGCCGTGTTTACAATCAAGCTCACAATCGGGCTGGAGTTAGCTACTTCCGCAACCAATTGCAGGATCTAGAAGATTACATGGTAAAATGGGAGCCTTACAGAGATATGCTAAATGAGGTTCCATCTAAGTTGCCGACACGAGTTCATGATGAGAGCGACGTATGGCTAGCTAGTGTGCCACTAATACACTTTTGGATAGTCGAACATCACTATCCTAATAGAGTGATGCGTCAGTTTGGACTTGCACAGGTCATTCCGCCAGCACTGCCGTTCCACGAGGCCGAGGTACGCCGATTGCATAATATCATTCACGCTGCCAATACAATACGGAAAAATTGGGCCAATGAGCACCAGATTTACGTAGAACAAGCATCACATCCTGAAAACCACTTGGTTGTTCCGACGGGTTATTGGACGGACGACCAGCTTTTTCCATATCGAAGCTGGTTTCAGAACAATGGGATGCACAATGTCTTCCTGGAAAGACGGTGAATAGAGGGCCTTCATAATCCCATTCCAGAATACAGAGATGAGCACGGCGAAGTAGGATACATCCCCAGTGCCCCGAAAGACACACGTGATGTAAGTTTTAATTTAATGATGAAAATAATTATTTTACGATATTTCAGTTTCAGTTTGGTTACCAACTCTTTTTTTTGTTTGTAGGCACTACGAGGGGTGAAGATAGTATCGTATGGTGCAGCTTTGCTAAAAACAAAAACATATAAAGGGTTGGGAAAGATTTTGCTCAGATTAAGTTGTGGACTGCTCAGAGACAATGGTATGGAGCCTAAATTACGTAATATGATGCGAGCGGCCAATCTCCCGGAGAACTACGATGACATTCCCGATGTTGAACTTCCACCTGGCTTAGAACCTTTTCCCAACTTGCCCCAAGATGATGATCCCCATTATCAAGAGAATTGGATAAATTCGGAGAATGGATTGGTGGAATACCTCGCACAAATTCCGGACATACCCAGTCAGGCCTATCAGGTGAGTATAAAGAACTTCACAATATTTTAAATAATCGTCGATTATCTATATTGAAATAGTAACATATTTATTATAGGGATTTGAGTATCATGCTGGAGGTACACATGCCAATGTTGCACAGGGCGACACAGGACCCAGTCAGGTCTATCAGGTGAGTACAAAGAACTTGATAATACTTTAAATAATCGTCAATTATATTTATTGAAATAGTAACATATTTATTATAGGGAGTCCAGTATCCTACCGGGGGTACACATGCCAATGTTGCACATGATGACATAGGACCCAGTCAGGTCTATCAGGTGAGTACAAAGAATTTGACAATACTTTAAATAATCGTCAATTATGTTTATTGAAATAGTAACATATTTATTATAGGGAGTCCATTATCATGCCGGGGATACACATGCCAATGTTGCACAGGGCGACACAGGACTCAGCCAGATAGACCAGGTAATTATTCCAAACTGTTCTGAGAAAATTTCTGTGAACGTTTGAGATGTTTACTAACTACTAAACTATTTTTATAGGGATTTGATCATATGTATTGGGCTAATTCAACGGCTTACGCAGCAGAGTTGCTTGCACCCTCGACTTTCGATCAAGCTCATGTCCAGGACGATGAGCAGGGAGTGCAGGTTTCCGATGAGCAGCTGATGTGGCCCCCACCAGTTGTTACAAATACGCAAGGCAGTGCAGGACCTAGTCAGGTCTATCAGGATGTTACGCCACATGCACAACTAATGGAACAATTTTTTGGCGGCCTGTCCGAAGGTGCGCAATACATAGCCCCCCCCCAAGAGGCGCAACACGAACCCTTCCCCGAAGAGGCGCAACACGTAGCACCCCCCCAAGAAGGACCACACGTAGCGAATGAGGAGGAAAGAACTCTGATTGTGTATCAAAGACGTTCTTCGAGACCCACAAAAAAGCCAGATCGATTCACTTTCTCGTAAGTATTTTTCTACATTATTTTATTCTACTGTTTTACTTTAAGTTAGATTATTTCATCTTCTTTCGAATAATAATTTGGACCTAATTGTCTTATGACTTGTTTTTTTTATAAAATATGTAACAGTGATAGAAAGAAGAAACGAGGAGATCCGAAATGAACTATATATGACTTGTTAGTTTATGACTTGTTAGTTTATGACTTGTTAGTTTATGACTTGTCGGTTTATATTTTGTATGGATTATATATGTCTTGTACTATGACTTGTTAGTTTATGCTTGTATGGACTGTTTATATGTCAGTTTATGAATTGTTAGTTTATGCTTCTACTGAAATTCCAATCTAATTTAATTTACAAAACCATCCATACATAAAATTTTTTGCCAAATGTACGAGTACTGTTCGTTTCATCTTCTACTGTAACCGGAAGATGTTCCTGAAAATAAAAGTATAAATTAGAATACACGGCTTATAGATGAGAAAAATTTTTAAAATAGAAAATAGGAGCAAACCTGCTGCATGTATGTCAGACGTAGAACGTCTAGATGGTTGTCTTGCTGTCCTACTAGAAGAAGCCTCTATATAAATAATACAATGACATTAATCGATATTTTGTGTAAGTATATTTATGATAAGAATGACATCAAATTTTCTGATCTTGAGTAAGTATATTTAGGAAAAATTAATAAACCTGTTGCACGTCTATCGGACGTCGAACGTCTAGCTTGGTGTCCCACGGTCCTTCCTTCCATTTCATCCATTATCATGACTGCCCGGTTGTGCCTTCTCCGACCCTTTTTTATTCTGCTATGGTCCGGAATAATAGTTGGACCGTCGTAACGTGGCCATTCGCATTGGTTGCCAAAGCCGTGGAATTCTCCACTCCAAGTTTCAGCAAGTTCGGTCATCGAGTACAAAGGATGCACAAATAAATCACGATTGTATTTCCGTTCCCGACAAACGGCAAGTACATGAGCACACGGTATACCTGTAAGTTGTGGCTTAAGACATGTACATTGAACTTGGTTTTCATTACTTATAATGACCTGATACTTGAAGGTTTCTCTTTTGTAACTAAAATTTCCATCATGGTATTTGTACAATACGCTCTCATCAAAGACCCTGACCTCATGTTCACCGTGTAAACCGAGTGGCATTGAACGCATTGGTAAGCATTTCTTGGTTCTTTTTGTCAGTAACGCTTCACCTCGCGCAGACCACATTTCCCGATTTGCTATGCGAGCCATTGCTTTCTCCCGTCTCTCCGTAAACCAATGAACGCACTTATAAAATGTGTCATCCACGAGTGCAACGACTGGTAGTCTTCGGCTATATCTGAATACATTGTTCAACGATTCAGAACCATTGGTAGTCATAACTCCCCAACGTGCACCGCCGTCCATGTATTGATACAACTTCCATGGTTTAGGGATCTCATTCGTGTTGGTATCTTTGTATTTCCCAACATTTTCTAAGTATTTAATTGCATTTGGACTTCTCTTCTGTAGTAGTTCAAAGAACTCTTGAAACCTCCGTGGCTTCTTTTTTTTCACAAGTATTTTAAATATTTCGCAAATTTTTTTGTTGTGTATATTTCGCATCAAATTCTCGGCCACGTGCTGTGAACACAACCTGTGAACGCACTCGCCGCCCTCCTCATACCATCCACCGATACTGTCGGTGAATACTTTCTTAATCGCCATGTGCCGGTCGGAAACAACGCACATGAATCTATTACCTACAACCTCCTGTCTAAACCACCTCATGAACCATCCCCATGTCTCAAATCTCTCTTCATCTACTAATGCGAAGGCCAGAGGAAGCAACTGGTTCTCAGCATCATAACCGCACGCCATCAACAGTCTCCCTCGGTACCTACCAGACAGGAAACACGCATCGATACTAATGATTGGCCTGAGATGGGGCACTGCAGCAATGCACGGACCGAAAGCCCACGCAGCTGCCTTAAACAGCCTTTTCCCGTCTCGTCCTATGGGTTCGTGCGCAACTCCATATTTGGTTCCGGGATTGGATCTTTTAATTGCTTCCAACAGTGGGGCGAGTAGGTTGTATGAGCCTTCCCAAGTACCGAATATTTGTGCTATTGCCAGCTCTCGGCCACGCCACAACTTGTTATATGACGGGGTAACTCCTTTATATTCTTTACGAACTATGCCTTTGATGGATTTAATACTTTTTGTAACATCTTCCTTAATATCTTCTTTTATAGCGGCAGCAATCATTTTTGCAGTTAAATTTGAATGATCTGTACGCTGAGAATCGGCATGACAAGTATGTGGTCCTGAGACTGTTCTAATCTGCCACTTAGATGAAAAGAATCCGGATGTGGCATACAAACGCCATTTACACCTAGTGTCCTTGCAATTGACTATCAAGCTCTTTTTTTTGCTAGTGGTAGTTACTATTTCTATATTCTCGCGGATGTGATAATCATTTATTTCGAATTGGAGAGCATCTTTTGAAGAGTACTCTTGACCTACAGCAAGTGGATCATGGGAATGTTTGGTTGTACCGAAGAAGCTGACATCTGCTTCCTGGAATGCTGAGGTGTCATTGAAACTTGCCACTGGGTGAGTCAACCCTCTAGCACGTGTTTCCCATGGTGGGATCGGGGTATCAGCCGGGACATCCCCTTCTGCATCAAGCTCATTGTCCCAATCAGCATCATCCTCACATGAGTCTGCGTCGTCTTCATCATCACTTTGCGGCACGTCGTCAGCTTCATGACTAGGATCACCTGGCCTCGGTGGATCAAGCCATGGACTGGCCGGATTATTGTATTCTGCCCAACCCATATCTGCCTGAGTAGGCTGTGACAACTCATTTACATCGGGATAAGGATGAAGATAAAGGTCTCGCCTCGGTATTTGTTGGGTCTGATATGGTTGCCGCTGACTAGGACCCGCTTGTGAATCACTGTATTGCGTATGTACGGGTACTGGTTGTGTCTGATAGGGTTCGAAGATACTGGGACTAGCTTGTGAAACACCGTATTCGGTATATACACATTCTGGTTGTGTCTCTGGTACCACACTATCAATGGACAACTGCGGTTGCATTGAACCGACAATTGGAACAAACTCAACGTATAGATCGACATAACAATACTGAGTTCCAGCAAGCATACTTTGGTTATAAATACCTCTCCAAGTCTGTTCGCACACGATTTCGATTATCTCATAATAACGGTGACTTGTTGTGCCAACATTAATCCGTGCAAATATTTTTAAATTGTACTCACTCTCATGATATCCAAGCTGACGACAAATTTCACCTTCTACATCATGCCAGCTGGTTTCACCGGTTGCCATCAACGAGAATCGAGAACGAATGCTGTACTTCGCTCCTTTTCTATCGTATTGTATTTCACCGCCGAAATAAACCCTCAACATCAGCATGATTGATTTTTTGAATGGATCAGCCTGCACAATAATAAGTAAATTAGATAAATATTACACTAATATATAATTTGGTTTTTTTTAATTGCACCTTTGTAATTTTAATCCACATTTGATGTTCAAATCAAATGTTGATTCCAATTTTGTACCAATAAATATTACAAAAGAAAAATACAACAATCATATTTAATAATTTCACAAACATGTAGAGAAGTTTTATAGAGATCAATTTAAAAGGAAACATATCTCAAGCCGAAGTATCTTTATTTTTAAAGAGTTCAATATATCTCTGATCCCTAACAAATAAAAATAATTACCTTTCTAATTAAGAGTATTAATTGATATATGCCTTATAAATATTTAAGAAGGATGCTTGCAACATAAAAAATTTACTTTCTTTTCCTCGAGGATGAGAAAAAAAAATTCGAACCTAGATTAATAAAAATAACAATAATTGTTAACATAAAAGAATATGACATAACTCACATAAATTGAAACTATAATTCACGATTCAAGAACCTTAGAGAGTGATGGAAAGAAATGACATATAAAAATTTGGAACTAAACTAATGATGCGGGAGCCGATGGAACCAACATCTAATATATATATTTTACAATGCAAAACTCCACAGTAATAAATGGTACAGCAATAATTAATTGAAGATTTACCTTTTACGGAGGATATTTTCTGGAGTAGATGTGTGATATTTTTTTCAGCAGAGAAAAATGTGTGATATTTACGTAGCAACTGTGATATTTTTTTGGAGAAGATGGAGCAACTATGATTTTTTTTTGGAGAAGATGTGTGAGCAGTAATATCTACGCAGGCTGCTGAAATATTTATTGAATGTATGGACGTTTTTTAACATAACGGACAGAGGGCCTTGCACTTGTTTGTTTGTGCCGACACTGACCCGCTTTTAATAATTTGTTTGTTTGTGCCGACATTTGAAACCGACAGATGTGGCCGCTTTTCAAAATAACGGGCTGTGGCCGCTGTTTAGAAACGGGCTGTGGCCGTTGTTTAGAGTAACGGCCCATGGCCGTTGTTTAAAGTAACGGCCCAAGGCCGTTGTCTTAAGAAACGGGCTCTGTCCGTGATTCTATTTAACGGCCCTGGATTAAGCCGCTCTCCCAAATCGTTCCTGTTAATTATTTGTGCTAATTGGGCCGCGATTCTAAATGGCGTCCACAGGCCGGGATCTTGAATTACGGTTTTCCCCCTTTTCGCAAATCATCCGAACCATTCCCTAATCACGACATTTATTAAATTATTTTCCTATTTATAAAAAAATCGGTAGCAATTATGATAAAATACATGCCTATGATAATTAAAGCTTTTGAACTAACTACATGATTATAAAAATATATTTGTATATATCATTTTTTTTTCTCTTTCTTCTCAACGATATTAAAATTATGATGCATGAATTATTTAGAATAAAAAAAACTACTTAATCTCTAACCTTAAATGCCTCTTTTCCTTACAAACACCTTATTGGTTGAATAGTGTATTGATTTAAGTAGATTACAATTTGGTTAAAGGTTATTTTTTTTAATTTTTATTACGTTACAGTTTAATATCACAATGATGAAATTCTAATTTAGAATAATTCTTAAGATAGATTATAATAAAACGCTTGATGAAAGTATTATTTTATTAAACACTTCTGTACCTGACCTAGGGGTGCTTACAAATGGGATATTATTCGTATATATCCGGATCTATATCTAAAAACTAAATACTGATATCCGCATATTCATCCAAATACATACACGGATATGATTTTAAATTTTAATTATTTGTAATAAAATAGTAGATATATACTATATAGTTTAATACATATTATGAAAAAAAATCATGTCATTCACTACTATAGTTGAATAAAGATTATGAATTTTAATATTTTTAATAAATAATAATATTGAAAAACGTATATCCAATCCGTCTGTATCCCTATTAGGTCCGAATCTGTCTGACTGTCTCGAATCCCTGACCATTGAAAAATAAATTATTATTCATCTATCTATCCGTATCCAAACAATTAGATTCGAAAATTTTGATATTAGACATAGTATCTGGATCATGATTCGACCGATTTTAATATAAAAAGAGTATAAAAAGAGTGAAAAATAGTGATTTTCAAATTAGTATAAAAAATAATAGTATTCGGATTAATAAAATTATTATTTAAATTATATATTTAAAATAGTGAATAGCTTTAACCGATAAATAAAATCAAATAACTGCAGATAGCATGCCCGCACCAATTAACCAATATCTCGAGCGCACTTCATAAAATTACGGCCTTCCCGTCTCTGTCCGAGCTGATCAGCTGATTGGCTCAGCGCCTCAGCAGTCAGCAGTCAGCCCGGTCCAAGTAAAAACCACGAAGCACTAAACCGCGCCTCCTCCCGTCTTCACTTCCCTCCCAAGTCTTTCGCTCTCTTGGGAAAGAAGAAAGAAATCTCCTGTATAAATTCAAGCCCCACCTCCCCAACGGACTACATTCCTTAAACCTCATTCTAAAAACCAATTTCTCGCATTAATTCAGAAGAAATAGACAAGGAAGAGAGAGAGAGAGAGAGAGAGTATCAACGAGATGCATCTGTACAACGCGTGGTTGCCTCCGCCGGTGGCGGAGGAGGCGAAGAAGGAGGCCGAGGTGTTTGCTTCAGTCGTCCAATCGGTGAAGGACACGTGGGCGGGGCCTCACGACCCAGACTCGGTCTACGCCACGCTCAAATGGATATCTATCATCGATCTGTAATCCATTAGTCTTTTCATTTTCGTTCGTTTGGAATCATCAATTGAACTTTTGTAGTGAGAAATGGATGTGCACACATATCTTTTGCAATTTCTCCGTACCAGTGAAGTCAACTGGGTCATCTTGTATCGAATTAATTGTAGGCTCTGGTTTAATGCTTTAATGCTCTTGAATTCTGGTTTCTTAATGTCTCCAAGACGATTGTATTTACTTTTATACCCCTAGGAGACTAGATTATAGTTAGGCACCATTTCAGATGACTTTTCTATGTTTTTGAGACTCTTATGTAGTATTTAGTTTAATCTTAATTAAGCTTCACTCAACTGTCATATGTTCAAATAGAAGTTTAAAACCAATCAGGTCACTAGTGAAAGGAAGAGGGGAAAAAAATGAGTCCAAACAGTATCGACTTGTTAGATTCAGGTTCCATTTCAACTGTTAAATGACTGGTACAGGTTCCTGATTTGTGTGGTGTTGGACATTTTCTCTGTAGGCATACCCAAAAAAAAGTAAATAAGTAAATAGAAGGTTAATCAAGGCACAACTTACTGATTTGATATGGTGTTATAGGTTTATCAAGGCAAAGAGTGAATTGTCTCCAGAAAACGTTCAAGAACTCGTCGTACTAGGGTTGGAGGTGTTCCATGCATCACAAAACAAACTCCATGCTCAAGTATAGACTATAATCATCTCTCTTCTTTTTGCTCAACATGCTAAAATTTATTGGGGTTTTTCCTGGGTATAGAAAGAGACATTTCTAGGATAATGCATTGTAGTTTTGCTCTTGTTGGGACAATGTCAGATGTTTAAAGGTTTTTCAAGGGGTTACAATATGTTATTCTTTTCTCTCTTCCTCAATTCTACCTGATTTTCTGTAAACAGGTGAGATGGGGTGGTGTGATTGTCAGGCTTTTAAAGAAGCATGGAAAGAAGCTGTCACTTAGTATCAAGTGGAGGCCATTTTATGAAACCTTGATGCAAACACACTTTAAGAGGTGAATTTTTATCCTCTCTCTCTCTCTCTCTCTTTTTTTGGGGGGGGGGGGGAGGGGGTGAGGGGTTCATAAGGAATTGCCATATCTGCTATTTCCTGTCTTGAAATGGACGAACACCAAAAATTGAAGGATGCTCTAATATAAGTATATCTGATTCTGTTGGAAAGAACCAAACAAAAGCCAACATAAATAGTACATCAATTTAGAGAAACATAGTCTCCTCAAATCCGCAACTTGTTCTTCATTTTAGTTTTTCACCATCTGAGTCAAAGAAGTGATATACAAGATTATTTCTTCTTATACTATTTTTCTAGAAACACTGGACCTGAAGGATGGAAGCTGCGGCAGAGGCATTTTGAAACAGTCACATCTTTGATTCGCTCATGCAGAAAGTTCTTCCCTGAAGGCTCAGCTTC